>CM041776.1:346097336-346420198 GCA_023374045.1 Limonium bicolor | reverse complement strand
TGCGGTATGAAACCGTTTTGCCTCTCGGGCTCTTCAGTAATAATCGGTGTTCTGCACAATGCAGTCGTCCCTTGTATTTTTGTAGCCAATCCATGCCCATGATGATGTCGAACCCTAAATTATCCATTTCAATTAAATCCGCATGAAACTCTTCATTCGTGATGTTAATCCGTACCCCCTTGTGTAGTTTCGTGCACCTCACTCTTTCCTTTGTCGGCAATGTGACTAGGAAATCTGAGAGAAGTTCAGGGGTTGTCTCTAACTTCCTTGCTGATGCAGAAGATATAAAGGAGTGAGACGCTCCTGAATCGAACAGTATCGATGCACTTACGCCATTTACCATAAAGGTTCCCATGATAACTTCCCCCTTATCCTTGGCCCCGGTCTTGTCCAGTATATTCAGCACCGCTCCACCATTAGACTCGAAGCCTGGGGTTAACAATTTGTAAGATAGTGAATAACTCAAAGTAGCAAAATGCCATTCATTAATCCAGCGATTCCCATATACAAGCTCCACAATTACATCAATATTGCCTAAATGTCAAATTTAACCGTCCAGGTTTTAAATGGGTAGTGTTCACTAAGGTTGACGGGGCTGTGTTTAACTTGATACTCTTGATCCCATGGTAAACTAGTCTCGATTCTCCACCAATTATCAACACGTCACCTGACTTTAAGATAATCTTTTTCGCCATGTCCATCCTCTTCTGGTCACCGTATAAAAACTCAGCATTGTCACCTATGGAGAATGATACGACTGGTACCCCCCCCCTGGTAATTGATTCAAAGACTCATCCCGGTCCTGGTGTAACCCAAGCTTCCCCCCTTTTTCATAGAAGTTTGCTATACAAATATTGGCTCTCATGTCTGGAATGGGGTTGGTTTCTAACTGTTGTGCAATCCTGACCGCTTCAGTCACTAAGGTTTGGAAAGTATCAGGTATTCTAGGAATTTGTGCCCCATCTACCTTTCTTTCCTCACTATACAACCTAGTTTGTGGATCCCAATCCTTACCCATACACATCATATACAATTTAAGTTTTGATCCACTACTATATCCTGGATTATAAAATCCCCCCTGACCTACTCCCAAATTTCTACATTTGTTTACAATGTTTATTTGTTCATTTAAATCTAAATATTGCTTGAGTAGGATCATGCCGGGTCGAAGTACTTGGCACTCTCTTTCCGGGTGTTCCCGACCTTCGCTCATAGGCTCAGGTGCTCTTGGTCTCATAGGTATGGGAAAACAAATGTCGAAACATCCTATTAAGTGAGAGATTCCTAAATTAGGTCTCTTCAGATTTTATTTCACACAGAAACACACATACAAGTCTTAATGACTGAGTAATAATTAACATACATCCACAACATCATTCTTATTCTAGGTGCTAGGCTTACCGAATTCGCGCTGAGCGCTAGTCTCGGCGCCTGGAGTTCCCACTGTATACAGGGTGTTTCTAACCGGTACTATCTCCTTCCCTTTTTGACTCCCGGATGAGGATGGCTGTCCTCCCGGTCCCCTAGTATAGGTATTAGTCTGAGGTGTCTGCCCTCCTCTGGATCCTCCAGTCTCAGCGGCTGGTGGTCTCTGTGAACCCTTACCTCCCTTGTATACACGGCTTGCTGGGTTAGAAAAACATTCGTAGTCCCTGTGACCTCCTTCTTGCAGTAACGGCACTCGACCTTCCTGCCTTGGCAGTCCACTCCTGGGTGGTCACCTCCACAGCGCTTACAGTAGTAATGGCGCCGGGTTGGCTTATTGCCCGCTGTTCACACAACGTGGTTTAGTAAGGTATAGCTAGTAAATGTTTGGTTAATGAGAGGTGGGTATTCTTACCCCTGGGTGGTGCCGATCTCAGCGGCTGTGCATCTATGACCGTGCCGGTCTGGCGAGGAACCTGCTCCTTCGCCTTCTGACCTTGAAAATCCTTCTTCCCTTTCTTCTTATCAAAGAATCCCCTGTAGAGGGTTTAGGTTAGTGATCCAACTAAGTGTAGGCAATAAATAGGTGTCTCTCTTAAGTAAAGGTTTCCTTACTTCCCCTTCTTGTAGGATCCGCCAGATGTGGCCTCTCCACCTTCTTGTCCCTCCGTATTTTTCCTCTTTTTACCCTGGGCTTCATCCCTCGACTGTATCATTAGTTCAGTTGCTGATGCTGCATCATAGCATTCTTGAATGGTGTTGAAGCGGATTGCTCCCATTGCACTCTGGATACGGAACTGTAAACCTCCCCTGAATTTCTGAATCTTCACAACATCGGAGTAGTCAACTCCTGGGATGAAATCAAGCAAGCTGGTAAATCGCGCGTAGTATTGGTCGACCGTCTGACTCCCCTGGAGTAGAGTCTCAAACTCTTG
Organism: Limonium bicolor; assembly: GCA_023374045.1. Taxonomy (NCBI): domain Eukaryota; kingdom Viridiplantae; phylum Streptophyta; class Magnoliopsida; order Caryophyllales; family Plumbaginaceae; genus Limonium; species Limonium bicolor. The sequence continues at coordinate 346,417,838 of CM041776.1, read as the reverse complement.
TCGCTTCCTCTGCTTCAAGTGCTCGGGGTAATATTTCTCTCGTAGCACATTCACGAACGCCGTCCACCCAAAGTCTGGTGTGGCTCTATGGTGGTCCTCTACAGACCGCCACCAAGTATCGGCTGCATCTTTCAAGTTATACGCGGCAATGTCAACCTGTTGGTTCTCTGGGACCCTGACGGCCCTGAAAGCTTTTTGGTGTCTCGACGATGAATTTCTCCAGAGCGGCGGGGTCTGGTTCCCCTGAGTATGTTGGGACTCGTGCATCAACCACACTCTTTAACCAATTAGTCTCCCTGGGCTGTGGCGGGTGGGGTATGGCTCCTGCAACTTGTGCTCCTAGTTGTGTGGCGAAGGCGGCCATGGCCTCTGCTAGGCCTGGTATTTCCGGGACATCAGCTGGTGGGGCTCCACCTCGTCCTGCTCCGCCTCTTCCACCTGATCTTCTTCCTCCAGACATCTATAGTATAACATACTATAATTACTACTCGGTGATACACCGTATTTCACACAATCACAACAAGTAGGTAAAGTTAACTGCTAGCAGAAAAATATAGATCCCTAGGGTTTTCTTCTAAGTTACGAATCCTCACAGGCGTTTCCCCGTTATCCCATGTTCCTATGCTCATTGTTTTTGACTCAGTATCCTTCATCAGAGCGGTACTCCGCTCTGATACCACTTTTTGTAACACCCCTAGTCCTAAACCTATAATAAACGTCGCGAGTCGTAGTAAAATAAATAGCGTCGCAGCGGAAATTAAAACTATCTAAACTTGGTGTTACACGCCGTTACTCACTCACCCTTGTGAGCAACAAGGCATCAAAACTCTATCCAACAACTAAACAACGCTGTGATGAAGAGATACTGAGCACACTACTTATTACAGACCAAATGCAAACTAAATGAGCAACTAAATAAAATACAACATCCTCCAAATAGAGTACATAACAAAATGACAGGTGTTTATAAAACAGTTACTACCCTGTTCCCGCACTCCGGCTTGTGTATTCTTCAATGACCTGAAATGTTTGGCCCAATGAAGGGCTCAGCAAACTATGCTGGTATGCTAAATGTAGTCCTAAGTCGTCTAGATTCCTTAAGTCGTTTTAGCCATCTTGATATTAGATTCGTTACAGATAATCCGGTTTACAAGGATAATAGAAATACTAAACACTGAGCAATCACATAACATTCCACCTGCAACATAAAGTGTATGATACCACACATCAACAACAATCCACACAGATAAGATGTAAATATTTAACAATTGAACTTGTTAGTGGGTCTCATGACCCTTAACCTTTAAAACCATCCATTTAATAACCTGTGAAAGACTGACATTATGTTCACTGGGTTCCAAGGGAACCGTTACCAGCTGACCTTATGGCCCTGGATAAATATTGACCGGTTCGGTCGAAACTGTGCACCAACGGCAGTGCATTCCGCCATCCCCGAATGTGGCTGATGGATTTCCTTTGAGTGACTCCCCATTGAAGTCTCTCGTAGTGATCACGATGCGCAACCAGAAAGTCGAAACGATCCGGATTTCCTCTCATAATAAGTTAGTCCTTTTTGTCAGTAACATAGTACTCAAATTAAGACTATAACGTTAGACCTTTGTTAGGTTCAATAATACCTGAAGGTCAGTTAGTCTCCTTTTTACAGTTTAGATGTACAAACTTTTAGTCACAGGACTTTCGCGTATAAATACAACGCCACAGTTTAAGCAACACCACATATAATAATATTCACATAAAATCATAGATATCGTTCTTAAACATTTAAACACATAATGTCTGGACCTCAGGATAATCCTTAGGACATTCAGACCACACAATTAACATACCGTTCACCGAGGTAATTGCTAGCTTGACAATTCCTGCTCTAGTAATTCTTTCCCGTACGCTGTTGTTCATACATGAAATAACGTATATTATTAATATGACTGTCCACTAAATACTTCTGTACAGTCATCATAGGTTTTATTCTTGTTATATATCAACCTGTGTGTTATTTATTTTCCCCTGTTATTTAACAGTAGTTCTAGATAACCTAACAGTTCATCATTTTATGTGGAGTTCACATGTGATAATGAATTTATACGGTATACCTTTATCCCATTAATTATATAGCCATAATTATTTCCACTTATCATCTACATCATATCATTTAATTATTCATATTATAACCACCTTTATTTTATAAACTTATTTTATTCTCCATTTAATATCATAACACATTGTATTACATAATCTTAATCCTTTCCTTTATTAAATTACCAAAACCATCTTAATACTTTGGTGTTTATATCTTGTACCCAACAACTTTTATAAATTATCAAATAACCATATAACTTCTATAATTTACTAATTAACCACATAGTTTTATAATTACATTTTATGCCCTTTAGTTTTCGAAAATCATAATATACTTATTATAGTTTCGTTTTTTGTAAACATTTCCCTTATTCACAATTTAATCCCTAAAATTTAATATAAGTTACATATTATCTTATAAACTATAGTTTTAATATTTAATTTTCTTAAATACCGAAAATACCCTTATATTTTCGCAAATTACATAACCGCCCCAATTTAAATTCGGTTTTCTATATATATTATCATAAATTACATATTCACCCCAAAACTTTTATAAACTTAATATTTTATGTCATAAATCATTTTAACCCAAAGTTTTTAGTCAACACTTTGACCAAGACTTAATTTCTTAATTAATACTTCAACATACCCATAAATTCATTTATATTCTCGGTAAAACCTTAAACTTTCAATTAATTACAAAATAGCCCCAAAACTTTATTAAATGTTATTCTTAACTCTTAAACACTTGTTTAAATTTACCAAAATTCATAATATAAATTCCTATCTTATATTATACTTTAAATACACCAAATTACCCCTTATGCTCTCGGTAATTAATTAAAACACCCCATACTTTTCAAAATTTACATTTTAACCACATAAATTCTTAAAATAGCCATTTAAATACTTGTAGCTATTTTTAATATTCCCAAAAATTATAATATAAGTTAATACACTTATACATATGTTAAAACTCACCAAATTTCACACATTACTCTCGGCTTCAATTTAATTTTACCAAATGGTTTTAAAACTTGTTTTAAACCTTATAATAAATACATATAATTGTATGTAAGTCATATAACACTTCTAAAAATTATGCTAATGACTTAAAATGATTATAAACTCAAATAGAACCTTTTTTCTTAGGTATTTCGGTTTAATTATTTGAGTACATAATTAATTTTTTGACACATAAATAATATCTTAAGGTAATAACCTTACCTTATATGCCACAAATTATTTCCTTAACATTTTACTCCAATGTTTTTCGGCCTTAATATTTGTAGAAGTTTTACACAAAATTTTATACCAAAATTTGGAGCTTAAAATAAACTCAAGTTTAATAAATCTTAATTGTTTTACTTACTCCTTAAATCAAGACAATTCTTGTACTTGATTTCTCCTTGAATTCCAAGCTCTCCAAATGTTTCCTTGATGAAGAATTTTCGGCCCTTATAAACATTAGGAGATTTATTTGTTAGGCTTCTAACAAGAATTTATAAATAATATTTGTAGGAATTTTTACAAGAGTTTACCTTAGGAATTTAACAAGGTATTTTTGGTACACCTTGGATGATTGTAGATCCAAGTTTCCTTCATGAAATAATGAAGAGAACATGGATTTAGAAGTTCTAATATTTCGAAAATTGCTTAAGGTAATTTACTAGGATTTTCAACATGAAAATATACCTTAACTTGATCTTGTTGTTCCTTGTGTTGTTGTTGAATTTAGGAACCTCCTTGGAACATATGAGCTTGGCGAAAATTGTAGGAAATGCTAGGATGATTTCTTGCTTCAAGACTTGATTGATTTAACTAGGAAATTACATTAAAATGGTGTTAGGAATTAAATCACCATTAATGGAGCTTAGTAGCTCTTAGGAATTGAATGAACAAAGGAAGAAGAAAGAGAGGAGAAGGGAGAGCTTACCCACGGCTGATATGTGCAAAGGAGGAAGGCAAGCTCTCTTATGTTTATTAAGGTGAGAAAATAATGAGATTGATTTTGGAATAATTGGTATTATTTTGGTGCATTATTTTATGCTTAATTTCTTTGATTTATTGACTTTGATTTCAGCTACAAAATGTCTCAATTTGGTACATATTTTCGGCTGAATCAAGAGGGGATGAATGGTGATTTATTTGATAACAAAAGCTAGGAGACAAAGGAAGTAGATAATAGTCTTCTTGTATTTTTTTTTTGAAGTCAATAAACAAGCTAAATCATGTCCCTCCTTGCTCATTATTTTCGGTGGTATATTAGCTAGAAGACAATTGATTTCTTGCTTGATTGAAGACAAGAAATTATGTATGTTAGGTAGATGTTTTATTGAATTTTCAATGAGCCAATTAGACCTCTTTTTTTGTTGCAATTCGGTGGCCATTTAAGCAAGCAAGACTTTGATTTTTTTTTGTTTGTTTGCAACACATGAGTCTTAATAATTAGGTACTTGTTTCATTGATTTATTCAGCAGCCATTCATGACCCTTTTTCCTTGCTGTAAACCGATGGCCATGAGACAAATAAGCCATTTATATTATCTTGTATTATTTTGTTTAAATGCCTAGTCAAATGTGTAGGCTAGATTGTATTTATTTCCTTTGTCTTGATATGAACTAATGTTCATTATTTTTTTGCAGGGAAAATCGACCATGGGGCCTATATTATCAGAATTATTTGTTACATAATTATATAGTACATAATTGGTGAGTTATAATATCATAAGACAATTTTTTTGAAGCAAAATTGTCAAAAATACACCCATATTGGCGCATGCAATGGAGACCAGATGGGTTTGATTTTTAATTTGATTTTTGTTACAATATATTGTATTAAGACCATATTAATATATATAATAGGTTCCAGCATTTATTTGGTACATTTTTAATATAATAAAAGATGAAAGTTTTAAGGTAAAAATGCTGATTTTCGGTAACTTTATGTCCCAAAAATCGCCCCCTATTATACAATAAATTTAGTACTGACATTAATTAATTTAGGTGGTCATTTTATCCACTTTTAAGTCTATTAATTCATGGCTCCTCAAAAACTTCAAGGTAATTGCGTAAAACGCATTTTCATGACACCCGAAGGTGCGGTTTTGTGCTTTAAAATTTTTTATAAGAATTAATTAGTCGCTATGTGTTCCAAGTGTTTATTGACATTGTTTATAGTCAACAATAATATTTTAAGGTATTACATTGGGTTATATGGGGTCATACCCACCTAGAACACAATTCTCGGGCTAACCGAGCAAAAAGGAGCGTTAAGAAGCTCCCCCGAGTATTTTGTCTTTAACTGAGAATCTATCTTGATAACTTTGTCTTAAATGTTCATTAAGGTATTATTAAGCATTTTAAATGAGGTGTAATTCTTTATTTTAATTTATAGGGTATTTCCGGGACTTTCGGGCCTTAAGGGGCCTTTAAGAGAATTCCCGGGTATCTCGTATTTTTACTTAGTTCAAAACTGTGGATTTGTGTTTCCAAGGTCACATAATGATCCTTGGTTGATTTTATATGTTGTTCATAGCTTATATAATTTATTTACTTAAGGTCGGGCTTTAACGCACGTTTTTGACCTTAAGGAATTTTAGGTGCGTTCTTAACGCCTGAGTTTTTATATACTCTCTTTAGGGTTTAATAATCCCATAAATAATATATTTTATCATTATTTAATTATTTAAATGTTAGGGGTATTTCACCTTTGATTCACACTAGTCAAACAATCAGAAAATTACTTTAGTTAAACAATCTCTGTTTATGAGATTCGCTTTTTTTAAACCTCTTATTCACTTTTACGCAACTTTCTGATTCACCTTTTAACAACCTTTGATTCACTTTGTAACACCCTTTGATTCACTTTTCTTAAACTTAAGATTCACAATGAATCTTGAAAAATATGTACATACAAAAAATGAAAAATAAAAAATTTATCAAAACATACTCATGTTTGGTCTTATTTTGAAGAGCACGAAAAATGATGAACAATAGTATAATTTTTTTTATTTTTTCACTTATATTTTATAAGTTATGACATTTTGAAAAAAAAAACCTCTCTCTCCTCTGCTTGTGCTTTGTTAACAAATTTCATTTTTTTTCCTTTTTTCTTTATTTCCCTCCAATAAGATGTTGACATGTGGCAAAGAAAAGAAACAAATATGCTCATCGCCACCTTACTACATGACGCAAGCGCCAACTTCTAATTCGCGTTATTTATTAGGTTTTGCCTAACAAGATTTGATGAGGCTCCTTTTAGTCTTGCCTCAGTTATGGCTTGTCGAGGTTGTAGCTTTTCTTTCAATAAAACCATTGGACACTTAATTACCAAAAAAATAAATTATGAAACTAAATGTAAAGATCATGTTAAAAATATAAGATCTAGCTACGAAGTTGTTTGGATGTAACTTGATATAACCGACGCGTGCCAGAGTGCAACGAGGGGTAGGTGCTCAAAACAAATTTTGAGCATGGTGCTCAATTAAATCATGGTGGTTGTATTTATAATAAATTGAAGGTTGATTTTATTGTTTTTATTAGGGGTATAGATGTCAAATTTAACTTTAGTTTTAAGAAATAAAGGAAAAAATGTAAGATTGCATGATCAAGTTTACAGATAAAGAATTAAATCAATAATTCTAATAAATATTCCCACAATTGGCAGTTATAATTTTTTTAACTGTAATAGAAGTAGAGTAGTGATCTGAAAAAATCAAAAGATCCACTTTTATGCAAAAATAAATATTATTTAAAAATAACAAATTAGAAATTTAATTGACAAGACTACTTATAGAAATGTATAAGAACAACCTTAAATTTATTTATTACTAAATAAAACATTACAATCAAACAAAAATAAATCAAAGAATTATATTTTGAAACAACTATTACTTTACCTAATATCTACACTTTTACTTGAATTTGGAATTAATTAAAATTCACACTTCTAAAAAAAAATCCACACTTGCAATTTAAAATCTGACATTTTACTAAATATCTAAATAAGAATAAATTTTAGATGAGTTTTGTATATTGCAACGATCTAATTTGAAAAAAAAAAACAGATAAACCATTAATATTTTTTAAGGTGGGAATGTAGCCGATCTAGTTAGAAAAAAGAGAAATAAAGATGTACATTTAAAACAAATTGGTTTGAAAGATGAAATTATAAAATAATATTACATGAACCCTTTAAAATAAATATAAGATCACAAGTGAAATTCCTAGGTTGTCTTATTATTACTCATTAAAATAATTTCACTCATTCGTTTTAACATTGTATTGTTCAAATAAAAAATCTACACTTTTATCAAACAAATCTACACCTACATTTTACAAAATATATTCTTTTACTTAAATAACTACACTTTTACTTAAATGAGCAATTACTAAAAATTTACAATTATATCAAATAAGTCTACACCTTCATTTTGAAAAATCTATCATTTTATCTGAATATCTAAACTTTTACTTTCATTTTTTTAAAATACTAAAAATCTACACTTTCCTCATAAAAATCTACACCTTCGTTTCAAAAAATCTATCATTTTACCTAAATATCTACACTTTTTCTTAAACGAGCAAGCATATCTACATTTGCATTTTTAAAATTGTAATTTTATTTAAATATCTAATTTGAAAAGAAAACTATAAACCATCAATTCTAATAAATATCCCACATTTAAGAAACTTACTTTATTTAAAAATAACAAATTTAAAAAAATCTTTTGACATAAACTTTGTAGCATTCTAATAAATACCCCACAATGTCAATGTCGTATATTTAGGAAAGTTACAAGTCGAATAATTATTAAAATACTAATTACTTTCACAATCTCCGAGTTCTATATTTAGAATGATTGGTGGGTGAAGAGAGATAAATTAGTAGAGAGCGTGATTTTTTTAAGATGGACAAGAGGAAGTTAGGTGAGAAAAACTTCCGTAAACTTCATCTCCTATCAATAAGGGGGAGTGGTTGGTTATAATTGAAAAAGTCTATTATACCCTTATTATTATTTGTTTGTTTTTCCTTTTTTATAAAATTAATTATTAAATAAATAAATACATGAACTTTAGTGTATTAGCATTGCCCACCCTTGACCTTTTAACAATATCAATGCCCACCCATGAACTAACCTAGTAATATCTTCCGTCACCCTTTTATAACTTTCCATCCAGTTCCTGTCATTGACCTTTAACCCCACTATTGACTGACTAATCTGTTACCCTTCGTCCAAACAAAGCCTAAGGTGGAAGAATATTTTTTTGGCAAATTCCCGCTTCCCTGTTGCTCGTGAATTCACCCCTCGTTCTGGGTACGTTTGCTAATCTCCTCTCTTGTTCGTAACTGTGCTCGCGATTGTGTCCCTATTATTCGTGGGTTCTGGCCGTTGCTCGCGACTATGCAATCTTGCTTGCTCGCGATTGTGTCCCGACACTGGTTCTTACCCCCCTGTTCTAGAAATTCCGGTTTCGCGATTGTGTCCCTCTTATTCGTGGGTTCTGGCTGTTGCTCATGACTGTTCAATCTTGCTTGCTCGCGATTGTGTCCCTCTTATTCGTGGGTTCTAGCTGTTGCTCGCGACTATTCAATCGTGCTTGCTCGCGATTGTGTCCCTACACTGGTTCTTACGCCCCTGTTCTGGAAATTCCGGTTTTCTAGGGTTCATATGGTAAACTGTTTTTGGTTTGTGTTCGCACAAAGCAATTCATGTGTGTGTTTGAATCTCTACAATTGTGGTTATGCAGTTTCCTAGATTTGTTGGTGTCTGATTTTTCTAATTATCGATTGTTTTGCTTGTTTTTTGTTCTAGTTTTCTTATTTTTATCCTGTCATTATATGCATCTACTGTCTGTGACTAATTCCCAACTCATTTTTTTTTGCTTTACAACAGGGTTTATTGGATGTTCACATTCTATAAAGGATGGAAGTTCATATTATAGAGATTTCCTATAAAGGATGGAAGTTCTGCCTACAAGAGTTAGATCCTGATCTTTACTCGACCATATAGTTCTCAGCTTTTTGGTTGTTTTTGGGGGAACATAGCTATCAGCTTTTTTGGATGTTCTAAAAGGAATATAGTTTTCAGCTTTTTGGTTATTTTGGGGGAACATAGTGATCATTTTTTTTTTTGGATGTTCTGAGGGAAATATAATGCTCAGTTTTTGTAATGTTTGGGGAATGTAGTGCTGTACTTTATAGCTCTAATTGAAACATATGCTGAAACATGATCTTGCTGAAACAATTTAGTGTATTTTCACTACTTTGTTACTGCTGCTTTTTGACTCATTTGTCCACTTTACTGCAGTTTTAAGTGCATATTTAGTGTAACTGTTAGTGCAGCAAAAACTGCATCATTGTTGCTGTTTTTGAATGTAGAGAACACTGCAACAGTTTTTCAATTATAGATTTACTCACCAACCAAAGAAGTGCAGCTGATTACACTTCACTCACCATAGCATTAGTGTTGCATATTGCAGTTTTTAGTGCAGATTTAGTGCTACTGCTTTTTAACATTATAATTGGAACAATTTAGTACAGTTTTTACAGCATCATTGTTGCTGTTTTGAAGATCCAAATTACTCCAACAGTTTTTCAGTTTTACAGATTTACTCACCAAGGAAATGCAGCTGATTACACTTTACTCACCATAGCTTTAATGTTGTATATTAGTGCAGATTTAGTGCTGCTGTTTTTTTACTGTGTAAGTGGAACATTTTAGTGCAGTTTTTACTGCATCATTGTTGCTTTTTTTGAAGGTCCAAATCACTGCAACCGTTTTTCAATTATACAAATCTGTAGCAATTGTTCAATTATACATATCTGCAACATTAATGTTTTGATTGAAATTAAAAGTAACCAGAAAACTGAAATAGACAATGAGAACTAATTTGAAGAACTTCATTGATGATAAGTTGTGAATATTTTACAATAGAAGAGCAGCTTCTGTTTTCAATACACATTAATGATGCAAAGGACAGATGCAATTACAATATATAATGAAGACTAGCCTAGGATAATTATACATAACGGTAAAACATAACTCCAAATGCGATTACAATATAAGATAAAAACATCATTTGTATTATTGTCGCCCTCAAGTTGCTCAAACTTGTTTCCAAGAAGCTCTTTACATTCTCCATCTCCGCTTTAGACACAAAATTATCATTCATACTCTTGAGCTCATCCAACCAAGCTTTCTCTATCGTCTCCAATCTGGTCACAACAGCAAAGTTCATATTCACCAGCTGACTGAACTTAGTTTGTACAATATTGTTTGCATTGTTGTGGTTACATCGCTGTCCTTCAGCAGTTGTGGAAGAACCAGTATTCGATGCTTCGATAGGCAGGAAAATATCCCTCCACCATACAAAGAAATTACACTTGTTGCCTTCACAATTGAAGAATGGTTTCTCATAATTATTGGTAGTACGGGCAACTAACAACCTTGCTTTCCTATTGCATTTGCATTTCACCTCTCTTTGGGTGACATAGCTACTACTATGTGCACTTGAAGATGACATTATGCATTATTTGTTCAAAAAACAAACACAAACTCAAGCGGTAATAGAGAAATAAAGCTCAGTCGGTCCTTATGGCCTTCATCATAGCTCATGTATTAGGTAATGATAACAAATGTAAAAATGTAGATATGGAGCAACCAACTTATAAACCACTTCAACGCTAGTAAGCGGAGCAATTAAATAAGAGGTCGCTTCTACACATCTAATCACATTGATAATCATTCCCAATTAAAAAAAAGGCCATTGATAAAACAGATCATCAACAATCATCAGAATCTACAACAACTCAAACAAACCAGTAAATGCAAGCACAACATTTACAAAACAAAATTGTTCAGTAGGTCCTTATGGTCTTCATCATCAACACTCATCAGAAACTGCAACAACTCAATTCATGGGTGAAGCAAGTTATTTGACAGTAGACGGTACAAGGGACGAGAGTAATTGGGGAATTAGGACCGTAAAACCCAAAAAACAGAGTCACCAAGAGTCAAATTACTCTACAAATTGCAGAGATTCAAACACACCAGTGAATTGCTCATGTGCGAACACAAACGAAAAATAGTTTACCATATGAACCCTAGAAAACCGGAATTTTCAGAACAGGGGCGTAAGAACCAGTGTAGGGTTTAATCCACGAGCAATAGGCAAAAATCATGAGCAGGATATGACAGTCGCGAAAATCGCAAGCAAGATTGAACAGCCGCGAGCAACAACCAGAACCCACGAATAAGAGGGGCACAATCACGAGCAAGAGAGAACAATCGCGAGCACAGTCACGAACAAGAGAGGAGATTAGAAAATATACCCATTGCGAGGGATGAATTCACGAGCAACAGAGGCGAAGAAGAAGAGAAATATTCAATACAATAGATAAAAGTGGAGTTTGGATGGAGAGGTCAGTAAACGGTAGGGTTAATGGTCGTGACGGTAACCGGATGGAAAGTTATAAAACGGTGACAGAAGATATTAGAAGGTTAGTTCATGGGTGGGCATTGATATTGTTAAAAGTTCATGGCTAGGCAATGCTAATACACTAAAGTTCATGGGTGGGCAACGTACTTTTTCCAAAAATAAATTATAATCTAATGGCTAGAAATTGTTTGAGCATATGCCCAAACTTTTACCCATGGGCATGGTCCCCTGGTTGACCAGAGTGTGAGTAGTAAGGTTGTTATAGTCTTTTGTGTTGTGGTTGTTTTTGGCCCTATCACAACTAGATATTAGAACTTATTAGTTAAAGAGGGAAGATTTGAGCTTCATTTATTAAGTGGAAATTAATAACATTTTTAAATATTATTTTACGGTACTACAGTTTTGTTATGCGAACATTTTTGGAATATTGTATGTTAGTATTTGTCATCATTAAAAGGGAAATATATGTACTTTTTTCATTGAGTTTTAACGCTATATTAATTATTCTCTACTTTTTTTTATAGTCGATAATTTGACTTTAGGCAAAAAAAATTCAAAAAAAAATTAATAATAAGCATTTTTATTTGACCTTTGAAGCTAAGGCTGAAAATGAAAAAAAAGGCTAATATTGAAGCTGGTTACAAATCTAGAGTGCAAAATTCTGGATGAGTGAGAGTTGTGCAAGAGTTTTAAAGCACACAATTGTGAAACTCGAGCAATATATAGTTACGAAGGATGGTGGTAAAAAGGAAGGACAATGTCAATGATAGACAACAGATCACAAGCAGCACAATACGACAGTCAACACAAAAGTAAGAAGAGAAGAAACTTTTAAAGAAAAAAAGTTTCTTATCGAACATATGATTTAAAATTATTTACACATAGCTTAAATAACTCGTAGAAGAAATAGTTTTCTCATTTGAAAACAAGGAACAACCTAGCTAATAATAGGATAGCATCGCCGGTTAGACTATGTGGGTAAGTAGAGCAAGAGTGTTGTGTTTAATTCATTTGTACCCGCGTAAGTCACTTATGTTAGCTCCTTCACATTTGCCATTAAAAAAACATAGAGACACTCATGACTGGTTAAATTTATATTAAACATATCAAAACTTTATATTTAAGATGCATATTATAAACATGATGACTATGTATACATAATTAAATTTAGTATCTTTTTTATATTTGTATGATCTAATTCTAAAAGGAATCTTATTCAAAAAAAAAATTGTAAAAGGAATCTTATTTTAGATTTTATAAAGAAAGTTGGAAGTTGAAATAAGCTCCTAAAAAAATGAAAATAATAAAAGGCAACAAATGTCATGAGACTTCGTTATTAGTTCCAACTACATCGTTTCTTGTCCTCTTTTATTGATCCTCTCTTGTTTTAAGGGGGCAAAAACAAAAGGCATGGTTCCTTGTGGGTTGCAATATTGAAGAAACTTGTGCCCTCCTTACCCCATAACCTACAAATGTATAGAAGTAGGTCAGCTGGTATAGAGTTCTTTCCTAACTCATGCTTATCATCTTTTTTGAACAGTTATACTCTGAAATTCATTTTGGTAAACGAAGATTTGGTATAAACCAATTAAGATATACAGAATCAGTTTACTTAGATGAAAATTATAAATCTGCGTGAGACAGACAAACATGCAAAGTGTAATGCATTTGTATACTTTCTAAAACAAAATTAATGTAACAGCAGATATATCAGAACAACTGTGGTCCCGTACCAAATGGCCCAAGTCAATTCGAGGCAACAAAACGGTGCTTTTTCTAGTCTCCCCGGTCCTCTTCTCTCAACACCGGCAACTCAAGACTTCCACTTCGCCTTCGCTTCCATGCCTCATTCCTCCCCGAAATCCTACACTTTTTTTGCTTCGGTTGCAAGGGATCTTTCGATGATCCTCTGTCATTCTGATCGTCGTCTCTTCCTGTTGAATGCTACAACTGGTGCTGCTATCTCTCTGCCTCTCCGGTCATATTGACTCCCCCTCCGAACAAACCACCATTTTTTTTGGAGGGCGAGGCACTTCAACCTTGCCTCCTTCCCCCGTGTGTTAAATACCTACCTTCATTTCTCTGCAACAATCGGTGGTTTTCTATATCTTTTCCCTCTAATACTATCTTCTTCTCCCCTCGCCCCCATCCAAGATACGCCAAACCGATTCTTTTGGCGGGATCGGGTGGGTTCGATCCAGGAACCCCCCAGATCCTTAGCAAGGATTGGGTTTGAATCTATCTCATGGCAGATCAATATCGTCCCAGAGATTCAGTGGTTCTTGTTTTTCCACTTCATATTGATATGTGATCTTTCCGTTCGGGCTCATTCGAGCTCGAATTGCTCGGATGTGGCGGGGTTTCGGTCCGATTTTGTCATGCTTCAGCACCAGCTTCGAGGTACTTTCACTCTTCTAGACAACTGTTCTTTTAGGGTTAGCGAATTTGATATGATTGGTGGGTCTGATGTGCGCTGGTGGGGTGCAGTAGGAGATAATTTTGTTAATATGACGAACGGGTCTGTTATATCTGATTATAGATTGGATACGACTTATAAGAATGATACTTTTGTTGTTAATCTGAGGAGTAACGTGAGTTGGGATCAGATCAAAGTAGTTTCAGTTTGGGATTTGTCAACGGCTTCAGACTTTGGCCATGTTATCATTGGAAATTCTACTGATGATTCGGGTAGCAGGGAGTCAGCACCAGCCCCGGCTCCTGCTTCCAGAAGCAGCTTGAAACATGAATATCACAAGGAGCCAACCATGTTTGATAACTGTAGAGTTTTGTCTCCAGAGTATCGAGTTAGATGGAGTTTACTAAAAGAAGAGAATGCAATCGATATTGGTTTAGAGGCAGTGACTGGGATACAGAATTATATGGCTTTTGGGTGGGCCAACCCGAAATCCTCAGCTGGGTATATGATATCATCTGATGTAACCGTCTCTGGGTTTACAGAGGAACTTGTGCCCTTTGCTGAGGATTATTACATCACTGACTATAGTGAGTGCTCAGTAGATGATAATGGAGTACCTCGTGGTGTGTGTCCTGACTCTATGTATGATAGTTCAAATTCAGTTTCGGTGAACAACACAAAGCTCATTTATGGCCATCGAAAAGATGGGGTCTCCTTTGTTCGGTACCAACGCCAACTGATATCTAGTGACAAGAAGTATGATTTCCCCATCAATGAAACTGATAATATGACAGTAATTTGGGCTGTCGGCAGGATTAAGCCCCCAGATAGTATTCAACCTTTTTACCTACCCCAGAACCATGGTGGACCTCGACAGGTCAAGTATGGGTATCTTGAGCTTAATATATCAGATCAAGTGAATGAGTGCTTGGGTCCCCTTGATGCTTTCGACAAACAAGATCAAGATCTGATCATCGCAGAAAGGAATGCTGAACTTGTCATTTCAGCAGGGCCTGCGTTCCGATACCCAAACCCTCCAGCCCTTCAAAGGTGCTCTATATCAACAATAAGGAGGCTCCTTTATTGAGGGTGGAGCGAGGAGTTCCTGTGAAGTTCTCGTGCAAGCTGGGCATGATGTTGCATTTTATATTACCTCAGATCCACTCGGTGGGAATGCAACTCTTAGAAATGGGTCTGAAACCATTTATGCTGGTGGAGAGGAGTTCGAAGGTGTTCCGGCTAGCCCTACAGAACTGACATGGGCACCAGATAGAAATACCCCTGATCAGGTCTTTTACCAGTCTGTGTTTGAGAAGAAGATGGGTTGGAAAGTCCAAGTTGTTGATGGTGGCTTATCAGATATGTACAATAACAGTGTTGTACTTGATGACCAGCAAGTCAACTTCTTTTGGACCCTGTCAGAAAACTCCATCTCCATTGCAGCTCGTGGTGAAAAGAAAAGTGGATATCTGGCTATTGGATTTGGCAGTGGAATGGTAAATAGCTTTGCATACGTTGGCTGGGTAGATGAGAAGGGAAAGGGTCATGTCAACACCTACTACATTGATGGAAGAGATCCTTCAAGCCTGCACCCAACCAACGAGAATCTGACTTATGTCAGGGTCAAATCTGAAAATGGTGTAATGACCCTAGAATTTACTCGTGCCCTGAAACCCTCTTGCCGTCGAGGTGAAAGGCCCGAGTGTGGTAATATCATTGAGCCCACAACTCCTCTAAAAGTTATTTGGGCTATGGGGGCAAAGTGGTCTGACAAAATTTAAGTGAGGCGAATATGCATTCTGTGACCAGCTCCAGGCCCGTCCGAGTCATGCTGATGCGTGGGTCTGCAGAGGCAGAGCAAGATCTTAGACCTGTTTTGGGTGTTCATGGGTTCATGATGTTTCTTGCTTGGGGGATTCTTTTACCTGGTGGAGTTCTGGCAGCAAGATACCTCAAAAGCTTGAAGGGGGATGGTTGGTATCGAACCCATGTCTACTTGCAGTATTCAGGGCTATCTATTGTTCTTCTTGGTTTCTTGTTTGCTGTTGCTGAACTGAGAGGTCTGTTTATCAGCTCTTTGCACGTGAAATTTGGCATGGCTGCCATAGTCCTGGCTTGTACACAGCCGATGAATGCATGTTTGAGGCCAAAGAAACCTCAAGCAGGTGAGGTAGGTTCCAGACAGAGGGTGATATGGGAGTATTTCCACGTCAATGTGGGGAGATGCACAATCGTAGTGGGATTTGTGGCTCTATACACAGGGATGAAGCATTTAGGACACAGGTATGGTCAAGATGTGGGAGGGCTTACATGGGCATTGACTTTCTGGTTCATTGTTTTTGGAGTTCTAGTTGTCTTCTTGGAAATCCAGCAGAGGAGGATGAGTGGTAGGGGATCTGGAAGAGGAGGAGGAGGAGATTGGGTACTTGGTAATACTGAAGATGTAGATGACGATTCAATGGATCTGCTGAGTTCTAATGGGACTGTTGCACAGAAAGAAACTCATGTGTCTGACAGAATGGAAGTTCAGCTTGAACCATGGAGCCGATAAATAGCCACATTTTAGATGCTCGTGTTTCCTTTTCCTGATGCGACAGTTCTCCATTTCTCTTGACTAAGGCTTTGACTCGACGACTGTTGAACGATCCATCTTCCTCGACATCCCCAGATATGTTTTGCAAACGTAGGCTAGAACCTTTTTGCTGTCATACTTATTCTTTTCTATACCTTTGGGTTACTTCGTGGGGTTATTTAACTAGCTTACATACTTTCTGCTACGGCGAATTTGTTATATTCTGAAATGTGCTCTGTATTTTGTATATTTGGCACATGACCAAAGGAGTATATATAGAGGATTCTTTGCTAACTTCTTGAGCCTTCTTCGAGCTACCCTGATTGATTGATCATTCTGCTCCGTGCGCACTGGATGAGAATTATTGGGTTGGTAATTGATACTCGATTACTAAACTGGTGATATAGTTTGCTTTCTGCTTAAAATTCAGTTTGGATTCATTTTCAGACTTGTACCACCATGAAATTTAAGGAATTTGCAGCGTCCCACTTGTCATTTTGGTAATTCAAAGCCTCGTCACCTACTTTGTGAAATCTTCTAATCGTAAACTTTTCTGTTAGATTTGTTTGAAACAATTTAAGTGGGCAAATTCTATTGTATAACCGGTTGTGCGGTGAGCATCGTACAACCGTTCATTTTAAATTCAAACGTTGTTCAAGTTTTTGTATTGATTGTTTATATTGATACAAAAGGTACATGTGTTAAGTGAGCCCATGAGCTTTTTCAAGTTTTTTTTTATATCAAATATAGTAGAAAGTCGCAAGATTTTAGAAGTTACTCGTAAACTTTTCTGTTAGATTTGTTTGAAAAACTTAAGTGAGCCCCATGAGCTTTTTTAACTTTTTTTTATATCAAATGTGGGGAAAGGAGTTTACTCTCCGATTACCCAGCCTGGAAGAGTCGTCAGAGATGCAAGGGAGGTGCGCCGTGACGGACAGTGGTGGGGGAAAGGAGTTTACTCTCCGATTACCCAGCCTGGAAGGTAGTAAGAAGAGGTCAATGAAGGTCCCTAGGACAAGATTTCTAGGCTTTATAGTAAGATGTATGTGTAAGGTAGGACTAGAATGGTTATGTAAGAGTTGAGTCGGTGTATCCTTAAGCGGGAAAGACATTCATGCCTCAGTACTGTTATGTAAACTGGGCAACCAGCCAATTATAAAAAAAAAAAAACTGCTTTGTAGTGTCCGAAGAACAGCAATTTCTCAGTGTCATGATAAGGCATTACACTTTTCCCCACTTTATAGTAACATGATGACAGAACCAAAGGACCCAACTTAAACTGTACCAGCTTCTAAATGAGTTAAAGATATTTGATCTATCTTAATTATCTGTTTTTCCACTGTACTTTGAGTTTTGATAGAACAAGTTGAGTAATGAACTAAGGCTGTAATACTCCAACCTATGCACCAAACCACGTATATACTTTACAGCAAGAAAAATTTAAACTGGTGATACAGTGCTTGACCAATACATATCAGAGCAAATACACAGCGATACAACAAACCGGCCGTTCTACTCTCCATCATTTGGACAAGTTTAGTACTAAGCAACAACACTTTTGGCCACCAGATGTCAAAACAAGATTACTCCTCGCTCATTGCAGTTTTCCGCAAGAGCAGCGAACACTTCAAGGAAATAACAACAACGAGAAAGAAGAACCGTTTTACAGATCTTTGTTACTGCCACCCTTATTTTCAGATACAATTTCTCATAGGATACAAATCACTAGCCACATAGACATTACAAATGAGTAAACTAGATGTTAAGCGTATACATATCGTTAAATGCAACTTAATATTGTACCATGAACTCAATTATAAACCTCAGCAATACAAAACAGTAGAGATAAAAAAAAATTACGCATGCTCTCAAAAATCCAAACTGCTTGATAGAAAGCACCATCCAGAATTCTATGATTTTTTACTCAATGAAGTCACAGTTTGATCTTAGCATGCACCATGGAGTATTCCTTGAGGTGCTCTAAAACTGTCATGGAGATTTATTCTATGATTTGTGAGCATCAAGGAACTCTAAAAGCAAACTTTGTTAATCCAAGAACAAAATCAATTGCAACCGTTGGTTTACAGCTCCAGATTTCTTAATTAGTAAGCTTACTAACAGCTTCAAGAGATGATGTTTAATGCATAGAATCAAGCTTTTCAACTCACTCTTGGCCATTAGCTGTAAAAGAATCCTTGAATGAAACGGGAATTAAAAACACACCCATCTATTTATTGAGTTTACCACATCTTCCAAGGACCCAGCGCCATTCTCAGCGAGACAGCCCTAGGACCTCCCCTGATCTGTGAGAAACCCTCCATTCAGCTCCAAGCTTGAAACCTCAGGCAAGGTGAGTTGGGCGGATAAGGAATACACTCTTGGCTGACCTATCAAGCCAAAGCCACTATTTCCATTGACGACTGAGTTTCTTCCTTCTAAAGTATGGCCCAAAGATTCAGCACCCAGCGAATAATCAGCTGAAGTGGGCAACGAGCTATTTTCAAAACCAGGTATGTAACTCTCATCCAACTTATAGTTATGGGAAGTACGCATGCTGTCAGCTGAATCAGCCATGGGCAGATTTGCCTGGCATTTGTTATCCAATCTTAGTTCATTTAGTTCAAATCCTACATTCAGACCTGTCAAAGAAGAATCATCAACCGTAGAGTTGATCACTTGCACTGAACCAAGGGAGTAGCTGCTTGGTGGAACAAGATCCGGTTCAAATCTGGATGACTGAACCTCAGTTCGCCAATTGCAACTGGATTGAGTTCGATCAGGCAAACTGGAAGACGGACTTGAATTAAACGGAATAACAGCCACAGAAGATAGATGGTTTCCAACACAGCTCTGACTAGTCAGATTCTCTTGATAATGGCATTATAACAACGTTGAGTTGTTTGGAAGATTCACAACAGGAGTGTCATACGAGGTGCTGCTAGTAGTTTTAATTTTTTCTTCCAAGAAACCATTCGGGAAAATACCATGATTTTTACTGGAAGCAGAGATGTCTCCTCTGATCCTTACAACATCACTCTTGGGTCTATGGAGTTGAAGCTGATCAAATTCCAGTGATGTTGGCATACCTTGGAGAACACCATCACTTAGATCTCTAAGACGTATATCTGACCGAAACTTGCCTGAATCAGCTGTTGAGCTCCTCCACATATGTCTGGGAGAGATCCTGAAGCAGAGAAGTCATTTCATTAAGACCAACACTGGCTCGAGAATTAAGCCTGTCCAGGATTCATCTGGGGGGAGGGTTCTCAGTGAGAAACTTCGAAAGTGAGCTGAGTTGTTGAAGTTCTGAAAATTCA
This sequence comes from Limonium bicolor, assembly GCA_023374045.1. Classification (NCBI taxonomy): domain Eukaryota; kingdom Viridiplantae; phylum Streptophyta; class Magnoliopsida; order Caryophyllales; family Plumbaginaceae; genus Limonium; species Limonium bicolor. Next base: position 346,397,990 of record CM041776.1, on the reverse strand, counting down.
TATGCATAAAGGATGAGTCTATGCCGCCTAAAGCAGCTACCATATTAGCTTGCTGGTTAGCCACAGAAAGCCTTTTCAGATAAAGCCTATATTTCTGTGCATGCAAGGACAGTTAATGGTTAGTATGTAGAATAGGTTATAGAAAAATAAAGTGACTAAAGAGCTTGTACCTGAAGATTAGGGGTGGTAATTTTTACCCAACCCGATAACCCGACCCATACCCAACCCGAAAATAGCGGGTTTGGGTCACGATTATTGACCCATTTAATTATTGGGTCGGGTATGGGTTACCTATTAAATTTTTGGGTTGGGTATGGGTTCAAAGTCCTAACCCGTAGTCAACCCGACCAGTTTATTTTATTTTATTAAAAATAATAATAAATAAATAATTAGATAAAAATATAAATATATTACTAAGTAAGTGCTAACCTACTTTTAGTATAATACATATTATGTAGTATCTTTTTGATGAGAGGTTGTTTATTTGATAATACTACTTTGTTGTATTTCTTTATAAAGCAAAAACGAGAGTATTCTTTATGTGGATTGTCAAAAGACAGTGTGCTGCTCTCTCCTCCACAGCTCCCACTGTGGTCCTATCTCTTCTGTACTCTGAAGATTTTTTTCTATGATTTGATTCTATATTCTGAAGGAGAAAATACAGTTGTATTTGACCCAGGCGCGTATACATCACCTTCTTCTGTTAAGTGCTACTGAGCACGACATGTATGTGGAAAAAGAAGAAAGGCGGAGGATAATGAAAACTCTGGAATATCTACCATATTGAATATATGATTTCATTCATTTGTAACTCCGTTTGAGCAAATCATATAAAAAATTTAATTCCAGATCTATTAAATTTTACATAGTCTAATTATGTTGGGTTAAACGGGTCGGGTATGGGTTTAATCATTTTATATGGGTCAGCTATGGGTTGATAATTTGTAACCCGATTATTATTGGGTCAGGTATGGGTCAATAAAATTTTAATCCGGTCGGGTATGGGTGAGCTTCAACCCAACCCATTAACCCGAATTACCGGCTAGCAACATTTTCCCTGGTCAACATTCATCATCTCAAGGATTTTCTTCGGAACAGCCCCTGAGGACAAAAATCGTTTCTAGGCATCAGAACTTTTCTTCGCTCAAGCTCATGTAAAAGTAATCAGATCAGAGAATAGTTGATAGAGTGAGGACTTTGAATTTTCTTCATCTTTTTTTGCTCATCCAAGCAGATTTGACATTTAAGCTTTGGTTAACTGAAGCCAATTAGCAATTCGGTGGCAACACCACAATATTAAGATTTTATTCGTCAACAAGAAAACATACTCTCATAGCCCAAGTGGTTAACAACAGCAACAAAATTCCTGTGCAACTCCCGAGACCATACAACCCTTCTTCTAAGAAGGGTCTTCATCTTTATGTTTAATCTCCTCACTTTCCTGCTCATTAGCATCATTGACAGGGTCCTTTCTCCTCTTATGAAGCCTTGCATCATGATCAGTATTACTTATCCTTGGTCCTCGCTCTTCAACAGCATGACCAGTACTCTTTGCTCCATTGTCAGAATTATGCTCGACTTTCTTTTCAGACTCCTTCCTTCTTACAACAAGCTGCCATATGTTCTTTAACTCCTCAAGTCTAACAGGCTTTAACAAATAATCACAGGCCCCATGAGTAATCCCTTTCACAATGAGTTTGGTGTCACCGTTGGCAGATAACACTAGTGCAGATTGAAGAATGTTAGTTAAATTAAAGCTCATTAAGCAAGGTGCAAGTTCATTTCAGTTGAGCACTAGAGAGCCATTGCACTAGTTTTAACTGATACGATAAGAAATCAAGGTGGTATCATTATTAAAGAAACAGGCCATTTCTGATTAAACTTCACGCATATGTTGTAAATAGTAGAAGAAAGTGAGAAACAAATAGAGAAAGGAAGGATTGGCTGTCTGGCTCCATAGGTTTGGCGGTGAGAACAACTAACCATATACATGAAGTTTTAGTCAGTCATATCAGAAGAGTAACCAAACTTCTACAGCATGCACAAGTTCTAGGAGCTTGAAGCCATCCATATCAGGCATGTGCCTCGTTTTCCCTCAGTAGTTTCAATGCAACAACATCCCGGTCCCTTGTTGTTACTGCAGGGATCAGTTTAGCAACAATTGTGAGCGACCAAGAATTTGCTTTCATAAACGGAGTGGGATTGACCGGGTATCAAATTGAGGGCTCGAACAATCACTATAAGCAATGAGTACAAGAATACAACATAATCTATGGATTCAACAATCAATCAAAGAACCCTACAATTCTTTATTACAAAATTTGAAGTAATTGCCGTCCAATAAAATCTAAGAAATAGATCAAATTGAAATATGGAAGTCAAAGCCCTTCTATACGTTTTCTCGACAAAGCTTTGACATAGAGCTATGATGAACGAAAGATGCATGAGATTGTCTCATTTCATACAATCATAGACTTCCCTAGCACCCCTCCCTCCTCCACGCCCGACCACCACCACCACCGAAAATGTTTGCATTTCCGACCAATGTTTTCAGATTATAAGCCATCTAAATCGAGTCGAACAGAAGTAAAAAAGAACCAAAAGCATTAGATAAAGCAGGAGGTACATGAGATGGGCATATACCGTGATACTGGCACTTGCGAAGCAAAGTCTCTAGCAGCATTAGGCAAATGAGATCATCGTCAACAGCGAGAACTCGCATACCCACCGGAAATTGACAGCCAGACGCACCATTTCGTCGGTCCACAGACCACAATCATCTTGAAACTCAGCCAGCTGAAGAAAAAGAAACCCGAACTCTATATCCCTCTACAAACTCGGAGAGAGTAAACTTGTTGTTAGCTTAACGTCAAAAACGAAGCGAAGCTCATAAATTGGTAAAGAGGGAAGAGAGGACGAGTAAGCCTGGGAGTGGTGACTCGGGATGAGGGGGTTGACAACAAAGAGCTACGCGAAGACTTGTGAATATTTTGTCGAAGAATTTGTCCCAGATGGAGAGAGATCGGGTGAAGCTACGGGATTAGACTTTCTGGAAGTATAATAAAACTAAGAATCAATGGGGAAAGACAGGGAGGAAGGGATGTGATTAGAGGAGAGGAGAATCGAGGTGTCAATGTAATAATTAGAGGGGGACGGAACGCCCAAAAATTTTCGAAACAGTATGTTAACTGAACCGTCTAAAATATCCAGTTTTAATTTCGATAACGGTATACAATTTTTCAAACTGGTTAACCTGACGGTTAACCGTAGTTAACCGAATATATATAACTAATACATATATTTACGTATTAATTTTTTTTATATATTTTATCCTAATAATAAATAAACTAATAAATGAATACTGTACTAATCGGCTAATCCTAATCTAAATTCCTAATTCTTAATCGCCACTATGAGTATAAGGTAGTCGGTAATATGAAATTGAAATCTCCCAATCTCATTTCTCTTTAGGCTTTGTTCCGCATAACTGTTTTGGCATCATAAATGCAACATATTTGACAGTAGGGATGTGCTGGTGTAAATGCAGTATATTGCTGGCAGGAATGTGCTGGCATAAATGCAGCTGTTTTGAAAACTGTTGTTTGGCAGTGCAGCATATATGCAGCATGTTTGGTTCAGTTAGTTATATGTAGTGCGTTACCGTTTTTGTATTACAATTATAATTATTATATTACACTACGTAACTTTATTTTGTTAGTAAAAATAAAAAAAAATTTACAAACAATAAAATTTTTATTTCTATTATTTAAGCAAAACTTGTAACTCTTAAACAATATATTTTTATTATCTAAATTTTATAATTCTTACAAATATAAAAGCGTAAAAAAAGAGAAAAAGCGTTTCAAATTTTCTGATAATGTTATGTGAATTTATTTAGTGAAATTATAACTTTTAATAATATATAATATTTTTGTAACTTTGTATGTAATAAATTTATATGCATTCATATTTCTATATACTTTTAATATTTTAATATATATATATCAACAAGTGTGTATTTATTCGTTTTTTTAATTTTATTAATCTATGTGGTATTACAAATAATATATTATAGATTTGTATTATAAATGTGATTTTTTGTAAATTAGGCTAAAGATGTAGTACATTTTTTATAAATTATTTAAAGCATTATGTAATTTGTAATAAATAAAGTAACTTGTAAAACATTTCTTTTTTTTTAAATCAATAGTCACAGTAATTGCATTATGAAGTGAGTAAAGAAACGGAAGTGAAAACACGAAAACGAAAAAGTAGCATTTGTTGCGGGCATTTATGCTGACATTTATGTTGTCATTTATGCTGACATTTATGTTGTTTTAGGCGAACAGCAAAAACAAATAAAGGAGTCCAAAACAATATGTTGTACATTTATGCTGTCAAAAAATGCACATAAAATGCGAGGCGAACGCATCCTTAGTCGCTCCCGCCTCCCACTCCCAGTCGCTGCCAGAAAACCCTACAGGCGTTTTTTTCAATTCGGTAATAGCCTGGTGTTACAACTTACAGTTAGTTCTCTTCATGCTGCTATTTTTTTCATTGTGTTGTAGTTGTTTCAGTAGTAGACTAGTAGTTTGAATTTTTTTCGAATATGCTGTAAAAGCCGCTGAACACTTCGGCTCAGAGACGCTCAAATATATAGAGCATTGCTCTGATGCACGGTAACTCCTCCAACAAGAAAATACTAGACAGTAAGGGGGTGTTCACCTCGAGACGATAAAACAGAATGGAATCAGAAAAGCAAAATGGAGAGAAAAGGAAAAGAATTCCCCCCAATCAAGAAGTTTGTTTGGTTCCGACTCCGAAACGGAATAGAACTCCCCATGATTCCCTTTGTTATTGTTTGGTTTTGGACATGGGGAATCATCCTGTCTTTCTGAAAATTATTCTTATTTTATTTAATAGTAATATTTTCTTTATTCCAAAATGTAATCATTTCAGCGTATCTCATCATTTTCAAAATGTAAATTATTCCAAATTTTTCTCATAATACCCCATATTATTAATTAATTGTTTTTAAAATCTTACGAAATAACTATATATTCTTTTTTTTTACCATTTTCAAATTAGGTAATATTCATTTTAATGTTAAAAATCATATAATAAGTTGGAAATCTAATATTAGTTTAAATAGTAAAATAAATTATTATGATTAGATTTATAAAAATATTTTTGTTGCAAAAATAAAGATTCTTAATAAAATATTATTATTTGATGGTTTTGTGACTTCTGTCTAATAGTCAAACTTTTTTTCCATAAAATTCCGGCCGTCATAGAAATAGAAATGGTTACTCTGATGTGAGATAAAATAATTATTTGCAGGAAAGAAAGGAAAAATAATTATTAGTAATGGTATATCACGCTTTTTTAGGGGGATAAAATTATTTACATAGAGGAAAGAGAGAAAGCGGGAGGAAACGGAAAACTTTTCCACTGGAATATGCGGGGAATAGGGAAGAGAGGTTTTGGGGGTTTATAAAAAAGAAATTTGGGGAAACAAAATTATTAAAAAGTCTAAACAAACAATATCAAACGGAATGATACCGTTTCCATTTCCTTGTTAGCCCAAAGTGAACAGCCCCTAACGTCTTGTTTTTTGTTTTTTCCATTATCATCAGGGTACCAATTTGAAGAAAGCAATTGATGTATATTTAGTTTTTTTATATCAAATGAGTATTTTCTATTTAGTCATTGTTAAAGAAAAAATATATCCGGTTACACAGTTAACCGAGAAAACCGTACCGAATTAAAGGTTAACCGTCCTTAACGGGATGGTAACGGAATCAAATTTCTAAAAACCAAATTAACTGGTTAACCGATTTAAATGGAATGGTAATGGAATTAATTTTTCAAAAACCGGTAACCCGGTTAACCGAATAACGTGGTTAACCTACCATGGGCAGCCCTAGACAGAACTTGGGTTCGGGTTGATTTGGAGAATGATTTAAGATTTTGTTTTGTTCACGCTGAAATGAACGAAAATGTGAAATAAGGTATTTGGAATCTGCTTTTTTTTTAATTTGGTATCTGTTATGCTGAAAAAAATCCTACATAGCTTGTTTCTCTAAAACTATTATTCTTATTAATTTTAATCTGAAACTAATTCCTAAAATAACATTCCGAAAGAAATCGTCTCTTGTTAAGATATTAGATTATGCTGTATTGAGTTATATTAAGTTAGTATGCTCGGTCCTTATGACCGTTGGGTGTGAGTTTTTGTGGTTTAGTATTTAAGTCTTTTCTAGCTAAGGGTTTGGGCTGTAGCGTGTCGCTCTATTGTAATGAGCGGTATTTTCTTTTAAGCTTTCCACTTAAGTGTAAGCCTTCCACGTGAGTGGCCTCCTCCCTTATCAATTAAAGGTTCTTCAGTTCTTCTTCAATACTCTTCTTCTTCTTTCCGGTTCTCTTCTTGTTCTTGCGGTGAGGATTTTCCACCCGACTTCTGGGATTATTACATGGTATCAGAGCAGGGAATCGCTCTCTCTCGCTTCCGGTAATCCCAATTTAGCTCTCTAAAATGTCTGGGAACAAAGACGGAAAGGACGACGGCAAGAAGAAGGACGATATCGTCGAAGAAATCGGGATTAGTGGTTTGAAGGATGATAACACTATTTCGGCAGGAGATCCGCTGTATCTTAGCAACGCAGATCAGCCTGGAGTTGCAGTCGCCAGCAAGTTCTCTGGGACGGGTTTTCCGACATGGAAGCAACATGTCGAGATAGCCCTAGGGGCCAAGAACAAGACTGGTTTTCTGGACGGCACGATCACTCGACCCACGGGATCAACGTCGAAGGTCCAAGCCTGGGATCGATGCAACAAAATGGTGATGTCTTGGATTCTCTGCAGCTTGGAGAAAACCATAGGCGACACCATAATCTTTCGGACAACAGCGGCTCGCATGTGGAAGGATCTATGCACCCGCTACGGCCACAGCGACGCAACTAGGATCTATCAGTTGGAGCAGCAGCTCAGTGGCGTAACGCAAGGAAATAACACCATCAGCCAATATTTCAATCAAATCTAGACGATTTGGGATGAGATAGATTCTACGGAGGTGATTCCCGTCTGCGGGTGCGAAGCGACTGACCTATTCAAGAATTATATTCAACAACGAAGGGTCATCAAATTTCTGATGGGTCTCAACGAAAGATACGGCGTGGTGCGGGGCAACATCCTGATGATAAACCCCCTGCCAGACATTGAGAAGGTCTTTGCGCTCCTAATTCAAGAGGAGAGACAGAAGAACATTACCGCTTCGGGTGGTTCTTCGAGCCAGGCCGACGGATCCTCCATGTCCTTCGCAGTTGACCCAGCGCGACGCCAGAACCCTAGAAGCCAGACGCCGGGAGTTGCGAGGCGAAGTCAAATTGTCTGTACTCACTGCGGGAAGCCTGGGCATAGCGAGGATAAGTGTTATCAGAAGCATGGCTATCCCCAGGCTTGGCGCACCAACAAACCAAGAAGGCCTATGGCCAGCAATGTCGCGAGTGAAGAGAAGCAACCTGAAGTGGAAAAAGACCCCCTTGGAGGAAAACTCTCGAAGGAGCAAATCTCTCAACTCCTTGCATACATTAGCCGGTCTCAGGCCACTACAAACGACACAACATTATCTCAAGAAGAAGAACCTAATTGTGGGTTTGTTGGTAATTATCTTGAACCCTTCTCTTGCCCTAAAATTCGAACACTACATAATAGTAACAAAACTCAAAGAATGAGTCTGAACTTGAATGCTGATCGGTATGGGTGTCTAGATAGAACTGCCTGGATTCTTGATTCCGGGGCAACTGATCACATGTGTTGTGACTTGTCTCTATTTAGTCACTACCGTATTCTTGACCAGGCTCATAGAATTGGGATGCCTGATGGGCATCCCCAGTATGTTCGAATTATAGGAATGGTCAGAATAAATTCTCTGATTATCTTGAATAATGTCCTTTTTTGTACCAAGATTTAAGTTTAATCTTATTGCCATCAGTAAGTTAACTAATGATTTGTCTGGAAAAGTGTGCTTTAACCCTGGTTGTTGTGTATATCAGGGCTCTAGACTGAAAGATGATGTGCAGATCGGGTTCCTTCACAAGGGCCTTTATGTCCTTGATAATCACTGTGACAAGGGAAAAATAGGTAGTTGTTTAGTAAACAAGACACTCTCTGTTCATTCAGGAAATAGTCTAGAACCCAGTTTTGATGCAAATGATTTGTGTTTTCTTTGGCATTTCAGATTGGGTCATTTGCCCAAGAAAAAGATGGTAGACCTAGATCTCATTAAGGGAGAGGGGGCAAGCCATTTTATCTGTGAACATTGTCATAGGGCCAAGGGCCATAGGTTACCTTTCCCAAATAGCAATAAAAGGTCTGATGACATTTTTGATTTGATACATGTGGATTTATGGGGTCCCTATTCTCAGAAGTCTTATGACGGATTTCAGTATTTTCTTACCATAGTTGATGATAAGAGTAGAGCCACTTGGGTTCATTTATGTGTAAACAAATCTCAATCTTTTCAGATTATTGCAGAATTTTTGGAAATGACTGAAAGACAGTTTAACAAGAAAGTCAAATGCATCAGATCTGATAACGCTTATGAACTTGGGAGCTCTAGGTTTGGGACAGAATTTTTAAAGGGAAAGGGTATAAAACACCAAACATCTTGTCCTCACACTCCACAACAAAATGGTGTTGTGGAGCGAAAACATAGACATATAATAGAAACAGCAAGGGCTCTGATGTTTCACTCAGGTTTACCCAAGAAATTTTGGGCTGATAGTGTTTTAACTGCCACTTTCCTGATAAACAGAATGCCTCTTTCTTCTTTGGGAGGTCAAACTCCATTTGAAATTGTTTTTGGTAACAAACCAGATTATAGTGGCCTAAGATGCTTCGGATGCTTGTGTTTTGCTAAAATTAACTCCAATCAGAATGACAAATTCTCTTCTAGGTGTGTCAAGGGCATTTTCTTGGGATATTCTCCTAATAAAAAGGGGTACAAAGTATATGATTTAGACAATGAAAGAGTCATATACAACAGGGATGTTGTTTTTCATGAAAGTGTTTACCCTTTCAAAAATCCTGAACAGAACAAAGATGTGGATTCCAGTAAAAGGATGGATCTGTTTCCCACTATTAATATGCAGAATAATGATAAACTGACATTACCTGTTGAGTTTCTTGAGGAAGAAGTGCAGGAAACCAGTGCAGATCCTCAGATACAAGCAGAAGCTCAGAGAGACAACAGGGAGCAAAATATCCAGCAAGCAGCAGAGGACAAAAATGAGGACACTCAACCCTCAGAACACATCAGTCAGAGGCGATCTCAAAGGGAAAGGCATAGACCTGCATATCTGGAGGACTATGAAGTTGGGCAAGTTTCAAAAGACACCAAAGGGAAGTTTCCTCTAGATCATTTTACTAGTATATTGTCTGATCGAATAAGCATGACTGCTAGCTTAACTGTTGACCAGAATTGCAATTATTTAAATGATGTCAATTTGATTTCAACTGATGATAGTGATAGCTTAATCTCTTCCTTATGTCCTCTGAAAACAATCTGTCTATCTGGAAAAAAGGAGGGAGAGATTAGGGAGGTTGAGCCTAGCTGTTATGATCAGGCTGTAAAAGAAGCTAGATGGAGAGATGCTATGAGAGAAGAATTCAAGGCTCTGGATAAAAACCAGACATGGGTATTAGTTGATTTGCCGAGAGGAAAGAAACCTGTCAAATGTAAGTGGGTATATAAGTGTAAGTACAGAGCAGATGGGAGTTTAGAGAGGTGTAAAGCCAGATTAGTGGCAAAAGGATTCACACAGAAACATGGCATTGATTATCAGGAAACATTCTCACCAGTTGTCAAATTCACCACTATAAAGGCCTTGGTCATTATTGCTGTTAAGAAAAATTGGACAGTTAGCCAACTAGACGTGAACAATGCTTTTTTACACGGTGAATTAGAGGAAGAAGTTTATATGGAGATTCCTGAGGGTTATAATGTTCATGACACTAATAAAATCTGTTTGCTAAAAAAGTCCCTTTATGGTCTGAAACAAGCTTCGAGACAATGGCATCAAAAACTCAGCAGCTTTCTCAGGAATCTAGGTTTTATTCAGTCCTTAAATGATTACTCTCTCTTTACTAATAAATGCAGTGATGGTGTCTGTTTCCTTGTAGTATATGTTGATGATATACTTCTGACTGGTGACAATCTTGCTCTGATAAAGAAGGTTAAGGAGAGTCTAAATAACAGATTTCAGATTAAGGATTTAGGGAATCTATCTTTCTTCCTTGGAATGAACTTTCTTTATACACCACAGGGAGTTGTTTTAACTCAGAAAAACTATGCAGAAAGTCTTGTTAAAGAATTCAGCTGTTTTAACAAAAGCAAATCTGCTGTTGGTCCTCTGGAGTTGAACAAGAAACTGTACAGAGACCAAGGAAAACTTCTTGAAGATTCTTCTATTTATAGGAGATTAGTAGGAAAATTAAGCTATCTATCTCATAGTCGGCCAGACCTCTGTTTTTCAATTCAGGTTTTGAGTCAGTTTCTTGAAAGACCAACTGACATACACCTTGATGCTGCCTTACACACAGTGAGCTATGTTTCAGGTACTTCAAGCTATGGGCTGCTGTTTAACAGAAAGGACAGCTTCAACCTTGTTGCCTTTTGTGATGCGGACTGGGCCAGCTGCCCAAATACACGAAGATCTGTTAGCGGATATTTCATTCAATTGGGAGGCAGCCCACTGTCATGGAAATCAAAGAAGCAGACCACAGTGGCCTTATCATCAGCTGAGTCAGAATACCGTGCCATGAGGCAAGTAACTGCAGAAATAGCTTGGTTGACCAGATTGCTGTTCGAGCTTGGGATAGAAGAGATCAAACCAGTTCCTATCAAGTCTGACAGTCAGTCGGCCATTCACATCGCAAGAAATCCGGTGCTACATGAACGAACCAAACATGTAGAATTGGATGTACACTATGTGAGGCAGCAGATACAGAAAGGAATGATCTCTTTGAGCTTCACACCCTCCAAGTCACAGCTTGCAGACCTCTTGACCAAGGTTCTGCCAGGCAGAAGCTATCCCGAGGTACTTCAGCAGCTGGGCATCACTGACTCGAGTTTGAATCATGTGTTTTCAAACCATACATGACATGTATGTTTTGAGGGGGCATGTTAAGATATTAGATTATGCTGTATTGAGTTATATTAAGTTAGTATGCTCGGTCCTTATGACCGTTGGGTGTGAGTTTTTGTGGTTTAGTATTTAAGTCTTTTCTAGCTAAGGGTTTGGGCTGTAGCGTGTCGCTCTATTGTAATGAGCGGTATTTTCTTTTAAGCTTTCCACTTAAGTGTAAGCCTTCCACGTGAGTGGCCTCCTCCCTTATCAATTAAAGGTTCTTCAGTTCTTCTTCAATACTCTTCTTCTTCTTTCCGGTTCTCTTCTTGTTCTTGCGGTGAGGATTTTCCACCCGACTTCTGGGATTATTACATCTCTTCAAAAAACGATTTCATTAATTGTAGAAGCTGAATCATCGCGACGTTTCAACACTTGGAATTTTCTTAAGTATTGGGTAATAGGTGAAATCAGCTTTTTAAAAGACGATTTTAATTTCAACAATTTGTGAAATCGTCTTTTAAAGAGACGATTTCTCCCGGGAGTGTTATTTTAGAAGTTAGTATTGGTTGGAGGTTAATATGAGTAATATTTTTGTTGTGAAGTGTTATTTCAGAATTGTTTTTCCTGTTATGCTTACTGTAAACGCAGGGTTCAACCTTCGGTAACCCCAACTTGCCAAACAACTTATGACTAGACTAAGTTTCTCAAGTAATCGTTAAAAGGTTTTTACTCGGCGCTCCCGATGAATAGTATTTATCGCGCTCAGTGAGGCAATTTTGGTGATAGTAGCCCTATTTTTCTCGTCATCGGACGTAGAATTTGATTCCTCTTCAGGCGAAGAAGATCCCACTCTCCGACAGCTTTCAACCTGCCTTGTCTGTTCCCTATTTAACAAATTGTATCATTCCAAACTATGAAGTATTTTTTTTCCTTTTCAGCGGTGAGACTTTTTTTTCCTTTGCCCTTTCCTCTCTTCGATCTGCTTCAACAAATTTGTGGGTGTCTCCTGCTTGGTATTTCTGCCTGGTTTGCAGTAGAAGTGTGCAATTGAGCTCATCTTTCAGGGGCTTTTCATGATCGAGGAAGGAGTGAAGAAGGTTGTTTTCATTCTGATGCTCTTTAGTTTTCGGTAACTAGCTAATTGCACATTGGTCAAGATATTTTCAGTTGTTTGTATTCCCAATAGCAGTTCCAAGTTTGAGGTCTCAGTTTGCAGTATAAGCTATTTTACTACTCAGAGCTGCACTTCAAGATGAGTAGTATCTCTTTTAATTGTAGAGGTTTGGGAAAACCCAAAGCAGTGTTTTGGATCAAAAGTTTAATCTCAAGACACAGAACAGATGTTCTATTCTTGATGGAGGCTCACGGATTTCAGGAGGATATGAGTTTGTTTTTTGATAAATTTGTTGGTTATTCGGGCGTCGTAGTTAGTAGCATTGGTAAAAGCGGTGGTCTAGCTATTATGTGGAAAGATGAAACTACTACTAAGCAAGTTAATTCTTCTCAACATCATATGTATGTGGAGATTACCTTTCAGGGTGGTTTCCCATTCATTTTTACTGGTTTCTATAGTTGGTCCGATTGGAAGATGAAACACCTGTCCTGGAAGTTATAGAGAGTCTTAAGAGCTCACATTGTTCTTCCTTGGATTGTGGCAAGTGATTTTAATCAGATATTATCAATTTTGAGGAGACAAAGGGGAGAAGTAGACATGAGAATCAGATGATTCCCTTCAGGCAAGTTATTGACTACTGTCAACTCCATGACTTGGTTTTTTTAAAGGAGGGAACCTATACTAATTGTCAGTTGGATGAGAAGAATTTTACTAGCCGATTCGACAGAGTCTTTAGTTGTGCTTTGGGCTTGGAAGCTTTCCGTAATATTTTAGTGGAACACCTCCCTCGTGAGAATTCAGATCATTATCCTATTTTGATCAGGTTCTTTAGCCTTCATAAAGTTCCTGATAGAATTTTCAGGTTTGAAAATGGATGGTGCCTAGAGGAGAAATGTAAGTCTATTATTTTGGAAGTATGGGGTAAGGATCAGCTCAACCTTGATCAATTCTCAGAATGTGTAAAGAAACTGAAGACTTGGAAAGGATGGTCTATCATGAAGATAAAATGGAAGATTGTTGTAAAAGAAAAGAACTTACAGAATCTTTGAAAGGCCCTTTGACTTTGGGGACAGATTCCAACAGGAAGAGACTTCTTTTTGAGATAGAACTCCTTGCTATGAAGGAAGAAATTTGGTGGCAGCAAAGATCTAGGGTTTCTTAGCTCAAAGAAGGTGACAAAAATTCAAAACAATTTCATACAAAAGCTTCTTACTCTAAGAAATCTAATAACATTTTTGGGTTGAATAATGAGAAGGAGGAAATGTGCTACACATGGCCTATTATGGAAAACATCTCGAGATCTTACTTCCAAAAGTTGTTCTCTTCTTCCTGTCCAGATGGGGACCCTTGCTTTGAGGAAGCTGTGAGGAACAAGCTTAACTCCTCTTTCATCAAAGACCTCAATTCACCTTATTCTGCTACTGAAGTGGTTGAAGCAATCAAGCAATTGGGAACTGATAAATCTCCTGGTCCAAACGGCTTTAATGGTAAGTTTTTTAAAACCTTCTGGAATATTGTGGATCGGATGTAACAACCACGGTTCTTGATGTGTTAAGAGGTGTTCGTCTCCCAGAGCACCTCAATGACTGCTACATTACCCTCATTCCCAAAATAAAAGGTGTTGTTCATATTGAGAACTTTAGACCCATAGCCCTCTCCAATTTCACATATAAAATCATCTTCAAAATCCTTGCCACAAGAATTCAACTTATGCTTTCTTCTCTCATTTCTGATAATCAATTTGTCTTTGTTAAGGGTCAGTTGATCTCAGATCATATCATTTTAACAGGAGAACTCCATCACTTTCTAGACAAAAGCCAAGCCATCACTATGATCGTTTGGAGTGGGGGTTCATATTCAAAATTCTTAGTACTATGGGATTCCCTTCTAATTGATTAACCCCAGTTATGAACTACATTACATCTGCTCGATGTGCTATCTTAATTAATGGGTTTCCAAGTGAATTTTTTAAGCAAATTAGGGGAATTAGACAGGGCGACCCCCTGTCTCCTTTTCTATTCATTCTGGTTCAAGAAGCCCTTACTAGCTTTCTAAATAAGTCTTATCTTGCTGGAAATTTTAAGGTATCAAGTTAAAGTTTGAGAGCCCTTCTATTACCCACCTGGCTTTTGCTGATGATGTTATCTTCTTTGGTGTTGCCTCCGAGAGGAACGCTTCTTTTCTTAGCAATACCTTGCATAAATTCCTCCTAGCTTATGGGCATCATATTAACCTAGGGAAATCAGAAATTGTGTTTAGTAGGAAGCTTAAACCTCCTCAAAAATCACTCATCACTAATGCCTTTGGAGTTCCGGAAGTTCCTCACTTTTCTAAATACCTTGGTTTGCCTTTGAAAATTGGTAGGAACAAATCCAAAGTCTTTGAATATATTGTGAATGCCATCCAAAAGAGAGTTTCTGGTTGGAATAGACCAATGTCACAGGCTGCTAGATCTATTATGGTGAGTAGTGTGCTACAAGCTATTCCTTGATACTTTATGGCTCTTTTTCTTCTTCCAAACACAATTGTCTCCAAATTAAACTCAATTATTTCAGGCTTTTGGTGAGGAGGTACTAATTGTTCTAAGCCTATGTAATGGATTAAGTGGAGTAAGGTGTGTAAAAAAGTTGATGACGGTGGTTTGGGTTTTAGGAATGTGGAAGAATTCAATAAATTTTTACTTACCAAGCAGCTCTGAAGAATTATTTCATTTCCGAAATCTCTGATGGCTAAGACTCTTAAAGCTCTCTATTTCTCCAATTGTAGTGTCATAAATGCGCCTCTTCCATTGAAGGCTAGTCAGATTTGGAAATTCTTGCACCCAAATGTCAGTCTCCTTAAAATTGGGATAATGAAGCAGATAGGAAATGGGATTTCGACTCCCTTTGGGACCTCCCTTGGGTTCCTATATCTGAAGCTTTTCACATAATTTCCCAAAATTACCCCTACTTCTTCTAGTCTCATGGTTGCTGATTTTATCAATCCCCCCTTGGTACTTGGAACACTCATAAACTTAGCCAATATCTCAGCTCCTCAGAAAGTACTTTTATTAGCTCATTACCCTTGTCCCCTCACAAGAATGACCAGTGGGTCTGGAACTATACAAAAGATAATATTTACTCTATAAAGTTCGGATTCAATCTGATTCAAAATGCAAAGAAAGAAGGCCAGACCTCCTTACCAAATGCTTGGTCCACTCTCAGTAAGAGAATCGACAATGATTTGTCTACTCCTCGGGCAAGATTGATGATATGGAAATTCATGAATGGCATCACTCCCTGTCAAGGCAATATAGGTAACAGAATTATAGGTAATACAAATTGTTTCTTTTATGGAGAGAAAGATACTCCTCTTCACCGTTTCTTCAACTGTTGCTCTATTACTGATATTTGGAGCTCTAGTATAAACCTTCAGTCTGTCCCAAAATCTGAAGGTGGTGCAGTTATTGATTGGTTTAATGAGCAAGCAAACCATTGGGGGGAGAATAAGCTGGCCTCAATTATTAAAAAATGTGGCTGATCTATGATGCTAGAAATAGATGTAGGCATGATGATTCTCTCGCTTGGTGGATTGTGATTGAGAAGAATCTAGCTTATATTGAGGCTTACAAAGTTACTATAAAAGCACAGCCAAAGAATATGGTAGCAGTGGAAAGATGGAATCCTCCTCCTCCTGGATTCATTTTAGTCTCTTTTGAGGTGTTCTCGAAGAAGAACCTCCCTTTCCATATAGGTGGCTTATTCAGGAACGGTCAAGGTACTCCAATTCTAGCGTATAACAAGATGATGACAAGCACTTGCAAAGTGCAATCTGCAGTTATCAAAGCAGCTCTCATTGCAGTGGAACTCGCAATCAAAGGGGTAATCACAACATCTGCTTCGATAACTTGAAAGTGGATTATTTTCAAATTATGTTTGGTGATGATAATAACCACATATTAGAGGTAAAAGAAGGAAGGGTCTGTTTAAGGAATCTTTGTAACTCGCTTACTAGCTACACATGTAATACCTCTAATAGTTTCTTTAATTTTCCTACTTTACTAGTTGCTAGAACTTTTAATGGGTCTCCTTCAGATGTAAAAGTGTGGGAAGGGAATCAGTTACCTTACCTCATAGTTACAACTTGTATTTTGGACAAGGAATTAAGTGTGTAATTCGGTTCTAGTTAGTAATGGAAGATGCATGTTTATTTAAAAAAAAAACTCATCTTGCCAATTTTCTACCCATTTTGTCTCTTCATTATTTTCATTTCCCTTTTTAACACGTTCGGGCTACAGACGACACACTACAGACGAGCGAGGATTACACGATGGAAGTCGATTCTCCATTGTCAGACGGAAGATTTGTTTCCTTTTTTTGTTTCTTTTTTTCTTTTATTAGCATGGAATTATTTATATAGGCAAGCGGTGAATAATTGAATGTTGATATTTTATAATTTTTCTTTTTTACAATATCTTAATAAGATATTAAGTTAAATAGATTTAAGTCTAAATATATTTTTAAATTGACTTATATTTTAAAATAGTAGGTAGTAATAAGTTATAATCATTATAGAATAATTTATTATTTATACAAAAGTTTTACATGAGCATATATATATAAAAGATGGAGCATATATCAATTCAAACTACATTATTTTAATCAATATAATATTTTTAAAAATATTACAAATTTAAAAATACATTTTTTTCTAATTTTAAAAAAAATGAAGTATGATGATTTATATATATATATATATATATATATATATATATATATATATATATATAGAAAAAGGAATACAACATACATATATACCATGAATCCATGATTCATATACACTATGACTCCATGATTCATATACACAATTGTGTACATGTTTCTATCATCAGTGTAAACGTTTATTAACTATTATGGGTACACAAAATCAAGGTTAAATGAATACGTAAAATTGACTCCAGCAACTCAGTTTATCGTTTCCAAATGTTTATATCCTTCATGTTCTATACAATATAAAGTATATAACAGTTTCCAAATAGGTTACCCTACCCCCCAAAACACCCCAAAACCGCCATCTGAAAGCTAAAAACATTGAAAATATTTTTAGGGTTTATAGTGGTGACCCTAAACCCACTACCACAAACCCTAAAAACCTGTCGAGTTAGTTGTTAAAATATAAAGTACATAACAAATTCCAAAAAGATTTCCCTACTCCCAAACACCCTACCTCTCAAATCCTAAAAACCTGTCGAGTCTGTAACGACGATATAAAGTGTAAAACCACCCCAAAAAGATTACCCTTCCCCCCAACGCCCTAAATATTTATACCTTTTTAAATAAAAAAACTAATGACATCGCTATTATATTATAGTTTTCGTTTCTTATAATATTTGTTGTTGATACATATATGTAAAAAAAATGGAGTAGCAATTCAAAATACACCAATCAACCGATTAAAATTAAGAAATTGCTAATATAAAAAATACCAAGCTACTATTTATATTATTTCAAAAATTAAAAAAAGTGATGTATAATATTTTTTAAAAATATTGCAAGTTAATTTTTTTACCTTCATGTTAAAAGTTATCGTGTAGTGCATATATAAAAATCAAATGTTAATAAATACGTAAAGTAGACTCCAACAATTTAGTTTATGTATAATGTTGGAAATGTTATGTATAATCATGGCTTAGAAATGTTTATAATAATGGAATCGTAGAAACGTGAAAATGTTTATATAAACGCGTGGAAACGTTTATATAAAACCGCGGAAACATTTATATAAAAACGTGGAAACGTTTATATAAATTCGTGGATACGTTTATGCATAACGGTGGAAACGTTATACTTGATTGTGGCATGGAAATGTGTCTTAGAAACGTTATATTTGATAGTGGCATGGAATATATTATTGTGTAAACGTATATATGTAATCATGACATGTAAAAGTTTACATATAAATTGTGGAAACGTATTGTGGCATGGAAACATTCATATATAATTACTGAAATGTTTATATGTAATCATGTCATGGAAACGTTATATATAATCATGAAATTGTAGAAACAGGGAAACGTTTAAATAAAAACGTGGAAACGTATATATAACAAAGTAGAAATGTTTAAATAAAAAGGTGAAAACGTTTAAATAAAAAGGAAGAAACATTATCTAAACTCGTGTACTCCTTTATATATAACGGTGGAAACATTATATATAATTGTGCCATGGAAACATCACATCTAATTATAAGTGTTTATATATAATCATGCAGTGGAAACATTTATATGTAACCTTGGCGTGGAAACGTTATAAATAATCATGGAATTATAGAAACGTGGAAACGTTTATCTGAATTTGTGGACACCTTTATGTAAAAAGTTGGAAACGTTATTTATAATTGTGGTGTGGAAACTATACATCATGCCAAGAAATTGAAACATTATAAATTTAAATGAATCACAAAAAGATACCCTAAACCTTAGGAACGGTTAAACCGTCAAAAGTACTTTTCAAATCAAATTTCAAGATGTAAAATTATTTTAATAATAGTACTTAATTTATATCTTTTAGTAACTGTATTTCTCATACTATAGTACTTATTATTATTTTTAGTGATATGATTTTGTTATTGTTTACTATATTGTTTACATCTCAAATTATAGAAATGTTGCATATATATATATATATATATATATATATATATATATATATATATATATTATATATATATATATATATATATATATACACACACAAGAGAGACCGACTTTCGACTTTTTCGAATTATCATATCTACAACCTAATTTTATTAAAATATTTATGGTTAATTAATACCTAGAGTACATACTTCAATTTCACTCTTATTATATAATTAAGTTATAAGATTTAAACTTATATGTTATTATTTTAACGGAAAAATTTATTATTATCTAGTTAAAGTCACTAAATTGTCAAATTAATCTACCTTTGAATATAATAGTTTAAAATCCAATTCTTGGTTAAAGTGAGTGAAAAAAGAGTATAAAGGTCTCATAAAAAAAAATACTACATAACAGTTCAACTAATTTTTAGAAAAAGATTATATAAATGATATTGTACCACTAATAAGTATTTATATATAAAAAATAGGTGATAGTAAAGAAGAAAAGAAAAAAATAATCTTAGGTGAGTGTGAATTTAAGTATGTGATATTGATTAGGAGTACAAATAATAATAGTGATCTAAAATATGATGTGGTTATATGTTAGGGTTTAATTAATTTTCAATATCTATTTTTTAATATATCTACTTGTCCTTTATTATAATTAATTATTGAGTTAACATTTAATATTTCAAAATATGTCCATACTTACCTAATCTAGTACTCCAACTACCAGCCCAGATTTTAAAAATAATTCTTCAACCCAGCAAGTCAGCAACCTCATTCTTTCCATGTGCTTTAAGTATTGTGATCTGAAATAAAAATGATATTTAATCCAATAACTAAACATCTCATCCGTCACAGACGGAAAATACATATTCGTCATAAAACTCGCTCTGCACTACAGCCTACGGGCATTTGATCATAATTTGTTACGGATAGATGGGCATGATTAACAAATAGCGGGGGATTTAGAACTATCTTAATGATAGGCATAGTAGTACATCAAGAGTAGGAAAGAAAGGGAAAAGTTTGTGTGATAATTATGGACTTCTCACATTATAAGATATTATTTGTTCTCGATTTTCACCTTTAGTAGTATATAACAAAAATGTTGTTTAAACTAGTTATCTTAAAGCTTGATAGACTTTGGACCGTAGAAATATTTTGTTGTCGCGGTCCATCCGCACCTATTATGGTGCAGATATTGATGTGTCAGGTCTAGTTAGCGTTGACTGGACTATTTTGTAGACTGAATGCATTTTTAATGTATTAGTTTTAAATGATTGAAAATTTTATATAGTCCAACATTTTAAAAAAATATCATTATTCCCTAAATCAAGCTCTCAAAATAAGACCAGTCATGAATATGTTTGACAACTTTGAAAAAAAATATTTTACATGTATACGATTATACACAAAATCATAATCAATTCATTAAATTTAAAATTAATATTATGATTTACTAATAAGTGGGGAATTGATTACGAACTCGAAACCAATAAAAATTATTATTATTTATAGAGTATTATTATTATTGTTGATAATTTTAAACCTTATATGGTGAATCATTTATTTTTCTTACTACCAAAATATTGTTTTATGTTGTATTTGTTTAAATTGTTATTTTTATGTTACTGATGATACACTAAAATGATGTATTATGATTCATTAAATTTGATATGATTCATTAAAATTGATATTATTAATTAACTAATAATAGGAATTAGATAGTAAACTTCAGAACCAATAAAATTATTATTGTTTTGTAGTGTATTATTATTGTGTGTGTGGTGTATTTTAAACCTTATGGTGAGTCATATTTTTCTTACGTATCAAATATAATTTTCTGTTGTATTATTGTTTAAAAAAATTTACTTTTACATGTATACGATGATACACTAAAATCATAATATGATTCATTAATTTTGATATTATGATTCATTAAAATTGATATTATGATTCATTAATTAATAAGTGGTGAATTACATCAAAGTTCAGGAACTGATAAAATTATTTTGTTTTGTAGTGTATTATTATTGTGTATGGTGTATTTTAAACCTTATATAGTGAATCGTGTATTTTTCATACATATTAAATATTGCTTAGTATTGTATTATTGTTTAAAAATATTTATTTTTATATGTTTGTGATGATACACTAAAATAAAGAAATGATTCATTAATTTTGATATTATGTTATTAAAATTGATATTATGATTTATTAACTAATAAGGGTGAATTAGATAACAAAATTCGGAACCGATAAAATATTATTGTTTTATAATGTATTATTATTATTTATAAATAATATAAAATTTTAAAGTTGTCAAAACATATTCATGTCTGATCTTCTTTTGAAGAGCTTGAATTTAGATGAACAATGATATAATTTTTTTCATTTTGGATTTATATTTTAAAAGTTACAGCCAATTAAAATTAATATAGTAAAAAGGAAGCCTAGTCAATAAAACAATTCAGTCAGCAGTTGACTGGGCTGCCAAATGGACAAGACTACTCCAATTTATACGCGGCATGCCCGCATTGTCGATGGTCGTCCGGTGAGGAACATATAAGGGGTGTTTTTTTGG
Source organism: Limonium bicolor (assembly GCA_023374045.1). Lineage (NCBI taxonomy): Eukaryota > Viridiplantae > Streptophyta > Magnoliopsida > Caryophyllales > Plumbaginaceae > Limonium > Limonium bicolor. The sequence goes on along the minus strand of CM041776.1, from coordinate 346,376,539 downwards.
TGATGATTCATTGTGATAATTGATGAATTAGAGGGATTCAAAGTATATAAGAATTCCTCACTACTCACTAATTATAGTTGATTATTTACGCCTATTTGGTCAGCTTCATTTCAATGATGGCTAATTGACAGTGTTTCTCTAAGTTAATGAATCTAGAGATATTGGTAAATAATGTGAAGGTGGATATGTGGCATTGGTGTAAGGGATAGTAGTGTGATATTCCTCTAATAATGTGAGGGTGTATGTGTTTTGTTGTAGAATTCCTTTGCTCAGTAATTTGTTTAATGTTAATTAGAAAGTGTTCAGGTATGCTAATATTCATGCAATAGAATCTTGACCTAATTCGCGAATAGAATAGAGAACATGGAGAAAGAGTCACCTCCTAATATAGCTTCATGCCACATGTTAATATATTATTGGTCTAATTAAAATTAAAAGAAGAAAAGAGAGAAAAAGAGAAAAAAATGATAGTACGCGCATTACATTGAGAGTTAGGTTAGGAGGAGAGAGAAATAAATATTTGTTTTCAAAATGTTATAACACAAAATATAAGTGCAAAAATAAAATAAATTATATCATTGTTCATCATTTTCCGTGCTCTTCAAAACAGGATGCATCATGGATATGTTTTGGTAAACTTAAAATTTTATGTTTTTATAATGAGTATATATTACATATTTTTAAAGTGAATCTTATTCATTAACAAAATAAATCTTCATTAATAATAAAAAGAATCTTATTCATTAAGAAAATGAATCTTATCCCAAACACTCTAAACACCACACTAGGAAAGTTAAAAACGTATAAGACATTTGTATGGTTTGTAGTGCAAGGTTCAAGGTTCACTTTCAATAAATGAAAGGTTCATACTGTTCTCGCATAAGTTTGTGGTAGGATTAACTTTTACTAGTATTAAACAAAATATTCACTTTTCTTAAACCTTTGATTCAACTTTAAAAAAAATCTTTGATTCACTTTTCTTAAACATCTTATTCACTTTAGTTAAACAATCTCTATTCACGAGAATCACTTTTCTTAAACCTCTGATTCATTATTCTTAAACACATGATTCACTTTATGAAAACCTCTGATTCACATTTCTTAAACCTCTTAATCACTTTAGTTGAACAATCTATGCTTACGAGATTCACTTTTCTTATTACTCTGATTCCATTTGTAACAACTTGTGATTCACTTTTTAATAACCTTTGATTCACTTTTCTAAAACCTCTAATTCACATTAGTCAAAACTATCAGAATCACTTTAGTTAAACAATCTCTATTTATGAGATTCACTTTTTTAAAACCTCTTATTCACTTTTAAGCAACTCTCTGATTCACTTTTTCACAACCTTTGATTCAATTTTTAACAATCTTTGATTCACTTTTCTTAAACTTAAAATTCACAATGAATCTTAAATCATATGTACATACAAAAATTTTTTTAAAAAAATAAATTTACCAAAATATATCCATGATGCATCTTGTTTTGAAGAGTACAAAAATGATAAATAATGGTATGATTAGTTTTATTTTTGTATATTTTATAAGTTATGACATTTTGAAAAAAAAATATTTTTCTCTTTCTACTCACCTACTCCTCTCCCCTACACGTGTGACTTCCCTCTTATTCCTTTTTCCCTCTAATAGAGTGCTGACATGTGACACCATCTTCATATTAGAACATGGCGCAAGCGCCATATTCAAAATCGCCTTCGTGAAAGTCACCACCAAACCTACGTCACACGAGTGGTTTGGCTTGACCCTAAGCGTATCCTAAAATACAACTTAATCATAACAAGGACCCGATATAACCACAAACTATTATGTAGCTACAATCGGGGATAATCTAGCTGTCTACGTGAAGTCATCCTCTCCATAAATAGCTTAGGGTAGAGACAAAAACACAAAAGTCCATCAAAGTTAAGTATTCAACACGTCATCCTATCAAACATTCTCTTTTGAGTTTTGAAATAGAGTTACCAATATGGATATTCAACAGTATAACTAAAGAGGATTCGAAGTGTTGTCATAAGGATATTAATCATGAATAGTATAATGGGAGTTGAAAGGGATTCATGAATAATAAAATATAGATAATTCTAGTAATCAAGAGTTGTCAAATAGGAAATTAAAGGAATATATAAATAATAAAGTAGAGAAGTATAATATGAAGAGTGACAATCGAAGTAATGAAATAAAGGAGATTCATAAACAATAAACATGATATTAGAGGTGATATAACAAAGAGAGTAATCAATGGAAGATCAAACAATAAAATAAAGTAAAATTTAAATGCTTAAAACATTTCAAGATGAATTTAGTCCAATGTCCCAATTTAAATTCCATAGTCTAATTTCCAAGTCCTAATTCCAAAATAGTTTGAAATAGTTCAAATTCTGGGTTTGAGGGTCAACAATACAAATGACGATGACATTCAACAACAATATTAATATGGGCTATAGTCAATGAGAACTTTAGAAATTATTAACATAAGTCCCAATTAAAAGAGACTTTAGACTATCCACCTCACATTTGTGTCCTAAAGTGCACACGCCCTTATAAGCACACTTTTGGCCCAAAGAAGATGATCACAAGACTTGACTATGATATTATGGTTGTGACCACACATTCAATAATGAGAAAACGATTTCAACATTTCAGTAGTTAAATAAATCTTACATTTGTTTATTGTTCTCCATTTCATGAGAACCAAGTTATATATTTAGAAACTGAAAACGTAAAAAATGTCCGCCTTTGGTTCAAAACACACCATTTCATAAAAGATGTTGTTAGAGTGTAATTGTGATATAGGTTAGATTATCTCTTTTATATATTATGGATTATGGTTGTGAGTTTTTGACTATGAGTAAGCAAGATGATACAACGATTTACGAGGTTGGATCCTGAATGATCCAGTCCAAGGGGGTTGATAGAGGTTTCAGTATGAATGGGAGGATACAAGTGAGTAAAAAGAGTATTAATGTATGTCTTTGTAACACCCCGATATAATACCGACAAGTAACTTAAACAACAACGACATAATCGCAGCCGAAAATAAAAGAAGCTTAATTGGGGCATTACCGTCACACCCACACAGGCGAGTGCTAAGATTAAAGTCACTTAATCAAAATACCTCTTTATTAAGCAAAGAAATGAACGATCCATTAATCAAGTTAAGTACAACTCTCAAGTCTTCAAAACTAAAAGCTATACTAATCTTCCATAACAAACTTCCGGAAGAGGCCCTAAATTCCAGAATAACCTTCCGGTACAACTGTATACTAATACTATTGATTAGTGAATAAATGAGCATGTTTTAGAGGTGTATTTATGTGCTTTATAAATGTTTTATCAACACTTATCATGCTCATTTCTTCACTTCAGCTAGTTTTCCTCTAGTTTTATGTTTTATTGAAGTAGATGAAGAGAGAAACATGTGGGCATAAACAGATCTAGAATCAGAGCTATAACGGAGGGCCTAGCCTTACACAAATTCTCCCCCAAACTGACATTGTTAACGGTGAGTTAGAAAACGTATAAGTAGGCAGCCAGCCAGGTACATGAAAGCAAGCACACATGCAGGTATGTGAACTCACAGATGCAAGTACGAGAGGATATTTTGGAAAGGAGTCCCCGTCAGCATGCAGAGGAGAGGGGGATGGATTTCATAGGCTTACGAGAGCATCTTTTGCTTGGGAAAAGTGGGAAGCAAGTAGGTAGACGGGCAGGTCAATTTTTGGGGACCTCTGGCTGACACACGGGGAGGAGAACACAAAAGAGAAAGAGAAGAGCAGAGGCATACGAAGGCATCCAAGGCAAAGAAGAAAGGAAAGAGAAGAAGAGAAGGAAGAGGGGGGGGGGGGGGGGGAGGGGTCACCTCCATCCTTACCATTGATGGCTATTTCTCATCATTCTTCTTTATTTTACCTTAGAATGCTAAAGTAGTCTCTTTATATCTTAGGATGAGGAGTTTCCCTCAAATTCCGAAAACCTCTATTGTCAAACTTTGAACTTGTTTGATGCGTTATTTTAGTCCTTGTGCTTAATGGGGATGATTATTTAGTGATTATAGCTTTTAAGCTTGTCTTTATCAAATTTAGGGATTCGCTTAGGGTTTGCTCAATTATTTATCAATGAGATAAATTGGTTGGTTTAACATTGCCGATTAGTTTAGCTTTAGTGTGGATTTTTATGAACGGGTTTCCGGAAATAGAATCTATACTGTAGGGGACTAAATACATGTTAGCCAATTTCAAGATTTTTTAGATGAGATCCTCATTGCAGTTTAGGGTGAATTTATGCTTAATGCTTCCAATTGAAATTGGATACTCAGACTAATCTCTGGGTTCCGGTTAAATTGGTTATGATTAATAGATCTACATTAGGCCATTAGTTAATTTCCCATTGCTCAACTATAAGTTCAAGGGTCAAAAATTGGTAGTAAAGGGGTGATGGGAGCAAAGATCCATCCCGAGATAGATCTATCCTAGTTAGTTAGATTAGTTCTTACCATTTTCCTTTATTTTCTCTTAATCAAAACAAAAACCTTTAATTTACATTTATGCACTTTCATTTATATTCTTGCACATTTACTAAGCTTCTAGTTAGTTAGATAATTGCGAAGTCCTTGTGGATACGACCTTATCGTACTACAATGATTGGGTTCACTGCCCATTAGTTTACAAAATATTTTCATTTATATTTTGCAACAACAAGTTTGTGGCCCGTTGCTAGAGAGTTCGTCCCAACTATATGATTTATTATTTGTTTTGTTTTTTTCCTCATATTTTACATTTCCTTTATTTCCCCCCTTTTTTGTAGGAACTTAACTATGATGGATGGTTATTATGATCAAACAGGAGGTTGGTATGACCACTCCTATGGTACAGTGTATGATGGTACAAGCTACGATCAATATGTTGAGTGTCAAGGTTGCGGGGCATTCCATTTGTGTCCTCCTTGTGCGGATCTAATCTTTAGATTGGAGGCTCCCATGAAGGACCGTTTCTTGGCTGTCAATCCAAACCCCAATGAACTAGACACCAACCAACGGATCATGTGCCAAGAGTGTGGAAGAGACCGCGATAGCACTCATTGTCCTGTGACCACAACTAAGGTTGATGCACCCAGTTTGAAGGATCTTATTGCTAGGATAAACACCTTCGACATGGACCAGCTCATTGCATTAGCTTGAAAGGAGCAACAACCTGAGAGCGAAATGCTTCATGAAGTGGAGAAGCAGATGGATCAAGACAACATCAACATAAACCAACTGCAATTCTATATATGCTCAATTGTAAGAAATAAATGCGCTTATGGAAGCTCAGCTCGATCTCATATCACACGGAGAGCAACAGGGTTTATGAGGAGAAGGAGCCTGCCGAGGACTTAAGTTATTCTCCTTCTCCTCCCTAATTCAAGTCAGAGAATCCATCGCCATTCAACCATTTTCCTGAGCTTAAATACAAGCCATCAAAAGAGAGTTCCCAGTTCACCTTCATGGAGTCTTTTTCTCTCTCTGAAGTTAACTACAAATATGTCTCCCTCGTTGTGCTCTACCAAGAAGATGAGGATTCTCACATCCTCAACTGTCAAATGGAGGAGTCATCGCCTCCCTCAAAGTCAATAGTGGAGAGTGCCACCATCAAAGTCAAGGAGCCACCTCCCTCTGAAGTTGATGTCCATCAATGCCCTTCTTATGAGCCTCACCAAGAAGATGAGGATGTCTACATCCTTGAAAGTGAGGAGTCTTCAAACTTTGATCATCATCTGGAAGATCAAGGCCTTCCCCACCTGTGTGTGGAAGCTCAAAGCTCACCCACTAAGTGTGGACACCACAATCCCATTTAACCCTGGACTAGAGCTAGAATACAAAGTCCACCCCAGTTCCCATTCAATCTCATATCATAACAATCAGGGAGCAAAATAGTTTATAAGGAGGAGCAGCCTGCTGAGGACTTAAGTCGTTCTCCCTCTCCTCCCCAGTTTGAGTAAAAGAATCCATCACTATTCAATCATCTGCCCGAGCTTGAATACAAGTCATCAAAAGAGAGTTCCCACCTCAACTTCATGGAGTCCTTTCCTCTCTCTAAAGTTATCTACAAATATGTTTCCCCCTTTATGCTCTACCAAGAAAATAAGGACTTTTACATCCTCAACTGTAAAAAGGAGGAGTCATCGCCTCCCTCCGAGTCATAAGAGGAGAGTGCCACCATCAACTTCAAGGAGCCACCTCCCTCTGAAGTTGATGTCCTTCAAGGCCCTTCCTATGAGCCTCGCCAAGAAGATGAGAATGTCTACATCCTTGAAACTGAGGAGGAGTCTTCAAACTTTGATCTTCATCTAGAGGATCAAGGCCTTCCCTACCTGTATGTGGAAGCTCAAAGCTCACCCGCTAAGTATGGTGGCCACATTCCCATTTGACCCTGGACTAGAGCTAGAAGACAAAGTCCTCCCCAGTTCCCATTCGATCTCATATCGTAACAATCGGGGAGCAAAATGGTTTATGAGGAGGAGCAGCCTGCTGAGGACTTAAGTTGTTCTCCCCCTTCTCCTCAGTTTGAGTAAAAGAATCCATCACTATTCAACCATGTGCCCGAGCTTGAATACAAGCCATCAAAAAAGAGTTCCCATCTCAACTTCATGGAGTCCTTTCCTTTCTCCGAAGTTATCTACAAATGTCTCCCCCGTTATGCTCTACCAAGAAAATAAGGATTTTACATCCTTAACTGTAAAAAGGAGGAGTCATCGCCTCCCTCTGAGTCATTAGAGGAGAGTGCCACCATCAACTTCAAGGAGACACCTCCCTCTAAAGTTTATGTCCATCAAGACACTTCCTATGAGCCTCACCAAGAAGATGAGGATGTCTACCTTGAAACTAAGAAGGAGGAGCCATCAAACTTTGATATTCATTTGGAGGATTAAGGCCTTCCTCACATGTGCACTAACGAAGTTGGTTGGAAGCTCAAAGCTCACTCGCTAAATGTGAATGCCACATTTCCATTTGATCCCTGACCAGGGCTAGAAGACGAAGTCCACCCGGAGTTCTCTCTACATCACACAATGAAGATAGGGAATCCTACATCAGTAATTTGAAGAGAATTCTCCACCACATTTGATCCTCGCATCAAGGATCAACAACCTCAACACTTTAACCTAAAGAAAGATCGACGGAGTTTGCACTTCTACATCCTAAGTGTTGAGGTAACCTTTCCTTAAATCTGGGTCATCCTTCAATGATCTATGATGCCCATCCTACCCTCCTGTTGAAGTCAACTTCAATATTCGTATTAGATCCTAGATGATTTCAAGGTGGTATAGTCTAGCTAAAGAGGGATTTAAAGAAGACGAGGAGACACAACTGGCTTGAGAAAAGTTCTCCCACCGAAGGGAGAGAATTATCGGATGATTACATTTTTTTTTTACAAAATCCTATGTCACCATGTAGGGAAGAAGGCCATTTATTTTAGGAAAAGGAAAGAAATTTGAAAGAAAATAAAGGGGAATGAATTTGTTTTTATTTTCTTAACGATTTGCTTGTACAGGAAAAAAGAAAATGAATCGTTGATTAACGGTGGCTGGTCTGTGGTTAATGGTCATCGGTTGACGATCAACAACTACTAATTGTCAGTCAGCATCCACTGGTCACCAATATATGGTCATTGGTCATCCATTGATCATCATTCATCAGTCAATTACCACCGGATGGAGGTCAAACAGTACCGGATAAAGGAAATCTCATTCTTTGATAGGAGATGCATATAGTCTATAGTGCGGTGTGCCGCACACAGTATGGTGTAGACTGAATGATTTGGCAGCCCTAGTCACCTACTGACTGGACTGCCTTTTTGTTTTATTAACTTTAAATGATTATAAATTTTTAAACATAAGTCCAACATGAAAAAAAAATTACACCACCGTTCATCGAAATTCAAGCTTTTCAAAATAAGACCAATCATGAATATGTTTTGATAAGTTTAACATTTTAGATTAACTACATGTATACATCTGTATATATCAAGAAGATTTATTATTCACTTAAATACATCATATAACAATAATAATACACCACAAATCAATAATGATCCATTATCTGTTTTGAAACCGGTAAGTAAAAAAAATGATTCACCATATAAGGCTTAAATACATCATACTAATAATAACAATACATAAACAATAATAACTTATTATCAATTCTGAAGTTTGTACATCCTAAAAATATTAGTTCATCACTTGTAAGTTAATGAATCGTTATACTAATTTTAGTGAATCATATGATTAATTTAGTGTATCATTGTAAACATATAAAAATAAAAAAAATGAAAGTTGTCAAAACATATCAACTACTAGTCTTGTTTTGAAGAACTTGAATTTAGGTGAATAATAATATCATTTTTTTATTTTCCACTTATATTATAAAAATTACAATCATTTAGGTGAATAATAATGAAAGCCGCACTATATTGTGTGCAGAACACATGGTCTAATTTGTGCAGGAGAAGTGGAATAAAATTAGTGAGTAATCTCGTCTCTTCTCCCTCTCTAAACAAACAACTTAAATCAGAATTATCCTAATTAAAAAAAAATGCCGTTCAATGCTCTTTTAACCAGTTTTGTTCATAATCATACGACGGCGCCAAATTGGATTTTTTAGTGTCAGTGACAAAGGAAATTGATTCCCATAGACTGAAATATGATTATTTACAACTTTCAGCTCCTGGGTAAGAAAAAGAATAGAATTGTAGTGAATATTCACAAGCTTTTACAATTTGGCTCTAGTAGCTTATGGTAGTAGCAATAGAAATGCCATAGAATTTTTCTTGCCCTTCTACTGCTAGAGAATGAGGAACACTGCAGACAAGAATTCGCTCTTGAACAATTACGAATAATTACCAAAAAAAAAATTAAAAGTTTCCTTACATGACATTAATATAAACAACTGACAAATTAAGATAATCCCCCAATTTTATGTTAGTGTTAAATATGATATAAACAACGGACAAATTAAGACACCTATCTAAAACAAGGTGTTGACAATAAACTGAAATGGTAAGATATGGGATCTAGCGGAGACACAAAGCGTAATCCAGCGAAAAATCAAGAATTGTACATTGAATTAAAATCACCATTTCAGTTTGCAGTTCAATCACAACTAAAATATTGAGGTCGACACTGCGGCCGGCGAAAGCCGCCTCCAATTTGTGCAGCGTATCGTTGGAGTCGAGTTTCCTTCTGGTTGGAAGAGATAATCACATTCAGATTCATGTGCGCACAGAGAATGGGATACCGTTGGATATGTATGAATGATACGTCGCACGAAAGGTCCGCATATAAGTTACCGTTGTTGGGTCGTTTAACAAGCCACTGGCCGAAATCATAAGCCAAAACAAACTTGCTTTTGAACACGCGCTCCTAATGAGGGCTCTTAGTGAAATAGAGCCCGATTCAGCTAAAATGGGTTTAAACGGTCGGTAGGCAGAATTATGCGCAATCGTCTTGTAAATACTTAAAACAACTCCTTGTTTATGGTATTACCCTGTATAAATTCGGCCCACCTTTTAACTAGTTCAATATCAACATCTTATGAATATTTGGTCACGAAATCAAAGCAAAAAAATATACGCACTACAAGCATTAGGTACCCTATTTTCTTTTAACAGATCTTGTTCATAACTTCAAGGTTACTAACAAGGGAAGATAGGCCCCATTTGTTTATGGGGTGAAATATCTAGTTGATGTCAGTTGTCAGCTGAAATTAGAAAAAATATAAAGAAAAAATAGTTGATATGACAGTTGATGTATGTAACATATAGATAAAACAAACTAACTAATCAAATAAGTTCGTCTCATAATCTAACAATGAGCTGAGAGTCACGCTTGAGATATTTTTCTCAAAACTTTTGCGGATTTCTGTTGCAAAACCAAACCCACATCTTTTGGATGTGTTGAAGACCGTCTCCCAATGCTGCTTTCTGTTTTAGAAGATTTGTGCCTCTGCTTTTACTTATGTGGTTTAGATTATTAGTAGAATGAGTAATGCATGCCCCTGCCCATCTTGTTGACTACGGGTTGACTTATGCTTCTAACAAAATTTGACAGTGTAACTTGAACTTCTCCTCTTACACATAGCATCATGATTTTATTTTTATTTAACACTATTTTTTTGTGCTACTTATTAGTCTAATAAATTTACCCTTTTGTACTATCATTTTGTGTGACATTATTACTTTGAGAAAATTTCAAAATCATTGATAACTATTATTACATCTGTCCCGTCATAAGTGTTTTGTTTACTTTTTAGCAAGCTTTTACACTTTAATATTAAACGTATAAGACAAAATAAATTTTAAAAATTAAGTTGTACAATATATAGTTTTTCACATAAGGATTCAATTATAAAACATAGGTTTATAAAAAATAAACATATTAAATATTGAAATCAAACGACACGTCCAAATAGTAAACTGGACATTCATTATTTGATCATTTTGATGTTTATCTTATAGTATCATTTCTATGTTTTATCTTTGTCTAGAATTATTATTGCTTTGAAAAACTTCCAAATATTTACTACTAATTACTTCTCCCTCCTATTTTTAATATAAGTCATTTTGGAGGTGTATCTCACTGAAATCACTTTCATCCACTCTACCTAAGCCCAACTTATCATCAGTCGATGACAAAAAGATACACCCGTCATCCGCAAGTAATTCAAAAGAAAAATGATTAAAACTTTTTTTTTTGTATAACTTATAATGATTGAATAGTATCATGATCTGACTATAGATTTATATAGTAATTTGTGAGGCTTCAAAGTAATTTATTTAAAATTTCCATGAGTTTGAGTCTAATTCTCGTGAAGTTTTTACGAGTCTCTTTATATATTTTTGTTTGATTTTCAGTCAAATTGTCAACAATAGGGGTGGTAATTTTTACCCAACCCGATCCATACCCAACCTGAAAATAGCGGGTTTGGGTCACGATTATTGACCCATTTAATTATTGGGTCGGGTATGGGTTGCCTACTAAATTTGTGGGTTGGGTATGGGTTTAAAGTCCTAACCTGTAGTCAACCCGACCCGTTTATTTTATTTTATTAAAAAATAATAAATAAATAATTAGATAAAAATATAAATATATTACTAAGTAAGTGCTAACCTACTATTAGTATAATACAAATTATGTAGTATCTTTTTGATAAAAGGTTGTTTATTTGATAATACTACTTTGTTGTATTTCTTTATAAAGCAAAAACAAGAGTATTCGTTATGTGGATTGTTAAAAGACAGTGTGCTGCTCTCTCCTCCACAGCTCCCACTGTGGTCTATCTCTTATGTACTCTGAAGATTTTTGTCTATGTTTTGATTCTATATTTTGAAGGAGAAAATGTAGTTATATTTGGCCCAGACGCGTACACATCACCTTCTTCTGTTAAATGCCACTAAGCACGACATGTGGAAAAAGAAAAAAGACGGAGTCTAATGAAAACTCTGGAATATCTACCATATTGAATGTATGATTTCATTCATTTGTAACTTCGTTTGAGCAATCATATAAAAAATTTAATTCCTGGTCTTTTAAATTTTGTATAGCCTAATTATGTTGGGTTAAACGGGTCGGGTATGGGTTTAATCATTTTATATGGGTTGGGTATGAGTTGATAATTTGTAACCCGAATATTATTGGGTCGGATATGGGTCAATACAATTTTAATCGGGCCGGGTATGGGTGAGCTTCAACCCGACCCATTAACCTGAATTGTCATCCCTAGTCAACAAGTTATGTATTGGATAACAAACATGACATGGAAGAAAAAACACCATCTACATCAACCCAACCCAACACATTACTCACTTTTATTCATTTATTTCAAATTTCCATCAATTTATTCAGATCATGTATCCACTTGATATTGCAATCATAACATAATTTCAATGTTGCGAGACGAGAAACAAATAAATGACGCAAATCTAGACCATTATTATACGCGCACATGTATATAAAGGTCTAATACGCTAATGGAAATATACCTGATTGAATCCTGTAGAAAGATTTACTAACTAGCCAGATAAGAGAACGAACTGAACAAGATGTATGAACTGCATCTCCTATCGACAGATCATTAGTGATCTGTCCATTTTCCTTCTAATCTCGCCTTTAGTTATGTGCATATAATTAGCGCTCAGGCTGATCAAGTTTTTTGCTTTGTGGACCAAACAATCAGTTTGACAGATCGAAATAAAGAGAAGAAACGAAAGGAGAGGATAACTAGATAAAAAGTTGTTGCTAGTAGTACTTTGGGATGAAAGAGAGGAATAATCATCAGTGAGGTAGCTATTCGTACAGTTTTTTTTCTTTTTCGTGAGTTCCGAGACCCATTCATCTCCTCCTAGGATCAAAGTAACCTTTTGGTATTTGGAAGAGCCAAGCGAGATGTCAGATGTCCTGTGTGCCACCAAATACTGTGTGTTTATATAGGTTGTCTGATGGGTTCGACCTTTATATAGGTAGTTATTATGGATGCCAAACAAGGGCGCACTTCAAACTGAAATGGCTCACACTTGTATCTTATCATCAAACCATCATGATTACAATTTTGGATATTTCGCAGTCTTAATTATAAGAGATCCACCAACTAAATTCTAAGTTCAACTAAACTTGTTAGTTGTTTTTTCTAAAAAAATTAAATAAATAAATAAGTTGATAGATGAGGAAATAATAAACAAGTAATTATAATTGATATATAACATATGTCTGTAGCTGATAACTTAATTACTGTAATTAATACATACGTCACAAAAAGAGGATAAACTAGTCAATAGAACAAAACAAAAGATCTAACTCTTTAAAATATCTCACCCTTATATATTACTAAAAATTTTGACCCCACAAGTTTTGTAAATTTCAAATCAAATATCCTAATAATAATAACTAAGAGATAAATACCTTATTTGACATATATATATATATAATATATATATATATATATATATATATTGTTAGAAATTACCCTATTTAGTGGTTGTACATCCACATGTCTTTTGGACTATTTTAGACCCTTTACCTGTGTAACTCTCAAAACCTGCTCTAGACTCTTCATGTAATTGTTAGAGATTTTTTATGTTTATAGGTGAATCAAAGATTAAATAAAGGATGATATTATGTATTATAAAAGATCATATAATAGAATGCTTCCTTCCTTGTCTTCAATACTCTCACTTTTATTATATGTATTTATATAGTTTTAGTGTCAAATTATGAAATACGTATATGATTAAAAATGTAACTCTTCCAAAATTTCATATATTGAAATCACGAACTCCGGTAGTCTTCATAGCTTATAACAGTGGCGGATCTAGGAGCTTTGTCTCGGGGGGCAAAAATTTTTTTTTTACGCTGTCACTCTTTAAAATATTATGTCATTTTGTACAACCACTAAATAGGGTTGAAAACGAAGGCTTATTGCCTTCTCATTAATCGATTAAAAGAGTTTATGTCCTCCTCCAAAAACATGGCAATACAATCCAGGGGATCAGAGAAGAACTGCAGTCCAATCTCCCGACCCAAATCATACTTCGCACCAGCCACCCTATTACAAGCTCTAGGCCCGTATGTAACAACAAAGTCTACACCAGAAGCTTTAATAGCTCTACACTCATCAAAATAAGGCTTATACATATGATTTGTCGGGCAGCACTGAAACAATTCAACCACCAAGGAGTCAGAGCAGACCTCGACCTGGCCAAGCCCCTTTTGTTGTATGATTCGAACAGCCTACAGAGCGCCACCACCTCTGAGTGCAGCATGTCCAATCTTCCTTGAACCGCAACAAAACCAGCAACCCACTCTCCCCTATGGTCACGACATACACCAGCAGAAGATGCACGATCTATCAACGGATTATAGAGCCATCAATGTTAAACTTTAAACAATCAAACTCATGAGGTATCCAAGAGTACACTTCCCTGTAATCTGGACAAAACCAAGTCTTGTGCCGTAGCTCCATCACAGACTTCATCTTCCAGGCGCTGCTATTTTGCCGCATAGTAATGAGGATGGACCTGAAATTCAATAGCATTCTATTCTCCTCTCCAAAGACCTTAGAGTTTCTCCAGGTCCATAACATATGACAAACAATAGGAAACAGGGCATTTAACTTATCCTGCAATAAGAACAGTCCCTTTCTACCAACATGATCTGACAACCAAGCCTCCAAACTCATACTAAAAAACAAAGATCTCCGATTAGACGGAACAATCATGTTCCATTACATCTTGGCAACTTTACAATCACGCAACACATGTAAAATTGATTCCTCTTTGCTGCAAAAATGGCAAGACTTGTTAGATGTAAAACCAAAGGAAAACCGCCTATAATTTGTCATTAACTTACCATGCTAAACTTTCTAGATGAACAGTTTAATCCTTTCCTGCACTTTCAAATTCCATATTCGATTAAACACATCAGAACAGTTGCCACTATCATTATGACCAGAGACCAATCTGTAAGCCATCTTAACACTATAAGATCCTAGAGGATCCAAGTGCCAAGTCAGGAAATCAGGTCCGCCCGAAGGAAACACCATAAGATTGCTTAAAATCGACCGAAAATTTGGAGGTAAGAACTCAGATAAACGATCCCACATCCAGCGTTCCCCTTGTTTCCAGTACTGTGTAACTTTCTCATGTAAGAAAATTTCAAGAACAACCTTCGTAGCAACACTCGATAAATTTGGGGAAACCGCCCAGTAATCAAGCCAAAAGTTCACCGTGTTACCATTGCCTATAGTCCAACAAGCATGTTTCTCGATGACAGCATAACAGTTCCGAACGTTCCTCCAATTACTAGAACATCGGCTCGAATTTAAATTTGAGTATTTTCTTAAAAGGGCTCTTTGACACAAACTCATTGGTTTACTGATGAGGTTCCAAATAATTTTCTCAAAACGGGCCAGGTTCATATCTATCGTCTTTCGTAACCCAAAAACCCAAAACCCCCTTTCTCTTTAAGGCGAAAAAAAAAACTCCACATTGGCAACCATATGGGGCGATTAAATATCAAACCCTAGGTATCGTTCTCTACCGGAGACGATTAGAGGGTTATCTCTGGTGGCTTCTACTTTCACGGGTATTAGCAGTAGGTTGTTGTGGGTGTTTCCTCCATTCCTAACCTGGTGTTTTTGGTGACGGAGTCATCTTCAGGCTTCTTTATCGCAAGTGTGGTACCATTCTATCAGCAGCTCAGTCTCAGGTTTTTGGTTTCTCTCCGCTGGCTAGGGTCTCAACATCAGGTATTCTGACTTCCCTTCACTGGATAGGGCCTTTCCAGTTCCGATTTGAAGGTTTATGAAGGCAGTCATTTTTCTCTTTCTCCTTCATCTGGGTTGAGTAGTTATTTAGGGGTTCATCGTAGCTAGGTTTTGTTCTGTTCTGAATTGGGGATTTCTCAGCTCATTTGATTTCTTGGCTGGTTATTACCGGGTTTGCTGGTTGATTGTGACACATTTCTGAGTTGTGGAAAATTTGGTCTGAGGCGTTGAGATTCATATTGTCTCCTTCCTCAACTGTTGTGCTAGTTTGGTGGCTGTTTTTTAGTGGTCATTGTCTGTTGTGTTGCTGTTACAGCTAGCCTTCTAGTCTGGTGGGCTGGTTCCATGGTGGTTTTATCTGTTATTAATGATAGGAGTGTTAGAGAGCAAGATTCAGCCTCTACTTGCATGGACGAACCTTTATGGAGCTTGGCTACTAAATCGATCGATCTGCATCGTTTTAGCATCAAGAATCAGACTGAGAGGAATCAGATGGTGAGTGATGACTCCTTTTTCAGTTGGAAGCCTCCTTGGGCCGCAAGAGATTATTGGTGTTGGTGGTTTTGGGTGTTTTCCTGTGTCAACATGAAATTTAGAGGCCTTGATACTACTTTTGCTGGGTGGATAGTGGGCAAACTTTGCAGTCCATTCTTTCAAGTTCTATCAAAGGATCTTGATGTTCTTGTGCAGGGTGCTGATCATGTGCTTTTGTGGAAGTTTGTTTCTCTAGTTTCTTTTTGGATTAGTGTTAGTAATAGGAGTAACAAGGGTTCTCTTACGGATGGTCTGGTTATGAATCATGAAGCTACCCCTGCATGGACTTACAACAAGAAGAAGGAAAGTAAATCTTATGATTCTCCAGGTCCTACAAATATGAGATTTGGTATGGTCCAGACTTTTTGGGAAGAGTTCCTTTATGCAAGTGTTTTTCTTTCTGCGCAAGTTGTCCCCTCGTTGGCTTCAATCTGGTTCAGTTCTAACACCGTCAAGGTGCTTTTAGCTAGTATCATAACATATTCTATTGCTTGGGAGCTTGCCAGTCTGGTGGGTAGCCTTCGCATTTGTTATGATACTGCGATTGTGTCTTTCATGAAGATTCTTTATCTTTGGTGCTATCAAGATACGTGGATATTTCTCCTTTTGAGGATTGAAACTACTAGTACTAGTATGATATATAACAATAATGGAGTTTCAGTTATAGGCGGGTATTAATAGGGAATGGAAAGAACTCTCATTTCAGGTGTACAACAGGATACTGAGTAACAACCTTGAGGTGAATTTGACCATATTCAGGACATGTCAACATGCATTGGAGCTTGCTTTAGCAATGGGTAGTCTCTTCATTTGCTCTGAAATGGTTCAAGATGACTGCAGGATTCTGTCAGTAGTGATCTGGTCGGTTTGATCCCTCTTAGCGGCAACAACTTGCTTGGTTGGGTCGTATGCTCAATTATTATTTCTAGTTTTCTTAGTTTGGTTTGCGTTGATGCTAATCAACTGTTTTAACTATTTATTAAGCGGATATGTAAGTTGGCTCTTATTTTTTTTTACAGCACCTTGTTGTGGAGAGGGGAGCATGTCCCTATCTTGGTAAGATGACTGATTTGTATTATTTTGTTGTTATATGAAGTTTCAAGTCGTATTCAAAAAAGAAAGAAAGAAAGAAGAAAGCAAAATTAAAGACGATAACAACTAGATGGCACTCACACGCACACAATAAACACAGGAAAAGTTTTAAAAGAAATTAAAAGTTCGGATTATCATGCCATTAGAGCAGAATACAGAAAAAACAGGCATTTGGTTAGGAGCAGCCAATTAAAATAGAAAGAAGAAAGTAGAAAAAGTATACATACCACCTCACACCGCACTGCAATAAGACGAATCTTCAGCTTGCATGAATTAGAGCGGATGATCCACACACACACACGAGGATTGTCTGACTGATAAGTTCCTCCTGATTATAGCAGGTGCACTAAAATTCTGAAGCCAAATAAAAGTCAAAATTCAGATGGAATAAATACATTAGGAATAGGCATATACACTAGTAATACACATGAATCATGAAGGAAGAAAAGCAAAGGAAAAAAAAGAACGAGAGAACCAAATTCCTGATGGAACATAAACCACAGCGACAAATTCTTTAACAAGTCAACAATCTCTGCCTTTTCAATTTCACGACAAGTCAAACAAGCTCACTTTTGGGTTTCTTCTCAAGTCTCATGAAGTACCCATTATCAAAAGTGGATGACAGTGAAGTAGTTGGAATTATTAGGGCTACATATTATACCTCAAACAAAGCATATTTGTCTTCCTAGCGGCTAAACCAGATGGAAGGAGCAAATCCATATGGGACCATCCATACAGCACTGATCTATGGGCTAATTATATCAGTTTTTAAATTCAGCTGTATGATAGTGAAAACTCTACAATCATAACAGGAGGAAGAAGGAAAAGGGGGAAATATACATTAAAAAAACAGAATATAGTAGGGAAGGAAAGGGTTAGGTACTTGCGCAACTTGAGTGAGTGACTGCCTTCTTTTTGAGAATATATATTCAATTAGTACAACGCTCAAAAAGAATTGAGAAAAGGACTTGGCACAAATTTCGATAACTTAACTCATTTTTTTAGACGTATTATGGGTCAGATACCATCTACTTAAAGAGTTTATTCAAAACAACATTATCAGTTAGTTAATCAATTGATTTACATATTATCAGTTGGTTAATCAGTTAAAAAATCTAATACAAAAAGAACAACTGATATTAGTTTTTACACAATCATTCAATTTTGAAATCAATCACCAGTCTATTTACAGCTACCAACTTCCAAAACACAGCTACCAACTTCCAAAACACAACAAATAATGAGGCCCTAAATTAGGCGATGTACAGTAATACCTCTTTTCTCTCAAGTAGTTGAAACTCCTCTTTCTTTTTTTTTTGGGTTTTCTTTCGGTCATGTTCATGTTGGGGGATTAGTACTACAACCACAACTCATCTAGCAAAAAAGGGGGTCCATCTAGATAGCTTTCTTCTCTCAGTTGTAGTTTTCAAACATCTCCAGCTTTTTAAGTTTGGGGAGGATCGAGGGACAAAGAGATCTCTTAAAGCAGATTTTGTTTAATTTTTGTGATTAGATTGAGCAGCTAGCTAGCAAGCAGGAGTAATGGAATCATTATCAAGAGGAGAGGGAAGGGGATGGGCGGGGATTACTATTGATTCTTTAAATTATCATTAAGCATTATTCTAATGTCACGCAAGCCAATGAATACCAATATGCCTATCTGCACTCAAGAATACTCAAATCACCAAGCTCTCTTTTGTAGACCTTTCTTTATTTTATTCTTAATTAATTTCCTTATGTGGAGTAAAGTGGAGGTACTGTTAGGCTAAAGTCAGATTAAGTTTGGTTATCATAATAATAATAAAAAAAAGTTAAGATTATTCTCATCTCAGTGGGTTTACTTTAAGGATATGCTGATGTTTTGTTAAACAAATAGTACAACACAGATAATAGCATAACAGTATAATAAAAAAAGAAACAGTATACAGCAGCAGGAGTAGACGAGATGAGCCCTTAACTTACCCCCTTCTGACCCTCAAACGTGTCGGCCACTTGTCGCAATCGACAGCCTTTGTAGTGCAACTCTAAGCACATCTCCTGTTGATACGTGTATTCTCTTCATTTGGCGTTTCTCTAGTTTCTTATAAGACAAATGATATGGGGCCTGTCTATATATATATGTATGCAAGTACACAAATTAATCACATATATATACTATATGGTTGTTGTCTCAGGCTAACAGCTGTAAATTATGTTATCGTATCCAATCGCCCAACTAGAATCTAGCTAGCTTTAATGCACAACAAGAAAAAAAGATGATGAATCATATGTATTAGTATCAACCAACGTGCAGCTTGACAAACGGGAAAAGTTACCATCTTTTTGAACTTGGGAAAATCTGGTACAGTTTCGGTGCATGGCCTTTTCTTCTCCATACGCAAAACTTTAAAATCAATCAACCATTGATTTCCCCCAACACAACACTACTGTGAGTTCATATATATTATTCCGTTGCTTTTCACATCAGATGGCTTTCCTGCAGATATGATATCATTGAGTTGATACCCTCGAGCTCCAACTAATGCAGATTTAAAGAGACTTTTATTCACCAGACTTTTTTCTTTTAGAGGATGGTAACAATGGTAGTATCCTGCGGAATAGTACTGCACTATGTACCCCATTATTGATTAGAATATTGGTAATCCATGGAGGAGATGATGGACACTATAGTTAATTAAAACAAATCACTCCAACTTATTGCAAGAACCCAATTACATCCAGGTGGTGGGTCCAGTATATAGATGGACTGCATGAGTGAACAACAAGCATATATAAAAAAAAGTGCAGCAAATTTTCTCTTTTGAAAAATAAACAGTCTGGTGGTCCACCTTAAGTGAAAGCAGTTACAACCTAATTTTAGCCAATTCAAGAAAGTGGATTATGGGAGGGAGAGTGCAGATACAGAAAAATACATCAGACAGAACGTAGATGTTCCTTTTCCATGGCTCGTGGATGGTATGGTATAAACATTTGTTAGATGCAGCACGACAGAAAACAGCAGTTCAAATTTAGGAATAAAAATAAGGTGCCGTTCTCTCGGGACATTTAGAAGATTAATGTCATTCTCTTCTATCAAGTACAATAGGTGTCAACTTATAAGTGGTTAAAGAAATGACATGTCAATTTGGTATTTGTTAACCATGGTCAGCTAAAGCTGCTATTAGTAGCTTTTGAGCTGGGTTGCGAACGGAGGCTAAGTCGACCGGCCAATTAGGTGATCAGCCACACATGAACTGAACTGAACTGAACTGAACGCAGGTGTCAAACTGCGAGCGAGAAAAATACCAAAATAAAACTTGAAACAATGAAGATGATAAGGAAAACAACCATTGCCATCACTCTACAAGGAATCTTTTCTCTAACAGGTAGAAGCTCGTAAAAAATATAGTTTCAGAGACGGAAAGTACCAAGCAAGCAAAAAGGAGCCCAACATAACAACAAGGAAAAAAAGCAACTGGCATCAGATCAGTTAGCCCTGGAAAGGGGGGCCAGACCAGAGAGTGGGTTTCTGCCTCACAGTGCACGAAGGACGTTCTCAGTCCATTTTCCCACAATTTTTACTTTTTTTTTTTTCCTTTCTGAATCAAGAATAAGACCTTGGTATTATTGCCCTAATAATTTTAGTATTGGTGGGGTGGGGAAGGGGACACCTCAGAAATTGGATGCCTCCTGAAAACCTACAGAGACCCCTCAAACTGACATGGGACATTGTGCTTCCTCCCTTGATTGTCTGATCTAAGAAGGGTAAATTAAGGTTCTCACACCCCCTCTATATATATATATATATATATACATAGTTTCTCAGCTTTATGCATCCATCAATAAGACACGATCACTAACCCACGCAGACAAGTTTCAAGTCCCAGGAAAAGGAAATCAATCACTCACAGACTGAAAAAGACTGAAAAAGAGGACCTGCTACAGAGTTGTTCTGTTTTCCTTATTCTTACTCTCTCTTTTTTTCTGTTTCTGAATCAGGCCGATCCAGATCACCGGTTTTTTATGAAAGATCTACATGTACTAACTATAAACATTATCATAAGACTGACTGATAAAGGACCCATTTTATACTACACATATGCACACAAAGTGAGACTTGGATAAAAGAGATTAAACAATACTAATCAGTAACAGTAGACTAGATTATAGGCTTCTCGTGTCAGATATAGGCATAACGTGGAGTTCCAATAACAAAAAAATAAAATGAGTTGGGTGGTGTGAATAAATTAAACATCTCTTTCCCACACTCCCCGAAACACAAAGCTCAGAGACCAACACACTAAAGGACAACCAATAAGAAGTGCGATCCTGTTGTTGATATCACAATTAGTACCCTCTTTCAACTTCGACTTGGGAAGAGGTTCCACAAAAAGGGTGGAAAGGGAAAGATGGAGATAGCTAAGATGGAACATCCATGTCTCTCTAGAGGCTCAAGTACCATTTCTGCTTTACAACTACGTCCAGATCTCAACATCCTCAATAATAGATCAACACAATTCAACAACGAAGAAAGGTATCATCAACGACAAGAAGAGCAAGGATCACACTCAGACAAACCAATCAATTTCATGCCATCCACAGAAGAAGAAGATTCCAGCAATGGATTCAACAATACAGAGGAGCTTAACCTCATCGACTATTTCAACCCAGGTTCATCCCAAAGTTCATCATCTGAAACCCAGCAACGAGGAGGAGGAGGAGGAGGAGGCCTCAACAACAATTCTGAGCCTCGAGTATTCTCCTGCAACTATTGCCAGAGAAAGTTCTACAGCTCACAGGCGCTTGGAGGACACCAAAATGCTCACAAGAGGGAAAGAACTCTGGCAAAGCGAAATCAGAGGATTGGAGCAACCATAGCCGCTACTGGAGCAGCTTTTGGACATCCTTACATAAACCAACCCGGATATCCCAACATAGCATCATTGCCACTCTATGGTTCTGTCAACAGATCTATGGGAATTCAGGTACATTCTATGTTCCATAAGCCATCGCCTTACATGACAACAATCTCAAATGGGTCATATGGTCAACAAGGATGGTCAAGACTGCCCATGGAACAGCAACCAGCTGTAGGAAAACTCGTAGCAGAGAATCATCATCACCACGGTATTTCAACATCAGGCCCATCATCAATGGGAGTAGGTAGGTTCAACACAGTTGAAGAAGTGGTTGGTAATCATAGATGGAGTAACGGCACCAATGATGGCCCAATCAACCAAGAAGATTCAAAGAAGCTTGATCTTTCTCTGAAGCTATGAATACACCTGCCTTTGATCGTACAAGGAGATTTCTTTATCATTATTGTACTTTGTGCCATTAGGAGTTTGCTACTCTATGCTTGAGCTTGTTTAGTTTTCTCTTCCTTGATCTCATTGGTGGATGTCCTTGTGTATATTCGTATAGAGAGTTCATAGTGTTTATGGTTCGTGCTCTTAAAAACATCAGTTGAAATTAGACTTGTACCCACAGAAAATCTGTTGCATAGACTTCTCTTTCTGGCCAGAAATTCTACTAACTCAATAGCTTCTTTAGATGGAAGCAGGACAAGGTTGACAAATTAATTAGGAGTTTAGTCCCGTATGGCACATCCATCTAAGACCTATGGCTAAGACAGTGAATTCCTCCTAACCACCAGTTCCCTAATTTAGGGTCAACAAAGCTGTAATCACTTCAGCATATTACTACCCTTTTTCTGGTGATCTTGCTTATGAAGCAGTTGCCGCATACAGATATACAAACAGCAGACATGTGTAGCATAAGTTTAGCAAGTAGTTCTTCTGTTGTAAATTGCATCACCTGACCAAACTAATTTAAATACCTCCTGCTGATCTATCTAGCTTCGAGCACAGCTTCAGTACACAAAGTAAGTTTTTTTAACAAAGGAATCGTGTAAAGGATCCCAGCTGAATCTAGCTTCCATAAGTGCCATCACACATATATGCCATAGACTACTAGTATTGAGAGGCAGCAGCTTTAACTTTGACGCACTAGTAACCATGAGACTAATTCATAAAGTTCGTTAGACTTCAGATGCATAAATTGCAAACCCACCTCTCTCAACCTATCATAATTGTAGAAAGTACGTCTCAAGTGTGAACCATTTTAATATTTGAAATTAAGTGAAAAAAAAACTTTGATCCAAGGATATAGATCAGTGTGACTGTGTCCTGTTTTGCATGAGATTAAAAAGTATAGCTGCGTACTGTAAAGTATGCATCAAACATAAGTAAACAAGTACTGATATCAGTTTTACCCTTAGCTTTGAGCAAGCAAAAGGGAGCACCTCCTTCCTCACGCCACTAAAGAAAGATTAATCTTCAAAAGGATCCATGACAGGACATTTTAAATTCATAATAAATACGGCATAATCAATGGATTTTATCTAATTTCTAGTCTGTTAAACCCTCACAACAGGTGGTAGACATTATTGCCCTGCTCTAGAATAGCAGATTAGCTTAACATATGGAGATTTATCATTAAGTATCCCTAAAGCTGTGCAACATGTGACGAGAGGTTAAAGCAAGTTAGATTGACCATTTTAATTCCCTGTTTTAGAGTAAACAAACTTTTTCTCAACTTTTTACGAGTCAATTGGAACAAAGGAATCCTATGCTGTAGTTTTATTCATGTTTTTCAAAAGTGTGCCTGTATAGCCCATATCAAATCATTAAATTAAAAGCATCCAGGTCTAGTGATCTGGGTGTCGAAGTAAAAACTTACATCATCTCTGGTTTATATGTGGATTGAATCATCTTGAAATGTATACGAGTTATATTTGTCAATATTGGCTGGTGAACATTATAGCATTCGCAAGTTAGAAGTGTCTTTAGCAGTTTATTTATCAGTTAAAGTGTGTGTACGGGTTTCAATCGTATGTAAGAAGATACTAGTATATTTTTCATGGCACAGGAGTTGTTTATAATATAAGTCGATCGAGCACATACAAAATTTTGTTTACATTGCAACAAGAAGAGTTTAGTGATCTGCTCCAGTGTCCTGTAGAGGAGATCCTAAACATAGAATCACGACTGCAAGATACCGATCAGAAAAAAGTGAGAGCAAGATACCGATAAAAAAAAACAAGTGAGTGCACGATAGGTGTTCTGGATGACCATTCACAGGAAACTCCCAACAAGAGGCACAAAATGGTGGTGAATGCACGTTGAGAAGAGGTGTGCGATGTTCACTAGCCAGAAAGAATCCTTTGATTGCATATTTTTTCTATGCCAATACATAAGAAAAGTTTTGCCAAATGTGTTAATCCCATTGAACCTAGAAGCAGGGATGGGGTGAACGGTGCAATGCAAACGAAAGAAACAAAGTTATTTTTCTTGCCACTGTATTTATTGTTTGAATGGAGAGGAACGGACAAATATTCAAAGAGCTCAATAAATCTTCATCTGCTTTAGACTAGATTATCATGAAGAACATAAAAACTTTCATATAGGGTCATTTTTTTAGGTGTAGGTTGTAACTAACCAGTTTTTGGTAAATACAAGAGTATCATAGACCACATAGAGAAAGTACTATGCATGAAATTATACAGAAAAAGTTAATAACACAGTTTCCCTACACAAATTTGCAAAGTGCTGCACGTCATCAAGTGAAATTATGGGACACAGCTTACGCTTTGTCGCATAAGACTTTTATCAGTAATATAATAGGATGGCAATGATCATATTAGAGCACATTTACAACCTACATTAAAAACAAGGTCCTTCTAATTACACCATTAGTGCAGGCGTACAATGGACGAGAGATGTCACTGAAAACCTTATTGTTCCTTTCTCCATCTATATAATGGTGTAATATATATATATATATATAAGATATTGGCAAATTGCCATAGTAATACAACATTTCAGGTCTCAGATAAGATTGTTCAACCCTAGACAATGATCAAGACTTTATCAAACTGACCTACCTATGTCTGTCTAATGAACCTTACTCAACCACAAAAAATGTACAGACTAAGACAGCACCCATAAACACTACACCCTCAGAACCATTCAAAACAAGACACAAAAGCATAACATAACAGAAACACCCAAAAATAGCTCCCTACTGAAAATACTAATAAAAAAACTACTTCATCGTGTTCTTAGTAAATGATTTTTTTTTTGTTCACATTATTTTCAATATATAACATTTTGGCTTTTTGGTCCTTTACTTTCCAACTCTATCCCTCATATTTTCACTCACAACTCTATTTTTCAATTTCAAATGCAAAAAGTAAGCGTAAAATAGTCTCCATTTTTTGCTCTTTAATTCTTGTGTCCAGAGTTAGAAAATCATCTATTTAGAATAGGAAGGAGTATAAACCAGTACAATATCACCCCCCATATAATGACTCAACAGAGTTCCTCTATAACAGCTACCAAATCGCTCAAGATCTCTCACAAAATTCATCCGAGAGGATTGGGAAGTCCTTCCGCGACACTCTTGTCCAATTGCATATAGAATTAATGTTGTGAGAATCTCTCACTCCTAGTTATGCATTCTATAGTTCACCGATCCAAAATACAATGTTGATCTTAACAACTATGAGGGAGCTCTAACCTCACCCCAATCCAAAACTCTATCAGACCTCTATAGCAAAAGCACAACTACAAAAGAGATGACCCACATTTTCTTTATATCTGTTATAGAGACAAACATATCTTGGGAAGAGACTCAAGATTCCCAACCCACAGGTATGCTCTCCGACTGGCAATAATGTCCTTGAAGGACCCTCTTGGCAGTAGGAAGTTAGTCAGCTGGTAGATCTGCATAGATAGAAGCACACACTTCACCAGCAGAGGCCTTCCTGCATAGCTTGGAAGTATTGATAAACAATTCTTAATCTTATTCACAAGCTTGTCAGCAAGCTCTTTGCTCTCTAAGTTAGATAACTTTGAAGGGTAGAAGGGTAATCCCAATTTTTTCACAGAGAGAATACCTTCTTCAATCCCAAATCTAGTATGCGTAAAAGCCTTGAATCTTCATCTACAAATTTTAGTTTAATTAAGATTGGGTTAAAGTCTAAAGGCTTTAGAAAAGGCCTCAATAGCCTTCAACTCCAACACTTAGTTTTACATTGTTTCAGAAGAGCGAAAGATCATCCACAAAGCAAAGATGAGAAACTTTCAATTATTGCACTTAGAATGATATTCAAATCTCCTATTACCTTCTAAACCGGGAACAAACTAGTTATGTACTACATGCAACCCTTTTTCCATTAATAACCATAGAGTTATTAAGGTAGATATGCATTCCACTACCCAACCAATAAAATGATAAGGGAGCTTAAAGTAGACATCTCATGTATGACACTCCAATTCACATTTTAATAAACATTCATTACACCAAAAAGAAGTTGACTTCCTATTATAATCCTTAATAAATTCATCGCTAGGAAGGTTTGTGTGGGTTATTGATATCCCTTAACAATTCTTGCTTGATTGGAGCTAATGATAATCCAATTGACCCCGATGAAACTCTCATCTTAAACAATTCTTGCTTGATTGGAGCTAATGATAATCCAATTGACCCCGATGAAACTCTCATCTTAAACAACGCAATTCACAGTCAAATATTCACACGCCAAGAGGTTACGTTTCACTGATAGTTTGGGAAAACAATGAAACAGATACAAATGGATAGTTCAAGACAATGTTCTGCCAATAAGAGAAAATTCGGGCGTAGCCTGCGAATCCACAAGTGTGGCCAAGAGAATACTCAAAACATCGCTTGCCTCTCTCAACCCCTAACCTTACCTTAAATAGCCAGTACATACACAAATAGCACTACCCGACAACCTACACAGCATTGCTACAAACAACCGACAACCACATTTTCATATAGCTATGGTCCCCTTCTTATTCCTACGGGAATAAGTGTATCGATATTGCCCCTTGTCTATACTCGTGTTTCCATCATCCCTCCCCCAAAGAAGAACCACCTTGTCTTCAAGGTGGAAGTCGGGGAAGTGGCGGTGAATGGTAGAATACTACTCCCATGAATCTTCAAACTCTGGTAGGGATGACAATTTCATCACGACCTGTTTGACCAACACGAACCCGACACGAAATTAGCGGGTTTGGGTTTTAAAATTTGACACGATTAAATAAACGGGTCAACCCGAACATGACTCGTTTAATAACCGTGTCGGGTTTGGGTTTAACATATGTAACCCGCTAACCCGTTTAAGTAATTTATATTAAATAAAATTATATATTATAAATTATAGATTAATTATTTTTATCAAATTTTAATATAAATAAGATATAAAAATTTTAAAAATTAAGTATTTTAATTTAAAGTAAAATTAATAATATCATAGAATGACAAAGCTAATGTTAATTAGTTAAATTGTTTTCTTATATATAACTAAATAGGTTAGGTTTGAGTTTAATATGCGGATTTCAGTTTCAAATTTGGACATGATTAATTAATTGGGTCAGACAGGTCAACCCGTTTAATAAACAGGTCGGGTTTGGGTTTCATATTTGGACACAATTAATTAAACGGGTTGGGTTAGGTCAACCCGTTTAATAAACGGGTCGGGTTCGGGTTTAGCCTAACACGACCCGTGAACCCGTTTTGCCACCCCTAACTCTGGGCAATCTTTCCAGCGCATCAATACTTCTAGCTCGTCATCTGCTCTCTGCCATACTTGGAGGATATCAGTTGGGGTGAGCAAAAGCTCCATCTCCTCGGTCAAATCAGAAGGGAAGGTGTCCTGGGTAATGGCTCCATTGATGGACCTTTTCAGCTGTGAAACATATACAGTATGGTGGATGCGGGCCTCTAGAGGTAACTTCAGTTTATAGGCCATTAGTCCAACCCGTGCTTCAATCTCGAATAGGCCAAAGAAATAGGGGCTAAGCTTTGCATTTCATGGGCACCAAGTGAACGCAATCTGTATGGGCGAAGTTTGATATAGACCCACTCTCCCACTTTGAAATTGATTTCCCTTTGGTGTCTATTAGCATAGTGTTTCATCCGCTCTTAAGCCTTAGCTAGTTGCGCTATGAGCTCGTCCAGAGTGGCATCTCTCACCCAACTGTGTATCACCTTCCTGTAGTGGTGATGTCAATGGGGAGTACCGTAGCAGTGTGGGTGGCAGGGGCGGCTCGGTAATTTGTGGGGCCCTGTGCAGAATATTTTAACGGGGTCTTTTATAAATTAAAACTTAAATATAAAATATAGAATTATTAATTTAATTGTGTCACAATATAATTCTATATTAAGTTATGTAATGACATAAATGTCAAAAATGACAATTTAGACAAACTAGAAGAAGTTTACTTATTATTGAATAATCACGTAAAAATATTGATTCTACTAGCATTTTACAACAAGCTCTTTAAAGAAATAAGTGTTAGTATTTGATTTGATAGAAGTACGTAGTTGAAGAGATTGTGATTTACTAGGTAGAAAAAGAGGGAATCATATATCTTTTTAAATAGATATTATTGGAATATAAACAATTTCATCTATAATTTTATTTGTCTGCTAAAAGACATTAATAGTATTAAATTCAATCAACTGTTATTTATATGTTATAATGAATATGTTAGAAACCTATGTAACCTTTTAATTATATAAACTACAAGATAATTGATTCTACTAAAAAAATAGGTCCCCTCCCCTTTATGACAAAAAAAAATAGGTCCCAAAAATTGGGGGCCCCCTAAAATTGGGGGCCCTGTGCCATGTCACTTGTTGGGCATGCTAATAGCCGCCCATGGTGGGTGGATCCTGGCTATAGAGTGCCTTGAAGGGGATAGTGCTCGTACTCCTGTTGAAGGTCATGTTAAACCAGAATTCTGCCCATGGTAACCAGCGGATCCACCAGTGGCCGAGCTACCTTATAGGTTAGGGGGCCCGGCCCCCCGATTGTCCCGATGACATCATTTTTTTTATTACTAGTTTTATATAATATAGTTTATTTTGTTATAAGTTAAGTCGAATTTATTAAAATTGTCTAAAAGTATCTATGATAATTATCATTTTTAATTAACACGAGTCCATTTTAAATTGTTTAGTGTTATAAATAGAAATAATAAATTACACTTAATACATTAGTTAATGTTATTAAGTGTCTTATATTTTATACATTATTATTTTTATAACCATAATTTGAACTGAAAAACTTGCTTTTAAAGTATTAATTGTGTTGATCAAATTTTAGTTTAAACTTAAGTCAGTGAGTCTTGTAATTGTCACTATGTACTACCTTCTATTCTTAATAAATGATGTTTTGAAAGTTCCCATTTTTCAACATATAAGATGTTTTGGACTTTTTTATTACTCAATTTTCATATACCCTCTTACTTTTTCTCTCACTCACAACTTTTTTATTTCTTATGAAAAAGTAAGGATAAATTAGTCCAAAAATTGTCTCCTTAATTTCTGTGTTTTATGAAAATTATCTATGAAAATTAGGATATAATATATTTTCGTAAGTTATATCATATTTAAAATATAAAATCTTTAAACCATATTGTAAGTTTTTATTTTAAAATTTTATTATTTATTTTCATAATATATTTAGTATTTATATTAAATATATAGCCAAAAAATTTTTGGGCCCCCCTAAGTTTGAAATCCTGGCTCCGCCTCTGGGACCCACTGCTTCGATTTTGTAAAAGAGAAGTTGTGGAGGTAATCCTTTAGACAACGGTTTACCACTTCAGTTTACCCGTCCGTTTGGGGTGGTATGCGGAACTGATGTTAAACGCAGTTCCCGACTATTTGAACAATTCCTGCTAGACATTGCTGGTGAAGTTGGGGTTGCGGTCATATACGATTAACCAAGGAATGCCATGAAGTCGCACGATTTCTTGAATAAAGACAAAGGCTACATCCTTAGCGGTGTAAGGGTGTGACAAGGGTAGAAAGTGTGCAAACTTTATGAGTCGATCAACCACCACTATGATAGTATTGACCCTGCTCACTTTGGGAAGACCCGTAATGAAGTCCATTGAGATGTCCTCCCAGACTTCCACCGGTATTGGCAGGGGCTGTAACAAACCAACTGGTGCTAAGGAGCTATACTTGATCTGTTGGCAAACTGAACAGGCTACTACATACTCCTTCACTTGCTTCTACATACCTTCCCAGTAGAATGAATTGCTAATCCTCTTGTATGTCCGCAAGAAACTCGAGTAGCCTCATATGGGTGAGTCGTGGAATTCCTTCATAAAGCTTGGGATAAGGGAGGAGTGCTTTGGGACAGCTAGTCACCCTTTGAAGTATAACCGCCCATTTAGCAATTCGAAATCAGGGTGATCACTAGGGTTGATCATTAAGACTTGCCTGATTTTTTTCAGCCTTGGATCCGCGTCCAGTTTAGTCTTCAACTCCTTCCAACCACTGAATTCCATTACCGAAAATGCCCAAAGCATTGTAGCGTTGTGCTCAACCCGGGAGAGAGCATCTGCTGCCTTATTCTCCCGTCCGGGTTTGTAGTGAATCTCGAAATCAAGCCCCATCAGCTTGAGTGCCCATTTATGTTGTTCCTTCGTCAACAATCGTTGCTCCCATAGGTGTTTCAAGCTGTATTGATCAGTTCGAATGAAAAAGTGCCTTCCCAATAAATAATGCCGCCATTTGGTAATGGCAAACACTATCACCGTCAGCTCTTTTCGTAAGTGGACTTCAGCTGAGCGGGCATAGTGGACCCAAAGCTTGGCTAAGATAAGCTATAGTTGTGCCCCCTTGCATCAACACCGCACCCATCCCTTTCCCGGATGCATTAGTTTCGACGGTGGAGGTTTTCGTGAAGTCAGACATAGCGAGGATGGGAACTGAAGTCAGCTTTCGTTTCATCTCATCAAAGGCTCTTTGAGCTTCTACATTCCATCGGAATCCATCCTTCTTTAGCAAACTAGTAAGTGGTGCTACTATAACACCATATCCTTGGACAAATCTACGGTAGTATCCGGTGAGACCGAGGAAACCCCGAAGCTCTTTTACTGATTTTGGTACTGGCCAATCCACCGTACTCCGGATTTTTGCCAGATCTGCCACTATCCCACAAGCAAATCAGATGTCCAAGGTATTCCAGCTGAGACTGCCCAAACTGACACTTATTTAAATTGGCCACCAAGTTGTTCTACTGAAGTAACTGAAGCATCGCTTCCAAGTGTCTATAGTGGTCCTCCATACCTTTGTTGTACACTAAGATATCGTCAAAAAACACCAAAACAAATTTCAGAAGAAAAAACTGAAATATCGCATTCATAACCGCTTGGAATGTCTCTGGGGCATTGCGTAAACCAAATGGCATTACGAGGAACTCGTAATACCCTCATGAGTACAAAAGGGTGTTTTTGGCACATCTTCCTTTCAGACACGGATTTGGTGGTAGCCGGATTTTAGATCCAGCTTTGAGAATATAGTAGCGTTGTGCAACTCGTCGAGCAACTCATCAATCACCTGGATCGGGAACTTGTCCGAAATCGTCACTTCATTTAAAGCACGGTAATCCACGGAGAACCCCCACTCACCGTTTTTCTTCTTAACCAATAGCACCGGGCTGGAATATGGGCTGTTACTAGGCCTGATCAGTCCCGCTGTGCACAACTCCCTTACAATTCGTTCTATTTCACCCTTCTGATAGTACGGGTAGCAGTAGCATTTCATATTGGGTAGGTTTGTGATGGGAGTGGGAATGAAGACCTTCTCATGCTCACAGTTTAAAAAAGAACTCACTGCCATTCATAAGGGAAAGTGGGCACACGGCCTTACAGATATAGATTGGCTAAGCACTGGATAGAAACTTCTCCCAAAGGGAGCCTATCAGTAACTCAGGGATGAACCCTGCCTTATTCCACATAGTAACCAAATAAGGTAATTCTCCATATGCCCAAACCTAGCTATCATCCTCCCTTCTTATAGTAGCTAAACGACAGAAATGTAAAAGCAAACAAAAAGCGATACTAACAACAATAAGGCAACAATAAAGTAATATAGGGATAGAGTTTGTTAAAGTGGTCCCCCTTGTCCTCAGTCGCTCGGTTGTGTCACTGCTGGCTGACTGGTTTGCCCTTTCTTCCTTCTCCTCTCATAAACCCTCCACATAGGCTCTTGAGTGCTTTTGCCGATTGTATCATCTCTCCCCCAAACGAGAGCCACCTTGGCCTCAAGGTCGAAATCTGGAAGCTGAGACTCGATTATGGCATATTCTTCCCAATAGTTCTTGGTTTCTGGCAGATTGGCCCATCTGATCAGCACTTCCTCACATGTAGGTCCTTGGGGCCAATATAAAACCTCTTCAGGTTGGATCAGTAAGCTCATATTTGAGGTTAACTCCTTGGGTAGAGTGGGCACAACTGGTATTGATGGTTACGCTTTACGCAACTGAGATACATGAATAGTATGGTGGATGCGGGCATCAGCTGGGAGCTTGAGCTTGTAAGCGACATTGCCAATGCGTTGTTCAATCTCAAAAGGGCCATAAAAGCGGGGACTGAGCTTGGCGTTGCGATGCCCGGTCTTGGACATTTCAGCGGTGCTGATCATCCCTGAGCTTCATGCGGTACTGAGCCTACAGCAGCTGTTGTTTCAGCTCAATTAAGGCCAAGTCTTTCTGGTGCAGCAGGGAGTCAACATCAGTCAGAGGCGAGCTAAGGGGAGTGTAGCGAATGTGGGCCGGCGGTTCTCAACCATAAAGAGCTTGAAATGAAGTGGTGTTCGAACTTTGGTTGTATGTCGTGTTGAACCAATATTCGGCCCATGTCAACCACTTTGTCCACTGTTGTGGGTGCTGAAAAGTATAGCAGCGTAGGTAGTCCTCAACACACCGATTGACCACCTCTGTTTGTCCGTCGGTTTATGGATGGTAAGTGGAGCTCATGCGCAGAATCATGATGAATTGTTGGAAGAGTTCACGCTAGAAGGCATTGGTATACACCGAGTCCCGGTCAGATACAATTGATTTGGGGAACCCATGCAGACGGACCACCTCATGGATAAACACCTTGGCCACATCAGAGGCTGTGAACGGCCTCTACAAGGGTAGAAAATGAGCATATTTGGTCAGTTTGTCCATCACAACTAAAATGGTATCCACTCCATGGATTTTGGGTAACCCTATGATAAAATCCATCAAGATATCCTCCCATACCCATTCTGGAATCGGCAGAGGTTGGAGAAGGCCTACTAGTGCAAGGGCACTATACTTCACCTACTAGCTTATAGCACAAGATGCCACAAACTTGTTGATCAGTTTGCGCATGCCGTCCCAGAAGAAGATTGTTGCCAATAGCTTATAGGTTCTGAGAAATCCATAATGGCCCCCTAAAGGTCCGACATGGTATTCTAGCAGCAAGTGCGGGATTAAGCACGAATTTGAGGCCAACACCAGTCGATCCTGAAAAAATAGCCTCCCATTACGCAGACAGAAGTGCTACTTGCAGTTGGGATCGACAGTCAGCTGCTGAATGTATTCTCGAAGTTTGAGATTTTGTTGCAGCTCATCTTCAAGAGTTCCCCACCCGTCCTAAGTAGCTACTGATAAGGCAAATAACCACGATTCACCCCTTCTTGAAAGTGCATCAACGGAGGTATTCGATTAAAAGATGAGGGACAAGGAGGTATTTTTCCTCCCTTTTAATTTGGTGCGTAATTAATAAGGAAGGAAGGTCTGTTTTCTTTATGGAAATTCTCGTTCAGTTATTCAAGACGACGTTTTCCCTCGATAGTTTGGGCGCTCTTTGCTTCTCTTCCCCTCCCTTGTGTGCTTTGATTTCGGTGTGGATTTATGCTGCCTTCGAATCGTTTCTGTGCTGCTATTGTGTGTGACTTCCCTGCGGGATTTTCAGGTTTGGTTTCGTTGCGAATTTGGGTGGCAATTGTTCTCAGTTTTGGGAGAACGTTTTCTAGTTTTTGGATGTTCAATTGTTGATGAATTCAGCGTTTAATTCGCTGTTCAGGATTGTTGTGTTGTTGGGACTCCTTCTGCCTCAGATTGGTGCGAATCACTCTGCAATTCGAAGTAAGTGGGGGATGGAATTGGGGTAGTTTGCTCACCCTCGGGGACTGGATTGAATCTCATTTCTTGGTTGAAATTGGCGTTGCATTGTATGTTTTCTCTTCAGATTTGTGTTGTTAGTCGAGTGGCTAAAGCCTCGAGAGTACTAATTTATGTTTCTATGGAGTTTGTATGATTTGGGATTGGTTTTTGATGAGTTTTCCGCCTTTGTTACATTCTGAAGTTCGCCTGTTTTGCGACGTCTGGACTTCCGTCCGAACATTGATGTTCGGACGTGTTGTCTGCCGTGCCTGCTGTTTTTGAAATTCTGAACCGCCCGAACATCTATCCAAACTTTGATGTTTGGACTGAGTGCAAGGACAACTTCTGATTTTGGCTTCGACTGGTGTCCAAACTTGCAAGGTTGGACGCAAATTCAGACACGGTGAGATTCTGGTTTTTAACTCTCGACATACGTCTGAACGTTGATGTTCGGACATATATTCGGACATGCTATTTTCTGCGTTCTATGATTCTCGGCCTCTGTCCGAACATGCATGTTCGGACGTATGTTCGGACAGGCCTCTGTTTTCACACAACTTCTTTGTTTTAGCTCTGTTTTGAGTTCCGTTTGCGGAGTTGGATTCCCCTATCTGTGTACAAGCTTCCTATGCTGTTTAGATGCATTGTTTTGCACTTGAGATCTTTATTTATGAACTTATGTTTTGGGACCTAGTTACGTTGCTTCTTAGCCTTGGATAGTCGGGTCGGGCAGTCCTGTAGCATGCTATATAGGAATTCTTTCTGTTTAAATTCTTTAGGGTATCCCTTAGGAAATTTATGATCAACGGGTCTGTCAGCTGTCTCTACGACTTTTGATATGGGATCTTCAGATCCATAGGATGTTACATGAGTCCTTCTAGTATGTTAGCGGGTTTCTAGAGTCCCACCATGTGTTTCTAATTCTGAAAGTCTGACTAATATTGTGATGTGATTTTCTGTTCTGATTTGAGATCCGTTTCATTTTTGTTCTGTCTATTTACTAAGAGGCATGTGCTCCCTCTGTTCTGTGAAAACTTCATCTTCTGTTTTGAGCGAGTTTCCTTGAGGAAGTCTTTCTGCTTACTGGGCTGTTGAGCTCACACCTTTCTTACATTATGCAGATTGAGCTTGGAGATTCTCTCTCGCTTGGGATTTGACTCTGGATTAGCTTATATTAAGACTATGTTATGTTTTACGCATTTGACGCTATGGATTATGTAGCCTTTAGGGCTTTACTCTTATTTAGATTTCACACGTGGTTTGGATATTGTAAACTCTTTCACGTTAATGTTATTGTTACGTTTCGGGTTTGAGCATGTGTATGTTAGAGCCTTGCGACGTTAGATAGTAGACTCGCGGCGTGTAACGGCCCTAACTCCTAGGCCGGTTTTAGGGTTGTTACAGTGATAGACAGACTGAGTAAGTATGGCCATTTCTTGGGTCTCCAACATCCGTACACAGCGAAGTTTGTGGTAAATCTGTTCGCAAGGGAAATTGTCAGGCTGCATGGTGTCCCTAGGTCAATTGTGAGTAACCGGACCCCTGTTTTCTTAAGCTGTTTCTTGGGGGAGGTTTTTGCTTCTCAGGGAACTAAATTGAAAATGAGCAGCTCATATCAATAGATGTGTGGGGACCTACTTGCGCTGTTTTGCTTCTGAACAGCCAAAGCAGTGGGGTAAATGGTTACACTGGGCAGAACATTGGTATAATACCAATTTTCATGTCGCGGCTGGGATGACTCCTTTCAAGGCTGTGTACGGCCGGCCTCCCCCCTCCTTACGCCAGTATTTACTTGGGGAATTCAAGGTTGTAGAGGTGGCATGGGAACATCAGGACAGAACTAAAGTTCTGAAACAGCTGCGCTACAACTTGGAAAAGGCTCAACAGTACATGACAGCAGCTGCTAACAAACACCATCGTGAGCTGGAGTTCCAAGAGGAGACAAGGTCTTCATGAAATTGAGGCCATATCGCCAGGTTTCAGTCCACACCAAGATCAATCCTAAGCACGCCCCTCATTACTATGGACCGTTCAAAGTATTGGCTAAGTTCAGCCCTGTGTCCTATAAGTTGGAGCTTCTACCTTCCTCCTTGGTGCATCCAGTGTTCCACATTTCCCAGCTGAAAAGGGTGGTTGGCCAGCATGCTGTTTCTCCTTCTCTTCCTGAGGGACTAGCTGCAGAGGCACCTTTGTTTGAACCTGAAGATATCATTGCGGTTCAAGTACGGCCTCGGGGACAACCTTGCCATCATTTGCTGATCAAATGGCTCAACCAAGCTGCTGAAGAAGCTTCGTGGATGTCGTGTGCTGATTTCAAAGCCCAGTTTCCTTATTCTAGCCTTGTGGACAAGGCTTATGTGGGGAGGGGAACTGTTGTTAGCAATTCTAAGGATAATTCAGGGTGCGTAGTCTATCACCGTAAAGGGAAAAGGGCATGAAGGTTGTTAATTGTGTAGGTACTTTTTGTCAAGAGCAGAATATTCTAGTTGGTTATAGTTTGTTTTGGGGGGACCTCTTGGATAAAGGCTATAAACAAAGAGGGGAGAATTCATTTGGGAAACAAGTTGAATATAATGGTTTGTGCTCGCCCGAGAGGGTGGTTAGCAGTGTATCCTCTCATCAGCCTCATTTGGTTGGCATTATAGCCGTGAATAAATGTGGATTGTTCATAGTTTCCCTTCTTCTGCATTCCTCTAGCCTTTTAACTCTAACACGTATCCATGGACTTCAATTCGGGGATGCCCTGTTCAAATGGATTCGACTACATTATGGTGGTAGTAGACAGGCTGAGCAAATATGCCCACTTTGTGGGTCTGCGTCATCCATTTACAGCCAGAATCGTGGCCAGATTGCTCTTCAATGAGATTGTTCGCCTACATGGAGTTCCCAAATCCATTGTAAGTGGTCGGGATCCACACTTCCTCAGTAACTTTTGAAGGGAGTTTTTTCACGCTCAAGGGATTGTCCTCCACATTAGTAGCGCATACCACCCTCAAACTGATGGTCAGACAGAGGTGTTAAATCGTTGCCTCGAGACTTACCTCCATTGTTTTGCATCAGAACAACCCAGGACCTGTAGTAAGCAACTCCACTGAGCAGAAATTCTGGTACAATACCAACTACCATGTATCTGCCAATACAACCCCTTTTGAAACCATATACAAAGACCTCCTCCCACCATAACTCAGTTTTTACGGAGGAAGTTCAAGGTA
The DNA here is from genome assembly GCA_023374045.1 of Limonium bicolor. Lineage (NCBI taxonomy): Eukaryota > Viridiplantae > Streptophyta > Magnoliopsida > Caryophyllales > Plumbaginaceae > Limonium > Limonium bicolor. Next base: position 346,339,389 of record CM041776.1, on the reverse strand, counting down.
GCTACAGTGGCGGACACCTTTATGGACCATGCAGTGATGCTGCGCCAACTAAGGTTTCATCTGAAGCGGGCTCAGCAATGCATGCGAGATGCAACTAATGCTTATCGACGCCACGTAGAGTTTCAACCAGGGGATATGGTCCTTCTCAAGCTTCAATCATATAGAAAGCTGACTGCAGCCAGATGAGCTACTCAGTTCCTTCAAGTACTACGGGCCTTTCTATGTACTTGAGCGGAGTGGGGTTGTTGCTTATCATCTCGCCCTACCCCCTACCTCCCGCATTCACCCAGTATTCCACATGTCTTAGCAGAAACCAGTCCAGGGAGACCATCTCGTTCACGTTGAATCGCCTCCCATTTGCATAGGGACGAACCAAAATTTGAGCCCATTGATATCATAGCATCTCGTGGCCGCGTGCATGTTGAGGACCCATGCCACCAACTACTGATCCAATGGCGGAACAAACCATCAGAGGAGGCCACTTGGATCAGCTGCTCCAACCTCAGGGCACAATATCCTTTTTTTAGCCTTGTGGGCAAGGCTTGTTTTAATGGGGGTGGGGATGTTAGAGGTCTAGTATCAGTGTTAAAAGAGTGGAGGGTGTATTACAAAAAAAAAAAGAATGTAGTGCCAGCTGGGGCACGTGACATAGAGGGGAGTAAAGTAGTTGATTAAGTGTGTCGTTTTGGTATCATGGAGGAGGGGAAACCTAGGGAACGGAACTAGGTGACACCATATAAATAAGTTAGTAGCAGCACTGTAGTGAGTGCGTAGTTTTTTGACATGATAGGTTGTAAGCTGATTGCTTAAGAAAGGAAATATTTTGAAGTGCAGGAGGTGTGGGTCGTTAATTCCCTACCTTATTGGTGTGTGTGTGTGTGTTCTACGTGAGTCTCTAGCATCTAAATCTATCAATACTATTGCATTGCACTTCCCTTGCTCACATTGCGAAACTTGACTACAAAAACTCCTTGTTGAATTGTGTACACTGCTCGACCCATAAATCTGCCAATATGCTCTCACATCTATCCATGAGGTTGAATGGGAGGTCCAGGCAGGATGCAAACAATTGAATTTTCCAATACTTTTTTTCTTCTTAATTGTCTTCTTCCACGTAAATCAGAGTGAGTTCCTCTTTTACATTCTTCGTTTTGATGTACTCAAGCTCAGTACCTTTAAGCTGAAGCCCATTATCAATAAAGATTGGCTCATGACTTAGCACTAACCTCCACAGTTCTTGGAACTCTCTGTATGGCCAAGATCTCCTAACTTAAGTTTTTTGCTTTCATTCTCTTGGTCTAGAGACCCATTACTGTATTTCACCGTATCTCCTTGGGTCTTATGTCCCCTTTCACTACTGCTTTAGGTGGTGATTTAAGCAAAGTCTGCTCCACTTCGGCTGCAACTATAGTGCCTTATGCCTTTCCCCCTTCATCCAACACCTCAACTCCTCAATCGTTATGGTCTTCACAATATCCTTTAATGATGGATCTCATCCCCATGAGATTTTCATAATTTAGCTTTGAGTTAGGGAGAACAGAGCTCAATTTTTCTAGCGATCTGTGGATTTTGCTTCAGCAGGCTTGACCAAGCATGGGAGAAAAGGATGTAAGGTGACATGAAGTATATGTATTCATTATGAGTTCAGTGCATTATTTATAATGGTTAAGCCAAAGCATCCATGGTTCTCTACATACAACAGATTACAAATGGACAGTTTTCTAAGATAGAGATATTCAATACTCCCTCCTATTCTTAACAGATGATTTTTTAGGGTCCTTACATTGTTTTCAAAATACAAAATGTTCTAGCCTTCTTGTCATCTACTTTCCAATTCTATCTCTCATCTTTGTTTCACAACTCTACTTTTCAAATTATAGTCTAACTTTTACTAGAGCTGATGAACACTGACTCGGCCCGGAATTAAAATCTAAAAAGTCTATCCGAAAAAAATTCAGGCGGACTTGGACAATAGATCAAGCCCAAAAAAATGGGTTGGGCTTTGACACAATTTTAGGCCTGTAATTGGGCCCAACCCGGCTTATTATCATATACATATTTTTATAAATGTAATATAATATATATATATTTAATTTTATATAGTACCTTTTAATATTTATTTAAATTATATATTATCTATTAATATTATATATAACATATATTCATACTATATTTAATATATATTAATATTATATATAATCTATAATTTAAAAATTATAAAAACGGGTCGAAAGGGCCGAACAATAGCAAAAATTAAAATAAATCTAGGCCTAGCCCAACCCACAAAATTAAAAACGGGTTTGGACAACAACATAGGCCCGTTCGGGCCTCATGTGTTTGGGGCATTTATTGACAAACGATAAAGTAGTTAGAGTTGAAGCTGCGAATCTGAATTGATACATAATTTGAAAGAAGCCCACAATCAGATGAGTGTTCAACTTTGGTATCAACATCATCAAATTACACCATTGTAGCCAAGCCAACTAGAGCCACCATTATGCACAGTTGCTTCCAACAGCCATTAGGCTGCAGTGCTGCCCGTTTTTAAGAACATTATGACGCATGCCAATGGATCTACTTCTTGTGTTTTTACCTACTTCAATTTTTCCCATGAACCAACCTTGGGAAACTAACAAAACAAGGAGCATAGTAGCATCCCTTAACGAAGTGCATGGGATATCATATCTTCCAAACCGCAAAAAGCTCAGTTCTATGTTTCTCACTTTTTTGTTGATGTTTAGGGATAAGGTGCCTCAAACTCATTAATTTTTTATTACCATGCTTCCAATAGGTACTAGAAACAACTTTCAGAAGCTTGGAATGAGGGATCCTCACAGATCTACAAACTCATCACTTGCTGTTGCAGGTGGTCTAAGTTCTCAAACTATCTGTTGTATAAACCAACCATCACCAATCTAATAAGTTCCAACTATCTAAGCCATGTAACTAATTCAAAAGCTAAATTTAGCAGGATCACACTTAGTACTTCTATTACAACAACTCAAACACATCAAAATTTTCATGAAACATACGATAGTAAGATAAAGGACAATAAAAATAGGAAAACTAGATAAACGAAAAACAGAACTGATGAGTAACACAAAGAGTCGGAAGGGAGGTTCAAACATGCTACAGAACATGCACCCAAGCTGCTGAAAAGCTTCATAAATGTGTAGTCTATATAAGTTAGTTTGCAATTCAGATGAATAAAGATTCCACATGTTGCGGATGATGAGAATAGGATCAACTTAAAATGATATGTAAATAGACAATTTAATAACAAACAACGGAAGTAAACCTCGGGTAACATATGTATGGATGTGTGTACATAATTGCATAGGACAACGTTTACATACCAACATAAACGACGCCCCCTGGTAAGTCTCAAGAGTCACTCCTTCGTCTGACCATCTGAAATAACCACGTCTCTGGAACTTTCAAGACATATTGAATTTCTGAGCAGATGGACTCATTCTTTCTTCTGTCTACCTTCGGATTGTCAACAGTCTGTTCATATCCGTATCAACGTCATACCCGGGACTTGAAACACGCGCATTTCCACGAACAATGATTTCTTGAATTTTTGGCATTTCCTTTCTATACCATCTCATATTTATTTGCGATTTAAGTGCTACCATTAGCGGCTGCAAAACTATAGTACCATCGCTCTCAGTTTTGACATCTTCAACCTATCAATTAAAGACTGATCGGATGGGCAAGTAGACTAAACACAAACAGTAAGTCAGAGGTGTGAATAATTTGAGCTTCCAGAATATATTTAATTCAGAAATTCGGTAACCTCCGGAATCCAATAACAGAGGACGTTGGTCGTGGATGAGGGAGGCATGGAGTACCTTGGCGACTGAGACGTATTTGATATGGTATTCAGTGAGAAAAACCATGGTCGCATCGCCGGTTTAAGGCGTACTTTGGCCGACCCCGACCCGCATTGAATTTGACAGGAAAAAAGCGTGGTGATCGGTGGGTACGACAGATCGTGAAATGAAATTGGAGGGAATAGAAAGAAGACATTTCTGTCTACAGAAACTGTACGGGTTTAGTGGTTAAATTAAAAGGATAGTGTGGAAAACTGCACGGTTTTGTTTTCTGGGTTGTCTGAATCTTATGGTCCAAGAGCCCACGACAGCCAAGATCAAAAAGAAAATGTTTGTTTACAAAAAACATTTCAGTCTATATCAATATTAATTTTGTAAGCTATACTGATGGTTACATATGTACTTTATTCTATAAAAATTATAAAAATTATAGAGTTAGTAATTAATATATTTTATTGAATTATGATATTACTGGAATTCTATTAATATATATACTATGTATAAAATATTACAAAATCTATATAAATGTTAAATGTAGTCAAAATTAGATAAATATACTTGTAGTGAAAATGATTGATTTTGTAATTTTCCCGAGCATATATTTCTTCAATGAAACACAGCTCAGGGCCAAGTTAACAGCCCATTCTCCTCCGGTGGCATCCCCGAGCGCGAGAGTGCATCTAGTTAACCCAAGACTCGAAAACCACGGACCGCTTTGCTTCCTCACAAGGTGCTTATGCTCGACCGCCTATTGTTCACCTTACGCCGCCGACTGTATCGCTAAATTGAAGAAATTTAACGTTCTTTGCCAGTCGTTAGTAGTCCAGATGGGAGCTCAAATTGAGATCGCTGAATCGAACCAGGGAAAACAATCGCAGCCAGTAGATCATCAACTTGATGGGAAAGCGAAAGAAGATGCAAGTATTTTGAGGTTTTTGGATTCCCTTGATGGCTATTTGCGGTTACAAGATTCACTCGCTTCCTCCCTTCGACAGGTTAGAATAAATAACCAACCAATATCTCTCTTACTATCTGCTATGGGTAGATCCGAGTCCTCGACTACGTTGGTCGTGAATCAAATGTGTTTGCTGACATAATGTCTTGAGAAATTTGTTCAAAATAGTTTGATTTGGTTATAGTAATATACGTAAGAAGTATTCATGTGATCATTATCTCTAGTTCGCTATCATAATTTCATTCATTTGTTAAAGGAATTGTGCCTAAGTTGATTTCTCGGGTTTGAAATTGTGCTTTTGTCATCCTGTTGTCATCTCATTGTTGTTGGGATTTGGGAAGTAATTCCTATAACTCGCCTCAAATATTGGGCTTCTCAGTGCAATTAACTAGGAAAAGTTCACTTGTCTGGGAAGAACATGTAAGTCCTAATCGGTATCTCATTGCTCATACTTTTGGTCTGACGAATTAGTGTTTGTGTCATCTTAGGCATGGTTGGAGTTGGCCAGTGCTCGGCATTCTATGGGAGCTTTCCGTATTAATAGTGCAATGTTGGATCTCAAATCCCACCAAGCTGCCACCCAGGTGGTAGTGACAGACAATAACTGCAAGGGTAAACGGACCAACTTCTTATTATATAGCTTTCTTTTTTGTGGATGCTAATTATAGCTTCTAGTTTCAAGACATTATTTCTCTGTAGAATTATGATGATGCGTCTTCTCCCTGAAATTTAAAGCCACCGGTTCGTTTGAAAAAGTTGCTACACTGTTCTTCCGCAGAAATAGAAATCGTGATCAGTATGTTCCTCCTGTATTTATGGATATAAAGCTCATGCCATTTATATATATTGTAAAGCAGGCCAATATATCAATGAACCATGTTTTACCCTGCGGAAGTGGGCATCCGTTTCAGATAAACATTCAGAGGGAGCAGAAGATGGTGAGGAAAAAAATCAATCTCCAGCAGGTGAGTAGTTTAGATATTTTCCGTCCAAGGGTATTAGTGATGTCTAGAGATGCATAGTGTGATTATAGTAAACATCCTCCATTAAGTCGATTGTTTATTTTTTGTGAAGAAATGCAAGATGAAAGGTCACTGAGTGGCGGAGGTTCTCCTCTACCTTCCGAGGAACAAGTGAGTTTTTTTCTCCTGCCTTTGATATCTTCTTCCAGGGAATGACTGACTGCCTGAATGGTTTATTTCTACCCACATGTCTGAGAGTTTTCCTAATTTCTAACCAGTCGGGTATGCTTGTATTGCTGACATTCTAATAAGATATATCAAGCATGGCATTTGAAATTACCTTCCTTCAGGTCCAGAAGGAACGACAGAAATCAGTTGCGGTTTTTGGGGGTTTAGTTTCTCCTAAACTAAAGGATGCTCAACTTTCGTTTGAGACAGGTCAAGACTTGACATAGCTCTTCCACCTATTGGTTTTTTGTTATCTTGTCGGGGGCCAAAAATACATAAACCTCGTCTCCTGTTTGTAATTGCAGCACTAGAGACGCTTGTGGAGATTGCCATCATGCGTTCCACTATGCTTGCGGCATTTGAACATCTTCAAAGAAGAGACTGATAGTATATTTAAACACCATCGAAGAAATGGATGATTGCGGCGAAATATGATGAAACTGCACTATTCTGTTTCAAACGCTGACAATAAGATCACTCTGTACGTTGCGGGCCAGCTACTTGTGTGAGGATCATAGCATTTTTTTCTGGATTACTGGAGTCTTGTAGCGGCCAAGCTTATGGTGAAGTAATGTCCTAGTGGATTGGTGAATCGGTTTGTTTATCTTGTAAGTTGTGTTGGATTATTGGTTATGTTCTTGACCCAAGTATCAAAATCTACTTTCTATATAAAAAAAAAGTCTCAAAATCCACTAATACCAAGTGTTTTTTAATGTGGTGCATGTATGAAAATTAAGCTAGTTTGGCACATCAAACCCTTGCATCAATGTAGTGTGGTTGTGTGTGAAAGAGGTAGAAAAGAAAAATGGCATACCAAGGCCACCTAAAACTTTTCAATCTACCGAAGCCACCTAGAGTTGACAATTCGTCTGTTCTGGAACTCCTATTTGGTCTGCATATGATTTACCCACTCTCGAATAACACATGCCATGATCAAAGACACATCTAGATATTGCGATGCTAAAAGCGAGCGCTTTCTTATGGAGAGTTCTTATAATAATTTTTTTCAAGGTAATGAACAGCCAAAACCACCATTCAAATCTAGGAATCTCAAACCCATATGACTAGTGTATGGGTAGAATCTGAAACTGATATACAAATTTGATTCAGTTCTCCCCCTAACCAAATATACTGATGAATTGTATAATGCGGTTAAGCAGCAAACCATAAATGGACCTTCCCGTTGGTGAAAGGTGAAAACAAAGAGAAAAAAAATCAGCAACGTAAGATTATTAAGAGTTGTACAAAAAATTTCCACAAACAACACTGACCAATTCAATTGGAGATCAAAACGAAGACAAGCAACAAAAAATCAACTCTTGGAAGCATAGACGACTAACGAGAAAGCAGTGGGTCCGCCCTTAAGCTCGTTCTCCTCAACGCTCTCCCACTCCAACACCGACCCACAGCCGGACGACGACGCCGACGACATTGACGACGCCGACGAGCTTCTTGCCTTTGTCTTCTTCATACACTTTTTCATCAGCTTCCCGGTCCCCAATCCAGTCAAATCCCCTGACCAGAACACTCTCTCCTCCCTCACACCCACCGCGTCTCGCCCACCAACCGGCCGTTCGTCAAACCGAAACGTGAAAACGGCGAAACTTCCATCGTCATCGCCACTTCTCTTACCACCACCAGCCTGGAACAACCAATTATACACATCCCACGAGATTCGAATCGGACACCCATCAACCTCAACACGCTCACTACCACGGAACTTCCATTTCAGATGCCTAACAAGCATAACCTTCTCAGAATCGACTTTAATCACCAACCTCGGATCAGGACTATCCTCGTCGCACTCGACCGATAACTCCCGTGTCTTCCCCCCGAATTGCGCCTTTGTCCTGTGAAGCTTGGTCGTCGCACCCTGATGCACGTGCTCTCTTCGTACAACTAGCGCCTGCTGGCTAGATTCCCGTCCGGTGGAGGAAGGAAGTACTGGCGCTGGTGGCCGTGAGTTAATAATTGATCTCTTCTTCGGTTTGGTGATCTTGGCGTAGGCGTGACGGTCCATGTCTCCAAGGAGGAGAGCGATTTCTCCGTCAGGGGAGAGGATGGCGATGTAGTAGCCAGATTCAGGGTCCGGTCCGGTTCCAAATTTGGCGTGGGTGAAATCCCAGTGGACTGTGGCGGTGGCGGTGGTTGGGGAAATTGGGAGTTTTTTGTGGCCATGTTTGTTCCAGAAGATGTAGGGTTTGAGGATGAGGTGGAAGGAAGGGGATAATTCGGCGGAGAATAGTGAGTGTGGGGTAGGGAAGGAAAGGGAACGATGGTTGGTTTTGTGTAAAGAATGGTTAGTAGAGATGTCGTCGGGGAGGAGTTGAATGCGGAGGGAGCGGCCGAAGAGGTTGCGAGACCAAGTGATTGTGAAGATTCCGAGTCTGGTGTGGTAGAGACTTGTGGAGAGGTTGGAGGTGGCAGTGGAAGTTGGAGGTGGGAGCGGTGTGGAAGGGTTTACATCGGCGGCAGCGTCAGCAATTGGGCGGAAGCAAGAAGGGAGAGGGCCGGAGTGGTAGCGCTGGCGGTTGTGGGACATTTTTGTTTGTGGGGTGATTATAAGAGAGGGCTCGGGACTCGGGACTCGAGAGATAGATCGATATCTTGAAGAGTAATGAGTCAGAAGAGTCGCAATTGGAACCGAAGAAAGGGGATTAGTGATGCAATGAAGTGTATCGTCTACTAGAGGGAATGACGAAGGCGTGCCTGAAGAATTTTGGGGTCAGCAGCTTGGGGTTTTTTCGATTGTAAAAAGGGGGAATGTATAAGTGTGCGTGATTGAATGAGAGTTGAAAGGAGACGACGACCACGGGGAATGGTTTGAAGTTGAAACCGTCGTCTTCACGTTACGTCAAAACGTACATTGTTGAAGATGGAGCAATTCTTCTCTTCAAGACTTCAACGATGTAGTTATTGCAGAGCCTCTTTCCTTGCCTCCTTCCTCCCCTTGTTTGTTGTTCAAGTTCCACTCCGAATTCTGAAATTCCCCTTTTTGTTTGCTAATTGGGCCGTAATAGTGGGACTGTTGCAATTGTGCGCCAGCTTGATAATGGAATGTGGATCCGTTGCTCCTGCTACAGCTGCCTAAATACTTATACCTTGTCAAGTGGGGTCGCCAGATTTATGACAATTGACAGCCCAGCACATCGCTGCTACCTGCTATTCAGAATAATAATAATAAATAATAATTGTTCTCTGTGAACAGTTGTACTCCAATTATTAACTAATCATGAAGCTTAGCAACAAAATACTCAATATATAGATAAAGGTCTTCCACAGTAGTGGATATATTTTAAAAAATGTATCTCCCATTATTTTTTGTATATTCTAGAAATGAATTTGTCCAGTTGGGTGAATATTATTTCTTTATTATTTAGATATTTTTCTGGGAAATAAAGTTCAATCGTGGTATTCAAATATTATATTATTACTATAAGAAATTTCATTATAATCGAGAGTGTCAAATAGAGGTGATCATTTGGACGGGCGGGCGGGTTCGAATCAGGCCAGGGAAATTTTTTAGGTTCATTGGGCCTACTCATGGAGGTTGGGCCCGGTTTTTATATGTCCGGGCCGGGTTGGCTAGGCCTGATTTTTTTCAGCTATGCTGATACCCGGCCCGCCCGGCCCGATTATTGACTTATTTTTATTTTTTAAATTAAAAAAATTAAAAAAATATATATATTTAATTTCAAAATCATCACTATATATAAATTTGAGTAAAATTTTGTATTATATGTATATTTAATATAATTTTGATATATGTATTATATCAAATAATATAAGATATGTATTATTTTACATATATTTTTTAAAAAATAATAATTAATATTGTAAATCGGGCTGGGCGGGCTTAGCCCGCGGGCTTGAAAATTTGTCGTGGCCCGGCCCGATTTTTAATTCGGGTTCATTGTTTGTCCAAGCCTGCCCGAACAGCCCGTCGGGTTCAGACTTACCGGGCTTTTTTCCCGGCCGGGTCGGGTCACCGGGCCGGACAGGTTTTGAGCAGCTCTAGTGTCAAATTAGGTTTTATGTGGGATTAAGCTCATCTATAAATCTAATATGAAAGATCTTGAGGTTTTTTTTAAATCAGACTTGATTTAATTTTTATAGATAAATTTTTTTTGTTATCATATAATTAATTATAAAATTTATTAGTTAATAACTTTAGTCATATGTTATAGATTTATTACTCACATTTAGTGAATCTTACTTATTAAATTTCTTGTATTTAAAATTTTTTTTTTGATAGTTCATCCCTAATTCAAAGTAGAATAAAACCTACTCATAATTCTTTTTAAATCAAAAGCTTCAATTAAAATTTGACTTTTTATATTGACAGGTGCATTTTGAAATTGCGGTCAAAATTAACATCTCAATTAAAATAAGAGGTCATAAGTCATTGGTTCACCTTTGTTCTTTTTTTCCTTCTTTTAGCCAGAATGGGGTCAACCTTTAGTTAATTATGCAATTTCGTTGTTCAAACTCAATGTTGACAACTAGGCGGAGGGGGGATTGTTAACGTGTGATAGAGGGTGGTACAGAGTAACAGAGACCTATCCACATCATCGTCATTATCTACAAAACCACGACTGTCGATTACAAATCGGACGAAAGCTAAGAATTTGCTTGATTCTACATCTTTTTTTTTTTTTTTTTGAAGCAATACATCATTTCTGAAATATGAGATTTGTGTAACTTATGATTTAGATAGATCGATCACAGCCAGTGTATCATATACGTGTAACGTAATATACTACGTACTACATACACACTTGGAAGTTTCATAATAATAATAATAATAAAATACTTTTGACAAACCCACATAATTAATTCCATAGGTTCATTATCCTCCCATCTTTCTCGCTATGATGCACCCTAAACAAAATTTCCCGCTACCACATGACTCTTTTTGTGGAATTCAGCATTTGTTAGCGTTTATCATCAATTTCCATGTCGTTTAGCAACAACTGACCACAAATGAAGACAAACTTGTGTAATAAACTGTTTGATTTCCATAATATATGACCGGGTTTCAATCAGAATAAATAAAACAGCATGACTTCCTCAAAAAACAAATGGCCGTGCCATCTACAACTACAAGTGTAATAATTTTCCTACACCAGTACAAATTATTTTGGATGGGCAGGTGTAAAAGCAAGTTCAAACTTGTCATCTACTATTGTTTCCTCTTACTATTAGTTATATAATTAATCGTGGTATCTATTTACTTTTTACACCGTGAATGGGCAAAAGTTTCTCAAAAGCAAAATAGTCGATTTGAGTGGCATCCAATCCACAGTAGAAGATTTTGCCCAAGTGAAATCGAGTTGGTACTCCAAAGCATCAGCCCAACAACAAAAAGGCCAGCCCACCATATGAAGGTAAGCCGCAGCTTTACCGCGTTGAACATAGGAAAGTGTTCTAATCAATAATCATGCATGTAATTAGCTTAGCTCCCATCCCACGGGCAAGCTATATGTTCTGACTAACAATTTTGACTTGCATCTGAAACTGACCGTAAAAAATGGGGTTTGATGTATGATTTGATCTAAATTTTTTTAAAAAAAAGTTTAAATTGAGTTAATAAAATCGACTATAGACTTGGGTTGGGTTGAACCCATCTACTTATTATGTTTATTTAGTGACCAACAAAGTGCATATATATAATTAAAAAAAAACTACCTAAAAAAATGAAACTTTTGATAATTATTTGATTACGAATGAATATAAGTGTTTTTTACAATATATGTATCAGTGCGTGGAAAAGAAGTAGTAATGGACGCATAATAGTATCCAAAATTGTTCGCCCAATCCGTAATAGATTTAGCTAATTAGCATGGAGATCTATTGTTAGTGGTAATAAAACGTGGCGGAGCAAGATTTGAATTCTCTCCCGTCTTGTGATCTGGGATCGATCCGATGAGTTGGTTATGATTCAGGAGGTAACTAGCTAGAGATCCTCTCCGTGGAATGTTCCAAAGCCTGGACGGGTCAAACTAAAAAGCGACCCATTGCATTAACCAGGAGCGGGCCGGCACTTCGTGGTTTTGCAATAATTATTGAGGAACGAAGCTCCGGCGTGTTTTAACTGTAAGATTTCGGCAAAGATTGGCTTCGCATCGCATGCTAAACAAATGGGAAGCCGGCCGGCCCGCAAAATTGATATTTGAACAGAGATCCCCTTTCAATGGTATTCATTGAGCATTTGGTTGAGGTAGATGTGATTGACTCTAGCTCTTTGGAAGCATGCAGTTAATCATATGTACTGCTCACATTTGATGGCTCATCTTGCGCCTAGCTAAAAGGATGATCATATATATCAACGTCCAAAAGCAGCTATTCCAGGCGATAAATGGAAAGTCTGGTACTTGACCACAAACCCTGTCCACGTCTCTGCGGCAACAACAGCTCCTATAAATTATAATGGAAAAAAGTCATATATAGCCAAGTGTTAACATGCATGCACCCAGCGCGGGGAAGTTTCAAATGTAAACAAAAAAGGAATAAAGAGATCGATAGAATGATGGTGAGATTTGATTCAATCGATGAGCAATATTTGGGGAACAATAGTGATCGATGGTTGATTCGCAGCAATCATTCAAAATATATATACTCATTATGCTGTATTTGGATTAAGCGGGTGGATCAAATGAGCAAGTATAAACACAATTCTGTTTAAATGAGATAACATATTATATATGATAAAATTAATATATCTCAAAACAGTGAATTCTAGATACTTGTAGCTATTTTTAAGTCAATATCAGTTTCACCGTAATGAAAGCCCAATGCTAGTAGACTTGGTTATGCAAGATTGTTATTGCGTGTTAGTGCATGTGCCAAGTAATGATAGTCCTACTTTTAAAACAAAAAGTCAAAGTTCAAATCATGGGATAATCGGGAATTACGCATGTTCCCAATGATAATTAATACTGTACGACTAAACTAGTTGCATACACGTATCCATCATTGTTATATAACCTACCCGTTATCGATCGATCATGTTATACAACTCTTTCTTTATTACAGCATAATGCTTTCCTGCACTTGTTCATACATTCTACTATAGTACTAGTAGCTTATTCTTCTTTCCCCCACAACTTAAAAAAGGAAATTAGAGCAAATAAGCAGCAAAATAATAGTACAACAAAAGTAAAATTAGTTTTCTTCGTCTTCGCACCAAATCATCACTTGTCTTTTCTTAGTGCAACTTGTCTTAATTATTAGTATTACTTTGTTACTAAAAAATATCTGCACATGATTGTCCGCTGTTTGCGTTGCAAATGGGCATGTTCTGGGTAGCTAGCTAGACACCAAAAATAGAGTCATTCATTCTTTCTTACCGCAAAAGGAAATGTTGTTGAAGACCCAGATGTTTAATTACATCATCATAATTATTTTTATTAATCATGAACGAGACAAAAACTTTTGTTGTTTTATTTAATTTCTAAGAAAAAAACAAGATGATAAAGATGGATAGGTAAATGATAGTACAATATACTATATCCGGAATTATCGGAAGAACTTCACTAAATTAAACTTTGACAGAGAATTATTGGATGGAATTGGATCAATGCAAAAGAAGAAATAAAAAAACATAATACTATCATTGAAAAAAATAATACACTAGATTACAATGAATCGATACACAAGATGATAATGATGGATATATGTAAATGATAATATATATATATGTAAAAGCCTCACAAACCTAATTAATTGAATTGAGATACAAATTTCAAATAATTAATTATAGGAGAGGGGCTTTCCTTCTCTAATCCCTACGGATGAGAGAATGAATCTGGATACATAATAATAATAATAATAGTAAGTCGGTGACCCAGGAATTAAGGAGTAGAATGAGTAACACTGAGGCTGACGCTGACTATGGAATATATAATTTCGATGTAAATTTTTTTAAAAAAAAAAAAAGAAGAAGATTGAACATGAGTGTGTGATGAGGGAAGCTAGCTAGCGGAGCTGAATTGAGCCATCGTAATCCAATAACTCTTCAATCATCTGTTGAATATGGTGTTCTTCCAGCACCTCTAATTGATAATGTGCTGTTGATCCTGCTTCATGATCCTGACGATAATAATCTTGTTGCTGCTGTGGGTGGTAGTTTGTTGGGACTGCCCATTCCTCCGCCGCCGGTGGAGTGTACGGCGTTCCGTCAACATGAGACGACCAAAACTGCTGTGTTCCGCCACCGCCAGAAATAATATTGGATTCGTTGGTGGTGGTGGGGTAGCAGGGAAATATTGTAGAATCGTCAGTAGCCGAGGAGGAGCTGCTGTAACCGTTATTGTGGTTGTAATTGTGATGAGGTGAGTGTGTGGATGAACTAGGCGAAGAAGAAGTGGTGCTGTTCTGTTTTGTCATTTCGAGTGACTGCATGTAACAGCGGTGGAGCTTAGCGGTGAGAGTGGCGGAGAGGAGGTTAGAGGGTGAAGAATAGGAATTGGATGATGTAGCCGCCAATGCCATGGGATCGTAAGGGAAATTGGTTCTTGCACGTGGGCCACACATTAGCCGTGCCGCTTCATCGTACGCCCTAGCGGCATCCTCCGCTGTCTCGAATGTCCCAAGCCAGATCCTGGTTTTCCTGTTTAAGCAGAATTTGAAAGCGAGTATAATAAAATTGACGGATCATCCTTGCATGAAGAGAGTTAGCTAGAGAGTTTAATTACTTACAAGAGAGGATGGCGAATCTCTGATACCCAAGAGCCCCAGTGTCTTTGCCTTACACCGCGGTATCGTTGTTGAGGCCTCGCCATTTTGTTGTTGCTATAGTTTATTGGGATTTGAGACAGAGCAGTAAAACAGAGAGCCAGCCAGCCAGCCAATTAATGTTCTTTCCTGATTTCTTTAATACTATATGGAGAGTGACAAACAGCACTGCGCAGTTTGCAGTGAAGGAGGAAGGACAATGCAGCGCGCAGGCAGGGAGAGGAATTTCAAGGAGATGATGATATGCTGGTTGGTTGGTGGTAGAGTTTATAAGCAGGAAAAGCGGAATCATCAGCAACTTATATAAAGGCGAACTTATAGCGCTCTTGTATTATTTTTTTTCATTTCAATAATACACATTAACTGCCAGCAGGCAAAGGCAAAACACAGTGAGAAACAAGGAAAGAAGGGTCCCATTTATTTCTTTTCTAGTAAAGTGATTGATCGATGGTTCCATTCTTCCCTTAGTTTAGCTAGTTTTTCTAAATTGCTCCAGAAGTCCCAGTAGAGCTGCAGCTGGATGAATTTTTGACTAATATGAGCTAACCCAACCCAGGAGTAACTTTTATTTATGATTGGCTAATGTACAATATATAGACAGCGTACTACATATTATATGATGTTCAGCTTAAAGAGATTTATATATATATATAACGTCACGCGATCGCAATGAGCACTGCAGCAATATAGTGTGAGCGAGATTAGCTGATAATGATGCAGCATATAATCAAACGTATCAGGTGTCAGCTATTATAAAGTGTGAACGAACCATTCAGAGAGTGTAACAAGATACTACGTCCGTCGGGTGTTTAATCATATGCTGTGTGGCCATTATTAACATATGAGGGAGGGGCACTTTTTAAAGTAAGGTAACAGGCTAGGGAGAAATAATGATCAAATCTAGCAAAGGGAGTGAGTAAAACAACTTTTTGAAATATGCATATATACAACTTAGTAGTAATAATTAAGTAAGCAACTAAGTTGATTTACCACACAACTACAAAAATAAAATAAAAAAGAAAAGAAAAAATTGTTTCCTTCAAAAAAAAAAAAAAAAGTTGAGTTAGCCTGACATATATAAACACTTCCCAACAAGGATGGATTTTGAAAGGATAAAGTTCATCATGTTCATAAACTATTCCTTTTCACAGGTAAAAAAAAACGTACAGAATTTTTCTTAGATAGATACGAAATTAGATATGACCTACTTTGACCCACTTTAATGTCCCCTCCCTCAACTGGTCAAAATGATTATTATCTAGATCTAGTAGTATATGTAGGGTATAATTTTACCTAGATCTGTGGGTATATATCACCCCTCTATATCAGTCACGTTTCAATGTCACAAACAAAAGACAAATAATTTACACACTAAATATTTTGGCATTTTGGTATGTAGCTAGCGAGGCACTGGTGTTAAATTTGTCTGTGTATTCCATTATCTATTATGATCTGATCTATATGAGCGGCTGAGCCGAGTTAAGGAACTACAGGATTTAACGTACGGAACACAGCAATCTTAAGAGAAAAGATTATTCAAATTAATTACCATGCATGGTTGATGAAGATCAGCAACCTCTCTGGAAAGTATGATCCAATAGTAGATGCCGCAGAATCACACCACTTGACCGTTCTACAACTTAATTTATCAACCTACTGAATGTGAAATGGGAGGTGAGATCTCCAGGCTATATCAACAAGAATCCCACGGGCCTCATTTTACATTAAAAAAAAAAAAAACTAAATCTGAGAGCTGATGAGTTATCATTTGACCGTTGCAATTAGAAAAAGTAAAAAGTAAAAAATATATAAAAGAAAAAGTAAATAACTAATATATCTGTGTAATGTATATAGAGAAAAAATGAGTCGATTAATTAAGTCAGAAAAGAATAGTGCCAACACTCTCTTCGGGGAGATATATAATTCTTTCTTCCTTCCCCTTCCATTTCACATTTTTTTTTCTTGTTTAGTCTTTGAATTAAGCGGCTTCATTGGTTTGTAGGTTCTAGTGGGACATTCCTCTGAAGGGTTTGTTCCCTTAGGTGGACCGAGAGGGGTATTGAACTAGTTTAATTCCATAATATAAGGTAACTTACTATTTTATTTGAATTATTATAATAAAAATAAATATTTTTTGGTCAATTTTATACCTAGTTTTTTATTATTACTTAAACATAAGTTAGTGTAACCGCCGTGACATACCCGCTAAGTCATGAGTGCTTCCATGGTGATAGGCGGGTCGATACAATGAGGGAGGTGGTAGGGGTTTCAGTTGGTGTGACCTGGTTGAATCTGACCGGCTAACAAAGAACTTGATCCTCTCCTTAGAATTAAGATTTCAACCGGGACGGAGCTCTTCGGTTGTGGGCCGCTAGCGTACATGTAATCATAATTAGTTTTCTTAATGACAAGGCTAAGGTGAAATTCTTTACACCATATCAACAATAAGTATTACATTTTATTTTGAAAAGGGTCAATTTTAATTATTTAAAATATGATAATATTATTACGTACATTCTTATAAAATTTGATAGTAGTTATTATTAATATCTTAACATCATTTAGATACACAACAACAACATTCAAGCTTTATTTCTAAAACATGTGGAATCGGTTATCAAAATTAGACAAAAATTACTAAAATATGATAGTAAAAATATCAACATAGAAAAAACTTGTAAAAGAAAATTACACCCAACAAAAACTATTAGAGATTCACAATTTTCCACGTTACTTTAATTGTACATATTTATTAATATAATGTATAGTTAATATCTTACTAATTAATGTTTATATACTTTTATATGTATATATAGTTATTAGTTTAATTTCAATTATTAATAAAATCTATTCATTCACAATTTTTATAATTAAAACTGTCATAATACTTTTTCTCTAGAAAAAAAAACAAAAAAATTGTACCCCATATGACATTCTGTTCTATCAGTCTCATCATCCGACCCGCTATTACCAACTAAGACACCTGTGATTACCAACTCGCATGCCTCACTGACATATCATTAATACCCTAAGATGGTGTGTGTCATTTCCGTAATTAAAGGAGAACCAAGGTGAGGAAGCTTCCTCCCTAACGAGGCCCATACCGGATGCAGAGCCGGCTGAGAGGGTGTGCATGTGGAGCCACGGCACAGGGCCCCCACTTATCCGGGGTCCCATTTTTTAAGGGTCTTGTTATTTTTTTAGCTATAGTTAATTAGTTAATAGTTTATATAAAAAATTATAAGTAAGATATTATAAATAAAAAATGTGATATTTTATTAATGAATTTTATTTATAAAACAATAAACTAATTAATAGTAAAAAATATGACATAAATATTACTATATGTACACATAAAATTAAGTATTAAAATTTTATACTATATTTTTTTACAAAAAGAGATATTTACAATATGGTATTGGTAAATAAATCTTAAAACTACTATTTGAAAATGTTTTTGTCTTAAAAATATGTATACAAATGAATAAATAATTTTATTTTAAAACAATTGTATCACATAATTAAATATTTATTATTTTAGAATAATAATTTAAAATTGTTGTATTTTAAAAAAATTACTTATGATTTTTTAAATTAAAATGTAACTATTTTTTATATAATTTAATATGTTTATATATATTATGATCATGTATTTGAACCGGCACATGGCCCCCTAATTGATTGAGACGGCCCTGACCGGATGACTTCAGCCCTACTCTATGTAGCTCTTGTCAGCATAGCCAACCCGACTAGGAGATGAAGGGCAAGTCAGGGAAGCAAGCCGAATTGATTGTCTTCTTCTCTATAACTAGCAATCAATGCCTTATTTATATAAGAAACACAGAACACAACAGAAAACAGAGAGAAAAAAAAGATAGATAACACACAAAATATATTCGCTACGAAGAAACACCACTCTCCCTTCTCATTTACTCTCAAGATCTACTAAAAACCTATGTCAATCGATGTGGACTAAATCATTCAAGAACAAACCATGTAGACTATTGTGTCTCATTTATTACTATTGATCATCATCCTTGATTTACTTATCACACATCTCGAAGGAGTTACCGTATCACCAATCTGTAGATTACACTCTAACTCACAGATTACCTCCTCCACCAATCACTCACCTAAAAAGATTACTCATAAAACAAAAACTAACCTAAAAAGACTACTATCCCTTGTCTTAGTCCCCTCCTCTCATACTTAATCTACTCTACTCTCAGTCCTGACTTCAAGATAAGAAACTACACATTTATGATATCTCATAGAAAAGCTAGAAGATGGGTTTGGTAGTTTAACCAATTGTTGAGGTATCATCCACACAATTTGAAAGCTAGCTAGTCTCCTCACAGAATTGAAAAAAAAAAAAACTCATTATAATTTGGATCACTGAGGATGACTAACAATAAGTATTTAATATTTCAAGTGACATATTCAGCAAATATAAGGATCTTGCTACGCTTTAAATATATGTGAATGATAATCTTTGAATGTAAATTAAGATCATACATCAATTCAACAAGCTATAGGTTTAAGAAGTTTCATCATTTGGTAAAATATTTCACAACTTCCCAATATGGCAAGACGTTTGTCGTTGGTCTTGTTATGCAATAGTCACACTTACCTTTATATATACACAGAGATAGAGCATCAAAGCATTCTTTTTGGTTATCCTTATAGGACCAGTCTACATATATATATCCATAATTCTGATAAAGATATATGACAAATTGGTAGGGCATTGGACCAGGAACCTGACGGTCAACATTTGAAGACAAAGCGGTCATAAAATCTTTCTCTTATTAATTATAGGACTCAAATTGGTACCCATGTGGACGGCGCCCGCTCCCCACATCAAACGCCACCCAACTACATAACACAACTCAAACAATTTGCATCTGAATATATATAGAAATGTTTATAAATAGATTAATATATATTTATTGTATATGAATCCGCAATAAATATATCTATATCGGATGAGTGACTCCAGATAGTTCCTGTATCAAATTTAGAGTGCGCATGTTCCAGTTATGGGCACAAAGGGATCATGATGCATGTGTTATACTTATGCAGTAGTAGTAGTAGTAGTTCATCTGACAAGAAATCATGCATATTTGCACGTTCTAGAGATGGGCATGGAGAGTGATCTGATTGAGAAGCCCGGGTAACCACAGATTCCATCACAAGACACCACTTCCTTTCACAGTATTAATTAATGTCATGTTCGTTGGGCTGAACGTTGAAATAATCTATATAACTGATAAGAAATGACCTTCTTTAAAAATAATTGGTAAGAAAATGCCAAATATATTGTATTATATCTCAAACTATTTTATGAAAATAACATGAACAAATGTAACTAATGTTGTTCATTGGAAGGAACCCCAATACTTTACAAATTCAAAGTGGGATATACAAGACCACTACGTACGTACACATATATGGAATTAATTGGACTACTCAACTCGGTAAATTGTAATTAATTATGATCACTAGCTGTATCAAAAAAAAAAAAAACTTTCGTTAAATACAGTTTCTGATCCTCACTTTTGCATTATTTTCCGTTACAAATTTAATTTCATTCCAAAAATATATGAGCTTATTGATGTCGTGGAAGTCAAATTGCATCACCATATTTCGGATCTGGAGCCCTTTTAGTTGTTTAATTAGACAATGAATCTACAACAAGATCAAGACCAATACACGGACTTATCACATTAATTCACCCATCATCTTCTACACAACAGCTACTATAATTAAGGAAGGGACCGCCCTACGAAGAATGTCTGAATCAATATTATCTTTCGTGGGTCCAAAGTTTTTGTTCATTTCCCATATTTTTGTCTCATGCATTTTTGTTCAAAAAGACCAGAATTCTTACTTGGGAGACATAACCATGTGACGTTTTATGATCAAAGGATACCGTTAGTCGTTAAAACCGCTAGGTTCTATCTCTTGTCTCATGTGGACTGACTGACCGGCGCGCGGACGTTATCCTCAATACATATATCGCTTGCTTACCTGCAGCATGATCATCATGACTTATGGCCCATCCCTCCCTTATGTTTGCATATGCCTCTGGTATCGCACCCCCTCCCTCCTACCGCCTCAAATAACAAATTCATTAATGAAACAAGTTGCATGGGTAAAAAAAACTACATGGCACGTTTCGGATCGATCGAGCTACTGCAAGTTTATATATGTAGTTGATTACACCTCCGGGAAAGCATGAAAAAAAA
Organism: Limonium bicolor; assembly: GCA_023374045.1. Lineage (NCBI taxonomy): Eukaryota > Viridiplantae > Streptophyta > Magnoliopsida > Caryophyllales > Plumbaginaceae > Limonium > Limonium bicolor. The sequence continues at coordinate 346,318,424 of CM041776.1, read as the reverse complement.
AGGCTCGAATGGTACCATCCTTCCGTCACCCCAGAATGAAAGGTCGTCACCAGCAGTAGAGTTTAACCACCAAGTTCGGATAGTTGATTGATGCCAAGCCCCCGTGGCTTGGTAGGTAAATGAGTGATATCCTAGAACCAAAAGGTTCTAGGCTTGAAATCCACCCACACTAGTAGAAAAATGATCTATCTCAGCGCCCCTAATGCAGCGGTTGTAATAAGAACCGCCGAGATAGAACATTTTTAAAAATGTCGTTAACCTATCTCAGCGGTTCTTACTTAAAACCGTCGAGATAGGATCATTTAAAAAAAAAACTTTATCGCAGCGCCTATCTCAGCGGTTTTTAGTAGGAACCGTCATGATAGAGTCGTTAAATATACCACAACGCGCGCTGCTCCGCCTTCTTCAATCCCTAACTCTTTGATCGATCTCTCTGCGCTACCGGCGACGACGAAGGCGACGCCTGCGACTGCCATCCGCACCACCGCCACCCTTTAGCGCCGCCGTCCTTGCTGTCGCCGCGCCACCATCTCGCCTGAAGCAGCTCGCGAGCCCACCGTCGCAGACGTCGAACGGGACTGCACAGAAGGCCAAGAATGTAAGTTTTTTTTCGAATTTGTAACTTTAAATTGCATTATTATTAGTCTTATTTGCTAGCAATAATTGTTGTAATGCAATTGTTGATTACTAGTTTAGTTGGTTGTGCATAAATTGTGTATAGTTACATTGTTAAATTTGTATAATTAGTTGTGTACATATAGTGTTCGATGAAATGCTTGAGTTGAAAATGTGTATAATACAATTCTTTAGACAGTTAAAGTGCTGCCTTGGTATTATAATTGCAACACTCCAATCTTCCTAGTGCATTTACATAGATAATGATTAATAAACAAGTACATTATACAATAGAGGAAGTGTTCTATGGTGTACCTCTTTGGCTTCTTTGGTTTCGTCTCAATTCATCCACATCCCTAACTAGTAAACCTTGTAGCCTCCCTACAAATAGCAACTAGTAAACTAAAACGCCGATTCAAACAAACAAACAATTCAATTTTTGATTGTATATCATTGCATACCTCATCTCTATATATATAGGCTATCAATGTCTAACCTGAATTTGAAATTTGACGTAACACTACCAATATAAGTATTTTTTTTCAAAGACTAGATTATATCATCGTTATAATAAAAGGTCTTAGTAGCAAACAGACTGCATGAAGACGTACAACCTAAATTGTAAACACAGTTGGTAAAACACGAGCATTGAGCACCTCAACAATTGGTGCTAAGCACACAAACCCGACCAACCTTTGGTCCTACAAACCATCGAGGGAATCCTTATCACCCTAGTCCGACTAACAATACGCCCTAGATAGTAATCAAAACTTGAGGACCGAAACTTCATAAGAGTCCCATAAGGCAACCAAACATTAACTAAGATACATCCCAAGTTACGTAAAATATTAAGAGGCAACATAAGTACTAATGTCAAGACACTAAAACTCTGAAATTCAAGCCAATTTCATGGGTTGAGTCTGAAAACATGCAACCCAAGACTAACAACCTCATTCTTGTGGGCGACTCTGAGTACCGCCCAGAGACGTATGAGAAGTGAACACTGAAAGTCTATGGTGTTCTTCTGTCATCTAGGAGGACCCGCCGACATCCAATATCATGAGCCTCTTCCCTTTCCGATCTGTCTCACGACGGTTGGAGCTTCCTCGTCAAGTCCAATGTCCAAAAGCTGAGCCAGGGCTCGCTTCTTGGACATAAGGCCAGGTCGTTGGTGGCCACGAAAGCCTGGACATGCCCTGCGAGAAAGGGTGCCCAAATCTGTGGGATTTGAAGGCTTGACCGGACGAGATCCTAAGTAGTCTGTCACCAACATTCGGGAGAAGACTTCAACTAATGGGACGATTAAAAGGCTCATAAGACTCGAGCTGGCAAGGTATACATCCGTGTCAAGCCACTTCTCATACGAGACTTCTCCTTAGTCGGGCACCCTTTTGTAAAGGCAAGAACTAGAGTCGTGGAGGAATCAACCGCAACCCATGCAAATGTCATTCATATTGTCATAAGTAAACCGTGAAGACCAAATCCACACCATTAAAATGTATAGGTAAAGATCGGAGGGTGGGAGATGGATGTTGAGAAGGACTTTTAACTGGATGAAGCTTATTCGTCTCACCGTTGTGTCTTCCATAATACCCAAAAAGTGGCCAATTTTTGTAACAACTTTCTCTAAAAAACTCAAAGTTTGGTAGGAGAGGGGAACATAAAAAATGTGTACCAAAAAAAGGCTCCCATGTAAAATCATGTTTCTCGAAGGGAAGTTGAGGGTCCAATTGTTGGAGAGCTAGGAACGGATTATTCACCAGCCACGACCCCTACATTAGGACAGTATTCATGGTGACGAAAGAGTCAAATTGAAACAAGTAAAGACTAGGGCCAACCTTTCCATACCTAAAGTTGCTAAAATGGGGCCAAAGATGTTGAAGAGTTACATAAAGGCGATCATGTGTCCACGGGTTGAGAAAAAAGAGCTTACCTAGCAAGCATTGTTCCATCACCCGACATTTGAGGACTTGCATGATGATGCGGTTGAAGAAATACAATTGAGAGGAGTAAGACGAGACAATCAAGAGACAGATGAAGGTGAAAGGTAGATTAGAGAAGAAAATGTGTGGCTTAATAAGAATGGTCATGGCTAATCCGACAAGGCACCCTAAGCTATTGAGAGTAAGCATGCAGGAAAGTGTAGGTAGGATTTCTATTCAGATGGACACGACAGTGGTGGCAGGTGAAAGGGCGAATGGGAAGAGAAGGCGGCATGCATATTAGACGGCTAATGATTAGTGTTAATGGAGGTGGAGTGCTACACTACAAAAAAAATGACATTTACCAACGGAAATTTTCCATAGGTAAAAGTCAAAAATCCGTTAGTATAGTACCAATTTACCTACTCCAACGGAATATTTTCCGTTGGCATTAGTACCGTGGGGATAACTCTATACCCACGTTTTTTTTGTCCGTTGGAGTAGCCTGAAATACCTGTACCCACGGAAAAATTTGTTGGTAAATGACATTCATCTGACCGAATTCAATTTAGCTATAACAACGGATATTGTCGTTGGAATAGGTAAACAATAACCTGATATGTTGCACCTATACCAACGATTATTTCCGTTGGCAAAGGTCATCATTATTTGTATATATACTGACAGATTTATCTGTTGGTATAGATTCCATTGGTATAACCTGTTTCAATATTATTTCCAATCATTTAAACATGTATAGTAATAATATCACAACCTTGATAGATAAAAGATTTAGATCTTCAAAAGTTGAATCACATTAATAGATGTCAAAAGTAAGTTGTTTCCACTTCAATATTTGAATAAGTTACAACCATACATAGGCTAAATGTTGGCCAAAAGTTCAGCCCTTCCTAACAAGGCTAAACATCCAAAAAGTACTCTCTTCATAGCCAAAAAATCACCTCCCTAGTGCACAAACATCCTAGCCAACTAATTCTTCTCACTGCTATCTGGATTGCTTGATGGGTCCTTGCTTGAGGATGGGTCCTTGAGAATGCCACTAGCACCAGTTGATACCTAATAGAATCAATTATATTAACAATGGTATCAGTTAATAATCAGTCATAAAACTAGCAGATATATACATACCAAATGATCCACAAAACTCAAGCATGAATGCAAATCAGTTACTCTCCAGTAGTCATCCCAGTAATTTAGTCAAAGCAAAGATTCCTAGGTTATCAAGGGCGGGAGGTGCTATGTTGGCAAGTTCATACGATATGCATGCATATGTTACCGAAAGTTGGGGATCAGATACTAACAAAGTGCAATCACCCACTCCTATATACAACTAACAATCAATAAATTTTCTGTTGATTTGAGTGGCAATGGCTACGTATTCCCTGTTGGCGTATAGAAAAATGCTTCATATCAAATAGGAAGCAAAAGTTGACCCCTTGTAAAAATTCACAAAGCTTTTCCATCTGCACCTCCATCAAAGCAATTTCCTTAGAATCTTCTTGTCTGGAGGAACTTAAATCACCATTTTGGTTTGCGCCGTGTAGAGGTTTAGCAAAATGTTTCTTATCCAAATTTCCAAGAGGGGTACCCTGCACCAAAGAATATTTTTGGTGTCAGAAAAAATGTCAAATTCATCAAGATACTGGGTGAAAAATCTCAACGCCAGCTGCAAAATATGAACTTAGTTCTATAACTAAGGAAAAAATGTACTAGCTAGAACAATCAGATGAAGCTTAACACACAGTTACAACCTCCCCAGCTGGGAGCAACTAATTTGTACACATGCCTAATAAAGAGGACCAGAAGATACAATGCAGCCGAAAATTTGATACAAGTACAATTTAGGTGACTTAATTTCCTTTTGGCCCAGGAGCATAGTAGTACTTACACTACAAAGAATCTTCAATCCTGGTGAAAAATTAAAAATGAACCTTGAACGATAGAGAATGAGTGCAACATATGGCTGTGATAGTGCAGTAAGTCCAGCAACAGAAAACAAAGATAAAATACACTAACTTCTATCTAACTTGTCAAAGTACTACACGTGCAATAAATTAATAATCAATGAATAAAGAGTATACCAAGAAATTATCTGAATCCTTTCCACACCAATGTTTATTACTCACGTGAACCAGAAATAACGTGCATAGCATCATACATCCCAATTTGAGATCACATCAGATTCGAAGATTCAGAAACTAATAGCACATAAGTTAAAATAAAAAAGATAGAGCAAGGGAACAATAAGAGAGGGGGTAGGGAAATTTCTAATGACTAGAAACACAACCTTCGTGAGGAAAAGTCTCTCAGCTCTTTGCTTAAGTGTCCATCCAGTTTTAAGCCCAAGAGCAGCCAATGTCTGGATTGCAGAAAATAGCAGAAAGATATAAGACAATTGTGTGTACAACATACATCAAGAACTAGTCATAAGATTGGTTATACGATGGACATAAGACTGGTTATACGATGGCCAGAAGACTGGTTATACGACTGTTAGAAGACTGGTTATACAACGGTCATAAGACTGGTTATACAATGGTCATAAGACTGGTTATACGACGGTTATAAGACTGGTCATGTGACGGTTATAAGGCGGGTTACATGCTGTCACAGATGTCTCAGTTTTCAAGTAAATGATAGGGTGGTTAGAATTACTTGCATTTAAATCACTAAGACGGAATCAGAATGTTGAGTGCCTACTTAGGCAAGATGCAGCAAACTCTATACTCACATAGACAAAGCAGAACCTTTTTAAAGTTTCCAGGATAAAGAACCAACTGACTCCTTCAATTTTTCGGGTCCAACAACCATCAACTCCTCCGTTGTACTGTAATAGTCGAGATCAACTATAGTGGATGGTGAAGAAGAAGCTTCAGTATCTTCCCACCCTTGCACCTTCCCACCGGCCCATTGCTGCTCAAATTCAGTATTCACCTGCAATAACATCATAATTCACTCAGCTCAGAAGTCAAGAATTTAACAAAACAATCTACATCATCGGCACTCTCACACAACTGAGATGAAGTCAATGATCTGTGAATAGCAGATAAAACAACAATAACCACAGAATCTGATGTACCTAGAATAGCAACATATATAAATACACATACACCAAACATACCTTCGAAAATATTTTGTCCAAATCTTTCAAGGGCTTTGCCCTCTAAAAAAAAGAGGTATTCCAGAAGCTTGGACATATATTCCTTGTACTGGCTGCAGAGAATCAAAGAAACAGGAAACAGACGATAAAAGAATAAATATGAGCTAACAATGCAATATTTAACAAGCAAATGAGTACAAAAAAGTTCTACCTTGTAAGCTTATGTTTATGAGGAATCTTCTCAGGTTGTGTACAAAAAATGCAATATTTAACAAGCAATATTTAACAAGCAAATGAGTACAAAGAAACAGGAAACAAACGTTAAAAGAATAAATATGATTTAACAATGCAATATTTAACAAGCAATAGAGTACAAAAAATTTCATTAACCCGCGTGTCCAGACAGCTTGGTGTTATTTTAGTGGGCTACTCCAACGGTGATGGAGATCCGTTATTACAGAAGTCGCCCCAATGAACTATACCAACAAAAATTACAGTTAGGCACAATAAGAATTATGTAAAGGAGTTCATACATGCTCGACAAATCGAGAGGAATAACATAGCTTATGAACCATTTATTGCAAGATGATGAACCTTCAATTGAAGTTTGGTCAGAAACTAAAAGGGATTCGCAAAAACAGGTGCAAAATATTCTTAGAATAGTGCATGTCTCAAATTAAGTAACAGTGTAAAAGTGCAGCGAAATTTTACATTAGAATGGAGCATCTTAACAACTACAAAAACAGATGAAAAAATGAGCATATTTGAGAGCTTGACAACTGCTACAAAATTGGCACCCAAAGGGGAAGTAGATCAATATCTGCACTGTGCTAAGTAGATAATGCGTATGAGAAGTAATAACATAGCTTATGATCACGTTGTATTAGAGGCACAACATTAGCCACCAATAAAAATGAAAATTTTCAAGCAATGATCATTCGTAAAACAGTTCAAGCAATGTATCAGTGCAAAAAATAATGCAGACCCTATTCCAAATAAATGACCACTACGGAAAGTTTAGCTTAGGGTGTTTTATGATTCTACACGTTACTTTGAGTTTGTGAGAAAAGATAATGCAGACTGTGCTGGAATAATGTTGTTTCAGGGAGCATATCAGAAACTTTTTAAAGGTTTATTTTTACTAAAAGCGGATAAAAAACATGTTTTACTAACATATAAACTGAAGCACATCTTTCTGGTAACTCTTATTTGCTTTCTGGAGTAAGAGTTGAAAGGTTTTCACTGCCTAGAACCTGTTCACAGGACAAAGGTAAAATTGACAATAATCCAAATGCCATTAAGAGACTCTTCATTTCCAAAACACGTTAAAACATCAAAAGAACACAAGTTAACTAAAAAAGGCAAGTCTATCAGTAGAATAATGAACACATCCATGAATCACATCCATGTTATATCTAATTTGTATACTCAAAGAGAAATATATCTTCCAATTGACAGATAACTCAGAGTTAGGAAGTTTCAGGAAATGCCAGCTCAATTTAAATAGGATAGTAACACTTGGCCAAAATATTAGGCTTCGAAATGGAAAAATCTAGTTTTCTATTCAGTTTTAGTAGCACCTTTTATACTAAATCGAATTCATGAAGTTAACATGCAGTGATGCAGATCACCTATATCTAGGGTTCCAATAGGAAATAGAGAGAGAGTGCGTGAGTACCAAAATAGGCAACGAGGCAAGAAGCGGCAATGACCGGGTCGTTACGAACACCATCAGCTTCTCTATAACCACCATCACTTACTTCAATCTTCTATTCAGCTCGATTTTCTCAATCTCTTCCGCACTTCGCTGAGGAATTTTCCCCCTTTCCCTTCTCCCACCTATGCTCTCTCCTTCAACACCTTCAATTCCTAATCTACCTCCGAAAACTCAACACCGACGTCAGAAGGAGGCTTACGAACCTTACTGGGTTGGATTCCAACTAACCGATGAACACAAGTTTTGACATTTAGGGTTTATTGAAGAGATAAGAGAAAGAGAATGCATACCTAGTCTTTCTCGGTCGATGAAGAACACAGAACTTGAGAATTCCAAGTCACGGGCGGAGAGTCCTTCCCTTCAATGGCTGGAGAATTCGGCGACGTTCCCTCCCCTCTTCCCCGTTTTCCCTCTCCGCGTTTCAATTCAAAAGCTTTGAACAAAATCGTTTTTTGCTATACTAAGTATGTATAAGGGCGCGCGTTATTAATTTGTTCAGGGTTGTGGCGACGGAAAATAAAATCCGACGCTATAAGTCCCGGTTCTATTGGCTATGCCAACGATAATATAATTTATTAGTAAAACTCTATTTGTCTTATTCAGTTAAGTAGACTATGCCAACGGAATATCAAATCTATTGGTATAGATGTCCGTGGGTAAATGTCAATTTTTTTGTAGTGCTAGGTGTAGGCTAGAGGAGGGGGTGGCGTGCAGGAAGAGTGCAGTGAGGGAAATGGAGTGGCAAATAGGCTGAATGCGGGAAAGGATCCGTCACCCAAAGGGAGCACATGCGATCACATTTTTGCTATGTGTACAATGACATAAAGACGCTGATTCAATCTTCCCAATATAAGTAGTATTTAGATAGAGATTTATGATCTAAATATATTTGTGATTTAGATAGAGATTTATGATCTAAAAATATTTGTGGTTTAGTTCGAGTGGATTTAATAAATTTTATTTTGAGTTGAAACTATTAACTTGTAATCCAAAAATAAAATAATAGAATATAGAAAATATATTATAGTAACTCAGTATTTTGTTAGTAACTTAAAACTAAGTGTTATATTTAGTTATTAATTGATTACATTTTAATGTTATATTTAATTATAAGTTAACATAAACATAATCATAAAAATAAACATACATTTCTACAAATGAGCCCTAACCTTATTGACCATTGGAACAAAGGACGTTAAACGTTAATCTATGCTAGATCTTGGAAGTGAGACTTGCCAAGCAGAGCATGAGGGTGTCTTGGGGCTACATACATCAAGGTGCGGGTTGTGTCATTGAGAGCCAGTCATGACACACGCATGACAAAACTAGTGGGTGGCACTAGGGTTTGTCAAGGCGCAGCAGTTAAGCTAGTACCAGGGTCTTGTCTGTGAACGAGGCTCACCTTGAACACAGGTGGGTGGAACCGGTCTTTAAAGATGGGGTTTGACATGTGACATTGGTTCAAGAGAGACCATGTGAGTCACATGCAAAACCAATGGTGGCACGAGGTGTCATGAGCAAAGGATTGGAAGAGGAATTGCATGAGATCCCAATGAGCTACTTGCAACCCAGGTGTTATTGTGACTTGGTCTTAACTGGGTTAAGACAAGTTGACAACATGGCTAATTTGTAACTACGGGTAGACAAGTAGTTATCAAGACACAGACCACAACACGGGGGTGAAGCTAAGTCGTGCCATGTGACTATGAGTAATGTCATGTGTTGGGAAACATCTATATGAAGAAATGTATATAAATATGTGCAAAGAGTAGACAAGTGCACCTAATCGATGTAATACAAAAAGTGTCACGTGTCCACAAGGAAATTGGTTCTATCTCCCTAGCTCGGTACTTAGTGAATTAAAGCAGTAAAGTCGAGGTTTAGCCGAAAGTAATCTTAGTGATTTGAATCTATCAAATAATGTAATCAAACAATTAAGCTAAGATGAAGTTTTAATGGATTGGATGAAGAAGTGCCCAGGATAGGTAAATCACACAAATATGGTCTTAATCATACCTCACTCTAGTTGTATATTAGAACGAAAGTAAAGACTCACCAAACCACGGATAAGTCAAATTTACCCACTTAGTTGCCCCTTTTAATTCGAAGTAGGTTCAAGTAACTAAATAGCATTAATCATAAGTTCTATAATAATAGCCTAAGCTTGTACCAACTAATTTTAGAGGGGAAAATCTAGGGTTTGTCTCTTCGATGGTCACAATCCCTACCTTTAAAAACCTAATATTGATAGGAACCACCATAAATGCTATAGGTGATCGATTTAGAGCATTCATTGAGCATTGAAGAGATAAAACAACTATAAAGGTAGGCTTTCAAGGATAATTTGGAGTTTTAGGGTCAAACCCCATCCCACGGTAAAATGGAGTCTACTAAAGAATTGAAAGGTAAAAGAAGATAAAAGAGTGAGAAATAGCCATTAATGAGGTTGGAAGCGTCAATGAAGGTGGAGTTCTCCTTATCTTTCTTCTTATTCTTATTCTTCTCTTTTATCCTTTTTTTCTCTCTGTTTGGGAGTCTCTGGTGGGTGAATGACAATGAATGAACTGAGCCCCTATTTATGTGTTTTAATATATACTAATTTCTACGTTTTGTGTGTGGTCCATCATGGTCACATCGTTGCCAACCCGGACACATCCCCAAACTAGGTTGTAAAAGAGGCAAAAACTTTCTTACGGGATCGGTCCGAGGATGTATACTCGGACACATACCCGGGTAGGGTCCTAAAGATGGCAGAAGGTTTAGGTCCGGGTCTGTATCCCCGGAAAAACACCTGGACTAAACCATGAAAACAACAAAAGCTTTGACCAATCGATGGTTCGGGTTTGTTCACTCGGACAAAGACCTAGATCAAGATTATAATGCATCAGACTTGTCATTTCACTCCTGGTTGGTTCCGTCTTGATCTTTAACCTCTAGACACGTTCCAAGATCTTGTCCAAGCATCCGAATAACTCTTTTGTATCTTTCGTTCATGCGCCAATGAGCTTTTACCTAAATTATTACCAAAAGTAAAATTTCACATATATTGGCAAAAAAGCTCTATAAAGTGGTGAAAATAGGTTATGAACCAAGTAAAATGCAAGTAAATATAAACCTTATGATTGCATATTTTCACCACTTTTCACCATGATAAGTCACGATATGGACCTTGAGCTTGTTCAATAGGTTAGCAAGTGCCCAAAAGTACTAGAGGTCACGAGCTAAGATGCAATGCGGGTGGGTGCCTTTGGCGCGCACACTGGGTGCGTAGCCGCGTATGACAATGGGGTGTTGGCGTCGATGACAAAAGCACAGGCAGCGTACGAGTGCGCGCAAGTGGGCTGCAAGGGAATGCGACGCGTATGAGACACTAGGCGTTAGAGTGTGCCACGATCCTCGCAAGGGTCGAGTGTGGGCACTGGGCGCAATGCACGCACACAAGCACGACACTATGGGTGCATCCAAAACCTTAATTTTTAGAGTTTTCTTTATTATTGTGATTTCCAGGTTGAAGTTAATTCCTATCACTTCCATTATTATATTAACGACAATACAAGGTCCTTTGAGGTAAATATTGGTTGTTGCAAAATGGTTAATGCCTATGATTACAATTGGATTTTTACCAAGGTTACTATTGCATGTGAAAGTTACTGAGGTAAACTTTGAAAATGCCTTCGAACTTTACCCTTGAATGGTTAAAGTTGATTTTAAATATTGTGGGGAAGATTGATCCCACATTGGCTATAAGATAAAGATGGTGATATATTATCTCCTTCCCATGATTATAGGCGCGATGATTAAGAGAATCTTAACCAATTAGCTGTTGCCTTAACTTATAGTTGTTGGAGATATAATCGGTACGAGTTGTTGGAGATTAAGGTGGCACACTCTAGTTTTGGAAGATATAGGTGGCACTCTTTTAGAAGGTGGTTAAGATAAGAGGCGTCATTATCTTGGAGATATTAGGCGACACTTATCTAGTAAGTGGTTAAAGATAAAAAGCGTCCTTATCTTGGAGATAAAGGGAGGCACTAGTTGGTTGTTAAGATCTTGATAGAACCGCAACCCTTGTGAAACAAGGGCATTAAGACAGTTAAGGTCATAAACACGTTACTCAAACTACCACTTCCATTTACTACCGATTCTGAGAGAGAACTCTATTGCTCCAAGAGATCACATTCGAGAGAGAAAGATAGAACTTGGTTCTTGATCTTAATTTCCACAAAGTGAGTTTGAATTCTAAGAGTGCGTAAGGCGAAGACTCCCCTTTGTAAGAGCGCAAGCTATAAAAAAAAAGAGTTGTTTAATTCTCCTCCTTGTTTCTTTGTAGCTAGAGAAAGGGTGTGAGCACCAAAGATCTAACGAAGCCATTGTTGTGGGAGTTTTCTAGCTCCAAACCTAGTACTCTCAGAGTTGGTGGTTGAAAAGGTTCTCGACAAAAGTGGCTAACTCAAGCTGAGGACGGTATTATGTTCAAGTTCCCCTACCTGGGAGGAAAAGCTACAAGTGGTGAAGGAGTTGTGTGGGTAGTGCACAGAAGCTGATCAATCTTAAAGGTGATCAATCATGTATGAGGTTGAGCCCAGTGGCGGACGCAAGGGGGGCCCAAAACTTTTGAAAATTTATAAAATGCTCTTATAAATTTTTGAAAAATACAAAATAACATAATGTTTTAAAGAACAATAGTGTCAACAATTTTTTTGCCCCCCCTAAACAAAAGTTCTGGGTCCGTTACTGGTTGAGCCGATCATAGTGATCATTTGATGGTGTGACACTCCCACCAACTTAAATGTATAAATCTTACCATGTTTGAACATACTTTCTATTGATATGAAATGTTACAAATTAAGTCCAACATATAAACACACTCTAGTAGCACTATTCCAGATGTCGATCCTAGCCTACCGGTTTGGATCTTTATATTATATATATATGTATTATTGTAACACGGAAATTAAGTGGTTATTTTACAACGGATAACCCAATAATATGATATATAATAAAATATTATGTACATTTAGTTTGAATAATTTTTAAATAAGATTCAACAACTTTTAAAACAATATACCCAACTATTATAGTAATATTAAAAAACAACAACCTTTACACAATCATAGCTAACTATATAATAACCAAAATCAACAACAGTATTTTTTCTGTAACGCGGACTGCGATTGCTTGTTCGTTGTCACGGCGCACTTCACGGCTTCTTTCTTCTTCTACGGTTCTACTCCCCCCGTCCTGAATTGACCGTCTTGTTTATTTTGGACATGTCGTTTGACTTCAATTTTTAACATATAAGATAAATTAATTTTGAAAATTTAAGTTTTGCATATGATTCCTTACATGATAAACTATATGTTATAAAATTTAGTTTTATAAAATTATTTCTTATATGCTTATATTGAAGTGGAAAAATGTGTCATAAAACAAACAAGACGGTCAATTCAAGACGGAGGAAGTATGATCCATCTCTCTCTTCCTTTCGAACCCCAGAATTCAGCAAAAGGCCAAAAATAAAGAAAAAGAATCGATCATGTCATATATGCATGCCAGATTAGATATAGATAGATACACAAGCCACCAGACCGGTATATGTGCTATCTAACTTAGCAAGCAATCTGGGTTTACTATTTAAAAACGTGCCTTTCAGAGACTTAATTTCGTACATTTGCTGATACGCGATATCTTGACGTCTTATCTATGCATGTTATTATGCTATTCGCAAGATCCATCATCGATAATTAATTATTTACCAACTGCCCATGTGCCGGCCGACGATATATTTAGTAGTAGTAATTTTTTGTTGGATAACCTTTTTAGTATATATTTCGTCTGCCGCCGGGATCTTAAATTACCTTCAAACCCGTATCTTGTATGTTTGACGAACGAAATTAAAAATTAGTGGTTTGTTTTGAGAAAAGAAGAGTGCTCACACTTCACAGTTTTACTACAGTAGTATTTTTTTTAAAAAGACTACATTTTTTTCTAAAAGAAAAATTTGCGATCGTCCGGCATATTCTTCATTATCTCATGCATATCGTGAATAGGAACAAGAGATAACCGTAATAAACAGTTGAGTGAGAGCAGGATTATAACTTCTAGTACAAAAACTTAACAACATTTGAATTTAAAATGAACGGTAAATTTGAATTTAAAATAAACGATGGTACGATACTCCGATTTACAATAAAATTTGCCGCAGGATTAATTAATTATGTGGGTTTAAACAGCTGATCTGAAATTAAAGACCAGTTGAGAGTGATCGAGTGTATAGGTTGCCACTGCCAGCCAAATTCATTATGCCCTCGGTTATTACATGTCGACTAACAAAGAGGAACAAACAAAAACAGCAGGTAAACGTCTGTTGTCGTACATCTTTGCGTGAAGACTGTGTGTGATATGAGATTTTTTTACTATCAATTATATATGGTTCACTCTTTCAAAAAATTATATATGGTTCACACGGCTCTAGTCTATAGTGTAGGCAAATGTTTTAATAAGGTCAATTTAGACTATTTATTTAATCGATCACCGCCTATTGAGTATACTAGGTTTCCTTCCTTTCTTCATCATAGAAGATCGTTAACTTCCTGTTAGTTTGACGCACGGATACATGCTTTATTAAAAGGCATAATTCATAATTTCTGTCCCGCCTTCTTCCTTTACTTTGATTTCAATTACTAAAGTTGAATTTTAATATTCAACACAAAAATACTACTTACTGTGTACTAGTTAATGGTGGCCATCGGATCCGGTTCTACCCAGAATCGATTGGGATCGGAACCAGTCGGGAACCGGTGGGAACCGGATCCGGAACCGAACCGCTTCAGTCGGTTCCGAATACGAATACATGTTTTGAGATTCGGGCCTGAACCGGGCCCGGAACCGGAATCGCCTGGAATCGTCATCGGATTCGGAACCAGAACTGCCCCGGAACCGGTTGAAGTTACCGTTGGAATCGGCCCAAAACGACGTCGTTTTGGGTCTCGGGCGCGCGCTCCTCTGAAGAAAATAGCCGTTAGATCCCAAGCACGCGCATTTCAATATGAAGACCAACATGATGATTGGTATGAGATGGATGGGGAAAACCCACTTAGGACTTCTATCTTGTAATATTTTAGAATGTATTAGTAATTTAGTATTACTTTCTTTCCATGTAATCTTTTTTTAAGACTTGCAAATTGAAATCATGTAACCTCTTAGTAGCTGTACTCTTTTTCTTTATTAGGGTTTTTCCAATGGGTTTTTACCTAATAAGGTTTTAATGAGTCAGTGAATCATATAATAAAATTCTCTTTGTTCCTTATTTTTTGTAAATTCAATAAAAATTCCTAAAGCTTTGTTTCTTACACATTTGAGATTATAAACTTGAAGAATAACCTATCTAGGAGTAAAGTGGATGAAAAGAGCAACGTGTGCGCTCAAACGGATCTCAAATCGGAGCTAAAACAAAGCAACTGGAGCCGATCGAATCTTTCCAGAACCGCTCCAAAACCGGTCGGAACCGATCAGAATCGGCCGAAACCGGTTTTTTAACCGAATCCGAAGTGAATCCAGATTTCAGAACCGGAACTGGAACTGAAACCGCCCAGACCGATTCCAAATACGAATACACATTTTCTGGAACCAAAACCAATGGAACCGGACCCGTAACCACCATTAGTCTAGTAGTATAAGATAAATATCGTTAGGTACCGTGAATCCTCAGATCAATCACAAATAATAACAATAACAAACAATGACGCGGTTTCCATCGTTAATTAGTATGACTTCCTAAAAGCAAGCGCAGCGGAACAACAAAGAAAGAGAAAAATTAAAAATTAAAAAAATTCAATGCGTCGATGTTGATTGACGGCATCACAAGGAAGTTGTTAACATGATTACTCCCACCATGATGAATTGACCGTCTGTTTACTAGTATTTGGATATATTTCCTCCGTCCCAGTCAAAATGTCCATTTTACTATTTGGATGTATCATTTGACTTCAATATTTAACATGTAAGATAATATATTTTTATAATTCTATGTTTTATAATCAAATCTTTTATGAAAAACTTTAAAAATTATTTTATTTTATATGTTTAATATTATAGTGGAAAAGTGTGCCAAAAAGCAAATATGACACTTATGACGAGACATAGGGAATAAGATAAAATAATTTTAAAAATTTAAATTTTGTATATAATTCCTTACGTGATAAACTATATATTACATAATTTAATTTTATTAAATTATTTTATCTTATATATTTAATATTGAAATAGAAAAACGTGTCATAAAACAAACAGGACAATCAATTAAGGACTATTACCTAGCATATTTTTTTTTTTTTGCACTGTTTTTTTTTTGCACTGTTTTTTTTTTTTTTGAAGGCTCGGCAAAAGTTCGACCAACTTTTCAAGTTTCAACCCGACACCAAACAAAAATATTATATTATACACATTTACTGGCCACAAACATGCCCACGCCAACCGTTGTTTGATCTAAATATGCTAATGCAGTCAAAGAAACAAACAAACAAACTACAGAAGATCATGCAATGCAGGCAAAAGCTGGAACATTTTAGTCATTTCTTCCGATTCTATTAGATTTACGTTTGTTTGCATCTGTCAAGCCTTTGACTATATGATATATGAACCTGAACCACCTGTTGGTCCAGGGCCCTATTCATTGCATCTTTATTCTTGTTAGAAATATTGTGGGAGGAATTGACCTAACAGAGGGAATTATATAAAATACCCTTATAGACTAGTAAAAGTCAATGAGCTTGTTTGGGACCTAACAATTGTCTCTGCTTTTTAAAAGCATCAGCAGACGTTCCACCAAACATTAAAACTAGCAGCTGACAGCTTCTACAAAACCATCAGCAGGACCCAACAGCAGCCCTTAGCAGCTGTCCCCAAACGAACCCAATAACCCATGAGGTTCTATCCTAAAATCAATTGACATTAGGTGGAGTAGATCTAGACTATATGAATTACTTACTAACTATATAATTTTTCAATATGGGACTTACACTTGATCTTAGAGAATTGTTGGATTTAAAGTTGTGACAAAAACAACAAAATCATGATACAGGATCGTTTGATTTTGTTAGAGTAGAGGTCATTTCTGCAGATATCAGCTTGTTATATTATAATTTACTTATCTTTAACAACTGGGATTTTACCTACTCCGTATGACATATTTTTTTCAATTAGAACATCCTTGGTCCACTAGTAAAGAATGTTTTTTACAGTTATGATGGTAATATTTCAGCAACTATGATATAAATGTAATATTTTTTTTCTTGGTTTTACCCATAATTTTTCCAATTCTAGTAAGATTCACTCTCGAAACTGAAGCATCTACACTATATAACATCTATCTAGCCTTATAGTACAATTTATCTTGTAACGTGATTCACTCTCTTCATTCTAATTAATCACTTCTAGTTATCAGCTAATTAGTTAAACATGAGTCATACACTCCTGATGTATTAAAATAAATTTCTGTATAATTTACTTGTAGCAACAAAAAAAAACACGTGTCTTTGTAAAAAAGACCAAAGACGAAAATGGATTGGGTTGGGCTGTAACATGCCCATGATCCCATGTCATCACCCTGAATATATAGGCAATCAAGGCAAAGGCAACCAACCTAATCTGGCAGCCTCGTGCGAATTCCAATTAGGTGATGGTACACATTTCACGAGTCGTCCACCCACATAATACGGGAAGTAAGTAATATGGGCCGATAATATGTGTTCAAACCATAGCGGCCCATTCCAAAGCAAGCTACTCCCACCTCCCCACCCACCACGGTCTCTTTTCTAGTCTAGGGTTTCTCATCACGTTAAGATACTCCTTTCTGTCTTCCTCCACCAGAACGAACACTCGGCGCGGCTCTGCGACAACAGTCTATCGAAGATGGTATGATCTCCTTCCTCTTCCCCATCTGATCACACACACTTTCTCTCTTTCTTTCCTTTCGCCGTCCTACATCGGCCCCGAGTTCATCAGTACCTAACTAACTTCGTTTTTTATTTTTGTTGTTTTTTATTTTCGTTGCAGCCGTCCCACAAGACCTTCATGATCAAGAAGAAATTGGCGAAGAAGATGAGGCAAAACCGCCCCATACCTTACTGGATTCGCATGAGAACTGGCAACACAATCAGGTATCGTACTTCCTAATACCCGTTATTTACTGCGCTGTTAGATGTTTAGTATTACTATGTCGTTACTGTTGGTGATTGAGTGTTGGTAGTATAGATTCTGGAATTCTTGAACCTATTGTACACTTCGTTTTTTTTTTTTCAGGTACAATGCTAAGCGCAGGCACTGGCGTCGCACCAAGCTTGGGTTCTAAGATGTTGCTTGCGGGGGACCTCTTCCCTTTTTGTTAGAAATGCTTTTTGTTTTCGGTTTTTATGTAAGAGCTAGATTATTACTTGAACCTCAAGCGACTGCTGTTCGATTGGGAATATTGTAAACTTTAGCTATCGTAAGTTATGGATTATTTTTGAGAGATTCAGTTGAAATCTTATTTGGTTGTTGCTTGCTTTGAATTTGTGTGACCTGTTATTAAATTTTGTTCCATTAGGTATAGTTTTTCTGGTCAGTTGAATTCTCTCGGTTATGCTATCTTTTTGTTGCTTCTCATATTTTGGTAATCGATTTGATTCAAAGTTCTTCACGGCGAAGGAATACGTTGTTTTGCCAGCTATTGCAGCTGTCTTAGTTTGTTTATTGTTTGGTCGGGAATTTGCTTATGCATAACCGCTGTGACCAGAGAATTCTTTCCGAGCTGTAGTTTGCCTGCTATCACCTGTATTTCTGAAATTGCAAATTCTGGTGAACTTCTGTTGGTAGTTTAGCCAGTTTGTTTTGGAAGATGTAGACTGAAATCTGACCCATCTATAATATGTATGACTGGTTTTACTTGGGGTGGGTGATTGGGAGTTTTTTGGTTATAGTAGGAGGTGGAACTGCATTGGAGCAGAATCTTTTTGCCTGAATTCTTTGATGTTTACTGATCTTTGTGCTAGGGGAAGATATGTGTTAGGTTAGTTTATTTCTGGGCTTGAAGTTGATACATTGTCACCATTTTTCTGAGCTCCATTATATAGTCTTCAATTGCCAACAGAACATTGCTGAATATTGATGACATCACACTCGTCTGTCCCCGATCCTGCTATTTAAATCGAACTATGGTTTGTCGTTAATGTCTAACACCGTGAAGAAGTTCCATATACAAGACCAAAAATATCCCAGAGACGTTCGTTGTGTGAACGACGAATGAATTATCACTCGTTTCTTCACTCAATTTACATCAGGTTAGTCATCAACTAGGAACTGTCTAGTATACAATGAGAGATAAGCGGCTGCTAAGATGAAGAAGAACGAGATCAAATCTGATGTAGTATTTGTCAATCATCCAAGTTGAGAGTAGATGCTATAGTTGTCATCGTAACTCTCAGGGTGCCTCCTAATTCCGCAGGAACTAGTGGTACTAGAGAATGCAAAACATCGGTTATCAATGGACGATAACTCGGCTCTGGCTGAACGCATAGCACTGCTACGGCAGCAACCTGTCCAATAATATTGTAAACAAATGGAGGTAAGCAGTCTTGTATATCTTGAACTATCTAAGTTTGTGCGGTGGCAAAATGTAGCAAGACCAAAAGGATTGTAGTATGATACGTATAACAAAAGGGGGGTTAGTTACGTAACCTGATACAAATGCTTGTGATCCATTGTGGCTTGAATAGCTGGATCTACAATTTGTGGAAGCTTGGTTCGATCTGTGAGTTGTGGCATTGCCTGAATTTTATTGAGAACGAGAGTTAGTCATGTCATGCTCATGCTTTTGAGGATGGATAGGGAAGAGGTGTTAACATTAAACAAACATTACCCATGTGACGATAGATTGGCACTGGGATGGTGATAATTTCTCAACTGGCTTTCTCCCCAACAAAGCTCCAGAAGTACCACGCCAAATGCATACACATCACTTTTATCCGTCAATTTACCTGTCCACCATCAAAGTTATAATTATTCCTTGACCCTAAACCAGGGAAACAAACAAAAGAACTAAAAATACCTAGACAAACAACTTAAAACATTTCCTAATTATCCGAAAGAAACACCCCATGGTTTATAATTCTATTATATTCATCCTGCACATCTTACCTACTCTAGACAAACACTATCATATCTAATACTATTTAAGTAGCAACCAAGCTAACCTAAACATATTCTGCGTATTTTTGTGAAATGATTGGATGTGGGGCACAACTGAAACATCATAATGCATGATCAACACTAATTGTGTGAATTAAGAATAGTATAGAAGAAAGTAGACATGTAGCAATACCATCCAAAAGGAACTCAGGGGCCACATAGCCGAATGCGCCTGATAATTTAATGCTGTTCTTGTTACTATGAGAAGATCCACCACCAACCCAAGCTAGACCAAAGTCTGAAAGCTGTAGTAGTAGAGAAGAAAAACAAAATAGTATTAAACAACAAAAAGCTAGTTGTGGTAACTTCATCATTTCATATCATTGATACTCTAAAGTAATGATAGATAGAGTATCTTTTTGGGAAGTTGACTTTTATTGGCAGTAGCAGCAGCAGCGCACCATACCTTCGCATTGAAGTTGGAATCAAGGAGGATGTTGGATGATTTCAGATCTCTGTGAATCACCGGTGGATTGCAATGCTCGTGGAGGTACTCTAAACCTCTGGTTAAAATATAAATCAAGATAAACATAAAAATGTGGCCAATGAATCATTTTAATACAGTAGAGAGAATTGTTTGGGGGTATAATAGGAACTGACCTTGCTATGTCAAGGGCAATCTTCATCCTGATGTGCCATGTCAAAGCTGATCCACGAGATTGTCCTGACCAAAAAATTGAACAGACAAATTTATATGCAAAAAAGGAAAAAAAGACCCTGTTGTTTCTGTTTTTGAACGATTGTAGTACTAGCTGTAGTAACTAGTTAGTAACCAAAGTTTGGATATGGAGTAATACTACCTACCGTGCAATTGAGTTTCAAGAGATCCATTTTCCATCATCTCGTAGACGACAAATCTAGTGTCCCCGTGGATACAGTGACCGACAAGTGTTATGATATTAGAATGTTGAATTCTACTCAACAAATCCACTTCATTCTGCAAGTTGATTCAAGATTAAATACAAGACCTTATTCTGTTGATGATCTTATCGAATAATCCTAAGCTCTCATCACAACTGAACAAGAGCCAGCGATGATGGATTTAGTTAAGTTTTACCTTGAACTCTCTCTCAACTTCCTCACCGCCTACAGTTTCGAGTTTCTTCACCGCGGCATACGAATTCTCACCGAGCTGAGCTCTGTACACGCAAATGATCCAAATCCACTCTCACTCAACTTGTTGGTCTCCTGGAAACTCCCAGTGGCGGCCTCAAGCAGCTTATAATCAATACATCCAGCGGCAGCAACTTCAATTTTTTTTTTTTTTAGTTCCAAATTTCAGCGAGAAATGTGAGGTTTAAACACAAAAAATGAACTACTGATATTGTTTTGTATCAACCAAAACGAAGTGAATTAATACCAATAATAATAATACCTACCTGACTTCTTCAGAGTGTTTATATGTTTGGATCCTGTTGACGTTTCCCTCTTCTTCCTGTGGTAAATCCATAGGACTAACCAAGATAGTAATATGATGATCAGAGCAGCCAATGAACAACCAACTACTAGTGGCAGTAGAAGCTGCTGATTTCTGTTGGTATCCATAGTATATATTATTTTGGGCCGGCCCTTCACTACTCCTCAGAGTTGCAGTGCCTGATCAGATATACAGCATTAACTATTTAGAACATAAGAAGATGAAGAAGCTAATGGATAAAAAGAATCGGAGGTGCGAATTTCATATCTGGAGTGCAGAATGAAGTGTGTACGTTTGTGAGGTAAGAGGAATTATATGGAGAGAGTTTTGAGGAGGATAGTAAGTAAATCGGATATAGCGAAATGAGGCAGCAATAGTTGGGAGAGAGCGAAGTGGTAGGGTAGAGATGAACACTAGTAAAATGGAGCCTTTTTTTTCTCAAATAAAAATAAAAGGGTGCATTAATTTCAGGGCCGAAAATGGTGTGAATACCCCAAGTAAGTGCGTGTGTTTATACTATATCAATGTGCGTGTTTCTTTGTTGGGTCTGATCTGAGTGTGTTTGGTTTAATTGTTTCTCACCTTTCGAAATTTGAATTCAAAAGGCGGAGGGGTAAACACGTCCGAGAAAAAGAAGAGTCTAGACCTTTTCTTAACGGATTGATAATTCATACTAATAGAAAGGGAGATAAAAAGAGACAGGGACGGAATAACGAGCGACCCAGAATTTAAAATTTTGAACAGAAGATGTTAGTTTACCGGCTGGAGGTGGAGGCTGGCGAAGAAAACAGAGGACAGAGCTCTTCTGATCAGCAGAATACAACAGAAGAACACAAATAGTGAAAAGAAGAACAGTCTTCTTGTTGTTCCTCAGAAACGTCTCGTCTCCTTTTGTTTCGTCATTATTGTGTTGTGGTAAACAGAAGAAACATCAGTTGAAGAAATCAAATATGGATGAAGATTGAGATGTTTTTCAATTGAAACGTCTCTTTCGTTCGTTAGTTCCCATCTCAATGACTCAATCCATCGCGCTTTTCTGGCCTCAATTTTTGTTGTTGTTGCTGCTTTGTACCCTTTTGCATCCGTGAGGTGAGGTGAGGTGAGGTTCTTGTGTGACTCTCTGTGCGTATTGTATTGTATCAGTATGAATCCCTAGAGAAATCAAGATTGTTTTGTTGATATATCCCGCCCCCACATGACCTTAAATCACTTTTACAGACAGCTGTATCTATAAGCAGCAGCCTTTGACATTTAATTCGGCGCTCTTAATTTCTCGACTCTCCGCTGTGGCAAAGTAAACCCACTCCATTAAGATTTTACCAAATTGTGAGAAAATGATTTTAGTAATAGCTCATCTTATCATGGAGTTTACCTTCTAACAACATCGATCAAAGTAATAATTAATGCAGTCACTACAGTTTTCCAGATTCGAAATCTAAAATCATGCCACTATGCTCTACCTAATACATGCAGTCACTACATGATTCACTTCCACTTTGTCCTCGAAACTTAACGCCCGCTGATCTGTTCCATGCATAATCGGTGCACATATATATGTTCATTAACTTGTACATTAATTGTTAACTTACTGATGTTGATGTTACCTATGATTTTTTGGAAGAGCGAGCAGCCATTAATCATATTATACACTATCAACGACTTATTGTGACAAAACATTTACAGACTTAGTTAGTTATATATCTACTACTTATTAGTAAGAAACTTGTCCCAAATGAGGCCAAATTTTGTCTTTCCGAAACGTGAGTATTATATATGTGCGTCTTAATTATACTATTTTATAGTTGGTACGACTAGCCAGTATTACTAACCACATGGTTACTTGTTCTTACTGACCCACCATGCCATGTATCTCCGTGTCCGTTAGGTGAGGCAATTAATCCAAATCGATCTAAAATCTCGTCATATCATATGTAGTGATCCTATCAAAATTGACAACATTGATTGTTTCAAAAAAATAGACCATCAAATTTATGTATGCTTCAGCCAATCAGCCTACCTATTGCCTAATTATCCTCCTCCGCCATATACATTCACGAACTTCGGCAAACATTTCACGTGTAACGCATTTACTATGCCAATTCAATTAACTATAGAGATGTACGTACCTTAAAGGACTTTACCCAGCCAGGCCAGCTATTGTTAATTAGAACATCATGGGGAGGGGAGTTTGCACTTGCAGTTCCTATATATACCATCAATCATCGTGTAAGACTAATAATATATATAAATTCCCGATATTCGGACATTTTGAAAATGAAAATTATCATCTACTTTTAGAGATATATTATGCTTCTTTTCACAGTAAATTACAATTATCAATATTAAATGTCCTTTTTTCTTTGTCCGTGTGTATTTGATTTGATCAAGAAGTAGTACTATTTCATTTGTATGCTATACCTAATACAGACGAAAACAAGTTCACACATATATAATTGTTGCACCGACATTGATCTCCAATCAAGAGGTTTGATTTCACCAATCATAATACATACCATGCATCCAGTTGACCAGTACAAGATAACTACTCTAGTTTCTCGCTCGAACATTAAAATTTGCCAAGATGTGGAGGACGCAATACATTGTTTGGGGAGTATGTCCAATGCTTAAATTCAAAGGCTGTTTGAAAAACAATCCACCCACAACCACAATTGTACATACATAACATATTCCAACAAACAAACAAAAAAACACGTGAATCGCGTCATTGGCCTCACAACCATACATTCATGCTCTATAGTCTACTCTAGCTATATATGTTACTAACTCCCCCCACCTACCGTTTTGAAAGATAATAAGATCCCTCGTCTCACAAAAGTTGGGGAAACAAAAAGTCATTGTAACACTCCCACATTGGGAGTGGGTGGGGCTTGGTAGTGGTTCTTAAGCGCTAGTGGCTCTCCTTCCTATTGGACCGGTCTTTTGGGAGGGTTCTCCACTTGGGCCACTACTGGGTCTCGCTACAGTCATGCAGGCAGTTGGTGCGGTATGGTACCCTTCTTACATGGACCAATCATATATTGACACTTATTTAATTTTATAAATAAAATGATATTTATTTATTTAGTCAAACTCCATCCTTAAATTAAATTTTAATAGTTCTTTTATCCTTGAGTTAACTCTAACTAACTAGAGTAACTCTCCCACGTTTTTTGTTTGAAAGAAAAGTCTGCCACGTTTTCACCTAATCCCATAATGATATTTTTTAATCATTATCTAAAATTTCTTTCTAATTTGAATTAGTTGATAAAATATGTACAATTTATATTTAAATATTTGCTTATGAAATTCACTTTATTCTTGAAAGGTATAGTAATATGTATATAATTTATTTAAATAATTTTACATTCATTAACACTTACATGAAAGTATTCATAAATAAATTTAGGTTTCAATAAAAATATCTTATTGAATGGGGCAATAAAGAAAAAAATAGTAAAAGAAATATACTTATTACGTTTTTACTCACCAAAAATTTGTAGAGTTGTTGAAGAAAAATCTACAAAATATGTAATATTTAAGCTTTAGTTTGCATTGTAAATTTAAGTTATTAGTGTATTATTTCTTTAACAAATTACTGCTATTCAACAGTGAAATAGGAAAAATGTTAAAAAAAAATTGTATAATGGAGTAGGTTAATGTATTCTAAGTCTTGATTTACTCTCAATGACTTAGAGTTTATTGGAGAAAAATATGCTTAGTATTTTTCCCTATCTACATGAAAATACTAACACATTCACACACTTTACCGGAAAAGTAATACCTTTGTTGGATAAAAATTTGAACGGCCTAAACTCTTGTATTTAGAAAGCATGTAGGGGTTAGTTTGAGATATTAAGGATGCGTTCACTTCGGGGTATTCAGCAAAGGGAAACGGAATCATTCCCTTTGTGGTTGTTTGTTTTGTATTTTTAGTGATTCTGTTTCCCCCAATTCAAGTTTTGAAAACCCCATATCTCTTTTAGTCATTCCCACCAGATTCTAGGAAAAAGTATTCCCTTTCCTTCCTCTTTCCCTATCATCATCTTTAACATAAACAAATATTAATATATATGGTATATAATTTAATAAATACTAACATATAATACATAATTTTTATTAATATAATATAAATATTTATATCTAATATAAAAATAATATATTTATTTAAAATTTATATAAATATAATGGATATGAATATATATATATTATATAAATATTTATTATATATCATGTATAATTTAAAAAAATATCAATATATAATTTTAATAATATTATAGATATTATTATATTTGAAAAAATGAATGAATACTATATAATATAAATATTATTATAATACTACAATAAAATTCAAATAATAATATATATTATTAATAAATTTAAATAAATATCAACATATATAATCATTTATAATATTAGTTATAATTAAATAAATATGAAAAAATATGATATATAATATATATATTAATATTAATAAATATTATTTATACTTCAAATGCTATAAGATAAAAATATTTATACATATTGTTTATGAAGTTAAAAATATTTATATAGATGATATATTATATATGAATATATTTATATATTATTTACAGTTAATTTAATATTTTAAAAAATTATTAATAATATTATTTAAAATTTAAATACTATAAATATAAAAATATCAATATATAATATATTTTATGTAAATATTTATTATATTATTTACAATTTAAATAAATTTTTTTTATTATATATATCAATAAATATTATTTTAAACTCAAATACTATAATTTAAAAATTAATATATATATAGACAAATTTCAAAAAATATTATATATAATATATATATAAATTTATATATATCTCATAATTTAAAAACTATTTATATTGCTATATAATTTATATAAATATTAGTATATGTTACATACAAATTAGATAAACATTAATATATATTATTCATAATGTAATTAGTATTAACACTTCACTGTTTGGAACCAAACAACAACAAAGACAATCATTGAGAATTCTATTCTGTTTCTGTGTTAGAATCAAACAGACTTCTTGATTTGGGGGAATCCATTTCTTTCCTTTTCATTCCCTTTCCTGATTCCATTATATTTCCTCATCTCGAAGTGAACGCACCCTAAGACAATTTGGCATTGAAATTTGCTTGGCCAAATTAGTTATTTAGATTTTATTAAAATTTAATTACTAATTTAGAGTGAGGTCTGTCGGGTCTATTTCTAGTGTCCATGCCTGGTTTTTCTATTCTTGGGTCAGGTCGGGCCACGTCTGGTTTATCTGGCTCTACCGATAGCCAATATGGTTTTTTATTATTATATGATTACTAAATTTTAAATAATTAATATAATTAAATAACCTATATAATATTTAATTAAAATATATAAAATAAATTATTTTTTACAAGATAATATTATATAAAATTAGGTCGGGCTTACCCGCGGGCTCAAAAATATATTGAAGCTTGTTTTTTTGGGCATGTTTGTTGTCCAAACCCGCCCAAATAGTTGATCAGGCCCGAGCTCGTCGGGCTTTTAAGTGGGCTGAGTCAGCGGGCCATACCACTCATGATTAGCTCTGTTCGGGTCACAAAAATGTTTGTTAGGTCAAAGTTGTTTGTACTCTGTGAAGATCGATGATGAAAGATAGTGACAATTACAAACAATTAATAAGAGCGTTTCTCCGAACTCAATGAGTCATGTCATTTTATGCCACATCAAACAACACACATTGATTAATATTTTTTTCTTGCCGAACTATTGGCTTTTAGCCTAACCCAAAGCGGGGACATCAGAACTAAGTTGTCAGTTTTCATTCAATGTTAGTCGAAGTTTGGGCTTGACAGTAGGCAAGATTATTAGATCGTTACAATATCCTTTTCAATTTGTGGATTAAAAGTGGTTACAATTTCACATTATTGTTAATAAAGGGATATTTCATAGTATATTAATGAGTTTTCCAAAAGTGTTACAATATCGGACTATATGCAATGAACACTTTTTTTGGTTAATAATTATATCTTCCAACCCGTAAATCCTCAACTATATAACTTAAACTTTAAACCCTAAAAGTTGAACTCTCAATCATATATTCTTAAAATTTAAACCATCAAAATCCAACCCTAGACTTTTAGTTCACCCTTAATTATATACATTAAACTTTAAATATGTAAGACAAACCCTTGAACCTTAAACCTTTGTGGAAATATCTAGATAGCTATGAATGACCGAAACAATGTATAAGATGATATCCCAGCAATATATATATGTCTTAGTGGCTTACTATGAAATTTTGTAAATATCTGTAGTATCTTACGTAATATGCTTTATTAAACTGAATGTGATTGCAATAATTAAATTTTTACAAGGCCCAAGGAAAATTTAAAACGAAAATGCTCAAGACTGAGTAATATAATCCGAGAAGCAATGGGAGTCACTTGGAATAGAAATATAGAAACTAAAATCCACCAAACTAATTGACAAAAAAAATATCTTTCATTGTACTTGAGACCAAGGTTGTTGAGGAACTTTTGATATGTTTTTTTATGATTCGAAGAGTTTAGATGTCAACCTAGATTTAATTATTTTCGTATATCACCAATTTTTATATATGTTTAGTCTTGTCACATCATTTACCTAGTTATGAAATATAAATATGATTTAGTGGAAATATATGAACATTCCTAATTCACATCATATATGTTGTCTAGGGATGACAATTCGGGCTGATGGGTCGGGTTGAGGTTAACCCATACCCAAACCGGTTAAAAATCTATTGACCCAAACCAGCCAAAGAATAATCCAGTTACAAATTTTCAACCCTAACCCAATAAGTATAAAACCATTTAACCCAAACCCAATCCGTTTAACCCAAAATTTGTTAAGTATATATTTTTTTTAACAGTTTCACATTTTTTTAAAATTATCATTTTTATCAGATCGATGTTGATTAAATTCCTTAAGAGTTACAAGTGATTGCATGGTCTTCATTCACCCTAATACAATCCATATACAAAAAGAATGTTGACCCTTTTGAAAAAATATTTATCAAAATGTTGTATTGCTTGATAAAAGTGTTGATCATGTTTGTTATATTTATTAACTAATAGTTATAAAAGAGCCGTAGTCACATTTTTATATGTGTACTATTTATTATAATTTTTCACTAATAAAATAAAGATAATGGGTCGGGCTAAGTTCGGGCTATAACTTTAAACCTATACCCAACCCAAAAATAATGAGTAACCTAAACCCGACCCAAGAATTAATAGGTCAAAAATCTCAACCCAAACCTGGATTTGAGGGTCGGTTTTGGGTCGGGGTTTTGGCTTAGGTCATAATTGTCACACCAATGTTATTACTTACATCAATGTTGTAGGTAAGCACTTCATTTTTTTTCTTCTTTTTTGGTTATAACATATTTTTTTCTCTTCCATGTCATAGCCAATATACCATATACATTTTCACATAATGTAAAATTAGTAAGGAAAATATTGAAGTATATTCACCTCAAAAGAATCTCTCATTATGGTTTTACAAATAGTAAACATGAACTTATGAGCTAGACTTTTACAATTACTGTGGTTTGGGAACCGAAATCTCATATGATAAAATATGAGGTTTTATATTTATATTATAAGATCCATCAAAGATGGAATCCAACAACAGTTCTTCTAAATGATAATGACCTGAAACAATCTTTCTCAAATCCTCCTGTTTAACCTAAACTTACTTGTTTCACCTAAACTCATTCTTTTGCTTCGAACTGTCAATATAACAATAGGGTTTGAACCTGAATTTTTTTTATTGAAAATGTGTATAATAATTTTCAACTAGTCGATAGGTAAAAAATCGCCTCATACATCCGGACTAAGAACTTGTACTTATACCAACGTTAATAAAGTATTTAAAGAGACTTTAATGAGATTCCCTTCACGTTTCATTGTTTTTAAATGTAACTCAAGTTGTCATGTTATAGATTCAAAATTATATTTAAATTCACTTTTCGAATTCATGATAAATAAAAAATGATATAATAATGTGGAATATGAAATATTATTAAGAAAAGCATGACATTAGGTAAACAAAAAATGAGATGGTGGAGCAAGTTTATGTAGTTGTCATTAAGAATTAATGTATCGCCAAAAACTTATACATACCATATTCATTTCCACATAATGTAAGATTAGTAAGGAAAATATTGAAATATGTTCAACTCGTAAAAATCTCTCATTTTGGTTATATAAATAGTAAACTTGAACTTATGAGCTTGAATTTTATAATTATGGTAGTTTGGGCACGAAAATCTCATATAATATAATACGGTCGACGGGTCGAGGCTTTATATTTGCATTATAAGATCCATTAAAGATGGAATCCAATAACAATTATTCTTAATGAGAATGACCTGAAATAATCTATAGCGAATCCTCACGTTTGACCTAAACTTACTCATTTGACTCGAATTGTCAATACAACAATAGGGCTTGAACTGAAATAATATTGCAAATATGTATACTAAATTTTCACTAGCCGATGGGTCAAAAACCGTGCGCCTACGAACTTGTACTTATCCAATGTTAATAAAGTAAAGAAACTGTAATGACATTCACTTCACGTTTCATTGTTTTAAATGTAACTCAAATTGTAAAGTAAACATGTTATAGTTCAAAGTTATATTTAAATTTAGTTCCAAATTCATGATATATAACAAATGATATAATAATATGAAATATAAAATATTATAAAGAAAAGTATGACATTAGGTATAAAAAACCAAAAATGAAATGGTGGAGCATGTTAATGTAGTTGTCATTAAGGACTGATGTTACTCGTGAAAATTTTCAAATTTGTTAGAGAAAAATATGATTTAAATTTTCTTTTAATAAGATTTTACTTATATTTTACATTAAAATATATCTTTTAAAAATAATGTAAACCACTCTATATTTTGATTTAAAACCGACTTTTCCTCAAGGTTAAAATTATTGATTCGTAAATTTTGTCTTTATTTTTCAAAATTTGCATGTAACCAAATACTTAGAGTAAAAAGATGAAAGAAGAAAAAATAGTATAACATAGCAGGTAAATTTTTTTGTTATTAAGTCCTGATTTTTACTTAACAACAATTTATTATTTGTCAAAGAAATATCTGTTTAGTTTTTCTTTATTTAAATGAAGATACTAATGGATCCAGATTTTACCACAAAGATATTATAATTTTGTTGGACCAAATTCTGAAACATTTTATTACTATTAAGCTCTAGTAGAATATTTCACAATATGTAGGAGTTGGTTATGAATAAAAATTTAATTTGACTCAAATTTATTGAACTAAATATAATATTTGTATTTTACTAAAATTTAAATATTAATTTTACCCTTCCAACGTGTTTAATACTCAATCTAACAAGGCAGTTATGCTTTTGAAAATTTAAGAAGTTTATTTATTTATAATTAAGTCCTTAAAATTAAGTTAACTCATGTCTAGTTAACAATCTAAATAAATAAGAAAAAGAGTTCTTTGAAATTGTATTATATATAAACATGATCTACCACATGTCAACTTTTAATTGGACTAGACAAAGAGGGTACAATACCCTCTCAAAATAGAAGGGGTACCTAAGCACACACCAAAAAAAATCCCTTAATTATCTTCTTTTTTTTTGATCTGAAGAGATATAGTGAATCTATACTATATATAGAAGAGCTGCCGGCTTGAAAAAAAAAAAAAAGGCTGGAAAAATAAGTGAGAAACGCCTCAAATGTTCAATCGCTTTCTTTATTTCTTTAATGAATTACTTATTAGAATTGATATATGTTATCAACATAAACTAACTGATAAGTAATGAAACTGAAATTTTCACTAAATTTATACACTTGTAGTTACCTTTTTCCATCTATCTTACTTACTCTAAAAATACCCTCAGAGTGTGAATAAGCATAACAATTAACGCAACAGGACAAACCGCGTCAATCTAACAAATAACGCAAGAATGATGATGATATGTTATCAGAGGAAGGGAATGAGTCGTATATTCGAATGTCTTTCGTGATGGAAACGCTAAGATGTGCAAATTGAGTCGTAAGTGCATATTTGAAGTTTATTTCTTTTAATAAGCCAAAGTTAATGAATAGCATCCCCACTGAATGCTTTCGGTGAAATGTCTTTTACTCTTCTCATATACATAATTAGTGTTTTTATGTTTTTGTTACATGTTTTAATGTTAAATCATTATTCAATATCACGAGTACAACATGGTAGTTGAACAATCGGATATGACATAGTATACAAATACAACACTATTCGTGTTTGAGTAAACAACCAATAGCATCATCCCAATTGGTAGCAGCAACATTACTAAATTGACCTCCTCTTCGACAATTGGTAAACGTTTGTACTTCATTATGTATACAAGACATTAGTATGCTCGGATAGTTTTACAATATTTATTATAACTGAGTATACGAAATTACGAATACAATATAGTTATGGACTGAGTATGCTTATAGGAGTAGATGATTAGGAGGAATGTTAGTATTTCTAGTCTTTCCAATAGGTGAGTATACGATGGGTTGAATCAGACCTGTTTGGTAATTGAGCAAAGAAAGTTGAATAGGCATTTCTTAATTATTCTCTACCCTAGTATATAGGTCTGATGTAGGGCAGTAAATTGACCGATTGTATATTTTCATTTAAAAATAAAATTAGTAAAAAGAGATACATCTTGATATTCAACATCTAAAAGTGTGAGTCGCGTAGGAATATTAATTCTGTAATTGTTGCCCATCACCACCAAAATGTCTTTTTCTAGAACAATCAATAGCAAGCTTCCCTTCATCACAGTTACCGTGTCCTTGTTAGCCCTCGGAAAATACGTTACAAACATTGGATTGCATCTCAATCAAAATAATTATTTCCATTCGAGAGCAGTCTAGTCTACACAGAAGACAACTATAATTAAAATATAAATGAATTTCAATCAAAATGTTTTAATATAAAAGACTCCTCACCATCCTCACTGCAACAATACCAAATCTCGACGTAGAGTCGACATAATCACTTTTATAGCAGTAAGATTCAACAAACCAAGTGGTTTGAATCCTACTCGTAAGACCAAAAAGTGTTACCGTTTGGTCAATCCATACCCATAAAGTATTATCCTTAATATACCAAGTCCATGGCTCGTCTATAGCCAAGTTTATCTTATAAAATTTTCGCCAAGTCGAGTCATCATCATTTCCTAGACAACTCCATTAACACCCAGATCGATCCGTCAAGAAACAATGCCAGTAGTCCTTTCCAAGCACCACCACTCAGAACAATTGGAACAATTGTTGCTACATCATATATTATCCAATCAGGTATCGAGATATATGAAAACTTCTCACAACTGAAATTGAAAGAAACCAAGAAGGAATTCAATACAAAATTTTCCACACGTCTTCCAATCCAACATTTACAGCTTCCACAGGATACCCTCTCATCATTATGAATATCCATACAAAGGGCTGCTCCAACATCTACCCTCCGCCAACAACGGGTTCTGATAGAGAAAATTTCAATAAAAGGTGTATTTCGATGACGCGGGTGTTTAATGTCAATAACCACTTTGTAGTCCTTACAGAGTGGATCAAATCCTAGGATCAAATCGCACCTGAAGTCTCTATCATAATCTTGTGATGGAGGAGGAGGGAGATATTCATATCTTCGAATTGAAGGGTTCCAAAGCATGACATAATGTTCACTTCCCCGGTGATACCGATAACCCGTTTTTAAAAGTACAAGTCCATTAATTGAGTCACGCACTCTCCATTCACCACCAGGATCTGGAAACTTATGGGCTTTTGAGCTTTTCTGGAAGTGGCAGTGGTGAAGGGTCCACCAATTAATATCCACTACTGAACAAGAATCTAATCGGTTGTTGGGACAGCGTTCAAGGTGGAGAATGGCAAACTTGGAGTCTGCGATCATTGATTTCCATGTCTTAGAGACGCCTCTGAAACGAATGACGGATTTTACGGGGAGGTATGTAAGAATTTCAAACCATAACTCTTCCGGAATATGGACCGAGCATGTAACTCGTTTCATTTCTAAGTATTGGAAACCGGAGATGAGTGCAAGAGGGAGGGTGAGAGGATAAGACTTTCACATTGGATATACAGTGAATGGATTAGAAAAGAATAACTTGTTCTTTCTGGTCACATACTCCATATATAATATTAAAAGTCTATCTAGTCAACAAATCTACCTAATTAATATAAATAGGTAAATTATTCAACAAATCTACCTAATTAATATAAATAGATAAATATATGATCATCAATTGAAATCTTCTCTATCATATATAGTCAACCAATAAATATCATTATAAAAGTAAATAATATAGATATTCAACAACTATTAAAGAAGAAATGAAACTAATAACGAAATAAATATATTAAACTTGATGGTCATACGAAGGGGATGATTTATCTCTATATATTTTGAATAGTAGAGGTAGTAATGAGGGAAATAAATAATAGTAGAGTAGGTAAGGGGAAGAAAAATGTTTTGCCATAGAAAAATCGTTTTCTACCCAATAAAAAATTAAAGAAAGAATGAAGGAGAGCTGGAAGGAGACGTAATTCGAGGTTAGAAGACGTGCTTTTATACTTCTTATTAGGAAACTAAGGCTTCGTTGTCAACCGAGCTTCATCACTCACCTAGATGAAGATTATCTTTCTGTGGGCTCCACAAACAAACGCTGGAGATGATTTCTTCAATTTGATCGGACGCTGGTATTAGCAGCGATTTCATCCATTTCTCAATAATCTAGTGGGGCCACTTTAAAAGTAAAGATTTGAGAACGGAGCCTAAATCTATGGAGGAAACTAAGCTATTAGGAAACTAAATCTATAGACGAAGTAAGCTAACAAACTAACTATTCCACTATAAATTAGTGGAAAGAAGGTGGAAGAAGAAGTAAGTGCAAACGAGTTTATATAGGAGAAGGAAAGCAATAATCGTGTTTTAATATTTCTTATTAGGAAACTAAATGTGCAGAGGAAAATAAGCTAACAAACTAACTACTCCACTAAATTAGTGTTCTACCCAATTAAAAAATAAAAGAAATAATTTGGAATGTGAAATATATAATGTTTTTTTAACACAATATACATTTTAAAAGTTTTTATTATATGAATTTTATAACAATGCATTAAGAATATATTTATCTTTCAACAATATATTAATTGATATGTAATGTATATTTTCATATATATTCTCTTGAAACAAACAACATATGAATAATGCAATTTTTCCTTCTAATATTATTTAAATTATTATTCGTATTATTTTTCCATATTCTTATTGATCATATTCTCTTATGTTGAACCAAATATCTCTTTGGGTTTGATGACGAGGAAGGAAAGAGTATGCTCCTGGGAATTCGAATTAGTTCATTCACCTACTTGTGTATCTCGTGTTTTGCGATGGGGATAGGATAGATCTTGTAGATTCAAAGTTCTGAAACGTTCATCATGATCATGTATGAAAAAGAGAACATATGACTATTTAACTACAAAATATAAGGTTTTGTTTTAAATCAAGGTAAAAAAAATATTATTATTTAATTTTAGTACTAAATATAATAAGTTTCAATTGAAAAAGAATTTTGTAATTAAGGAATATATTTTATTTTGATAACAAAAGAAAAACAGGATAATAATTATAAACTTTTTGGGGTGTGTCTTTTTCTTGTTAGATAAAATTGCAGTGGGAAAACCCAATTAAGGAAAAAAGGTGTGAATATGTTACACGCTGCAAAAAAACACTTGAAAAAAAAAAAGCAAAGATGTATATAATGGTGTGTTGAAGCCTTTTGTGAGCTGCAACAAACCATATTATGTTTGAATGTGATGTTTTATGTGTATATGACTTGACCGGTTACATATCAACTGATAGGTATGTTTTTATCAATTTTATGTGCCTATGATTGAACTGGTTAGAAATATGTTTGCTACAAGTCAGTTAAAAGGAGTGTTTCATGCACCCGGGTTAGATATGAAGATTTTGGGACAAAGACAAGTTACTATACAATTTAATATGATCATCTATATTAAAAAATTACAAACATTTTTATTTACTATTTATAGCTAATTAGCAGGGAATTGATTTTAATGATTTGGCATGTACACTTTAATAAATTCGTTAAGATGGGTTTGGTTGAACCAAGTGATAAATCAAATGAATTTGTATGTGATGTGTTCATATGGCTATGGCTCACACATTGCCTTTCATAACATTTGAGATGTCTTGGACATCTTGAATGGTGTATCCCTTCCAGTTTCTCTGTACCATTAGTTCATCACTCTCAATTCCATAAATCCAAGGTGCCATTCAAATCTCAGATTTCAAACCCAATGCTTTATGAAATTTCACCTTCAAAGTAGTCTCAAATACCTAGCCAATAGAAACCCTTCTTGCCTTGTATTATCTTTGAAAATCAATCCGGTTTTGTTAAGGGTAGGAACATTACAGATAACATTATCCTAGCTAGATGGTGAGATTCACCACTTTATAAAAAGAAGAAAAGCCACAAAAGGGTTCCTTTGGCCATAAAGTTGATCTTAGTAAAGCCTATGACCGTGGGGAATGGTCCTTTTTGGAAAAAATTCTGAAATCGACGTACGGGTTCCGTCTTCTTGGGCTTATCCCAACCATGAGGTGTATCACTTCTCTCAAATGTTCAATCCTCATTAATGGTTCTCATTAATTTAAATTAATTTAGGGGGTTTCTTTTATTAAACCATAAATAATACTATTAAATATTAAATTATTGTATGAAATTATGAATATTCAATTATTATATGGAATTATGAAAATTAAGGTAGGGGATTTCTTCTATTTAACCCTAAAGAATACTATTAAACATTAAATTATTATATAGTATTATATAGTATTATGAATTTAATAATAAGATTTATAAGTCAATAAATCTTGGAAAATTTTCTAAACACTCCAAGTATACTATAAAGATTTTAGAAATAATTGGAACATTAATTTGAATCATAAAAGTCAATATAAAATCATGGAAACCATAAAGCTTCTTAAGCCTTGCTAGGGTTGACTTTTTGAGATTGGTCAAACCAACCCATGAAACCTATACCAATAAAAAGGAAATGAAAAACCAAGAAGATTGATAAAAAGAACGTCAAAAACGGATCATCCTATTCCTAGCCAAAGTTATGATAGAATAAAGTTTAGAGCCAAAATTTTGAAAAAAAAATGCTGATGTGGCATGGTTGCTGACTCACCAGCGCGCCTCGGGAAACGAGCCACAACAGCTGGCCAATTTTCTCCACGATTTCTGCTAAGTATCTTAACTTCCATCAGCTTATTGCCCTAACTTGTGACACCGATATCTCTCTCGTCTTTGAGACTTTTTTAGTGTCGTTTTCTTCATTCTCTTCTCCTGCAAATCCTCTTACCAACCATAACGCATACACAACCTAACTCTTTCTACATCGAAGGCAAATTTGATCTGAAGTAGCTTCCCTGAAAACGGCAACCCAGAACTCCAGGAAAACGTGATTAATCGGGTAACTTCGTCTTGTCATAACTTTTCCGTATCTCATTCAAAATTTGTGTTCTTTAGCTTGTTGTGTAGATCTCTAATTCCTCTACAACTCTTATGTTTACACCCACCGCTAATTCCCAACCGTGTGCAAGAACAAAGCGTCCAAAGTTCCTGATTTGTCACGCACATAGAATCATAGAAAAACGCAAGGTATAAACTCGTAACTTTCAGTTTAGATTTCTTTCGGTGTATTGCAAATTAGAGTAAGTTCTTGCTATCAATCTGTGTAGCTATATCTCCTCTTTCGAGTAAGCCCACACACATAATCTGACTCAATCTGTACTGAAACTTATGGATCAGCAAAGTTCGACCCTTAACCACCCGTAAAAGTCGAAGCTTTCAAGAAAATCGGTTTTGTTTTCATCGATTGGCACACTTCCGGTAAGTTTCCGATCAATTCCTCCGACAATGTCATTCGTTTTTGCATTCCCGAACATACCCCCATATCAATTTAACCAATTACGTACTACATTGAGAGAATTTGTCGAAATTCGAACTGAAACCAGTAAGAACCCTAGTCGATTGAACCCAGAATCGAAATCCCAGATCTTTGCACGATAATTCACGAAATTGGTACCATTAGAATCGTATTTTAATTTTGAATCCAATGAGACAAGAATCAACGAATTTGGTTCTGTGGATTAAGAGAAATTGAAGGATTAGTACTCGACATCGATTCAGATTTCACTGAAGAACTCGACGTTCCAGGGCCGTCCGATCGTAGTTAGATGGAACGGACGGCCGAGATTATAACGTAGATGATTAAGTTAATATAAATTCCAGAATAAAACCCTAACTTGTTGAATTTATTTAATGGCCTTCCCTAATATTTTGACACGAAATTTTAACCATAGATTCCTTATAAAATCTAGTTTATTTTGATGTAAATTATTATGGGTTTTGAGTTTTTAAACGTAAGTTATAATTTTTGGAATTATTTAGATAATTTTAAAAGATATTTTTATGAAATAAAAATTTTATAATATGTCTAAAATATCATAGTTACTATATATTAAATTTGGGAATTTTTAGACAAGTGTAAATGGGTTTAAAAATTGTGTTTATGAATTTTTTATAAGTTATCTTACAAAATATGGTTTTTAATGTAGCAAAAAATTAAAGTATAGTTGAATAATAAACTTTATAGGTTGAAAATAATATAATAAGACTAAACTAACATTTAATACAGAATGTTAATAAATTTTTTTGGGTATAAACTTTTAAGTGTAGTAAAAATTATATATATATACATATATATAAAAGAAATAAGATAGAAACTTAGGTTAAATCAAGGGATTAAATTAATCTACATTGATATTAATTATATAAAATTGAAGTTAAAATACTTAATTGAAGCTAAGGAAAATACTTTATTTTATAAACCATATATAGGATGTAGATATGTTAAAAGTTAATAGAAATAATTAAATACAATAAAACTACATAAATAATGTCTTGAATAAATCCTAATATATATACATAAAAAAATAAAGGAAATAAAATACCTTATAGGAAATAGAATATAAAGGAACTAATAAGTTAAATTAAACCTATACATAATACTAATAAAAGAATATTATATGGGGTGGTATTAAATTATGGTTATGAAATTTAGCTTAAAGAGTTACCTTTGAATTTCTAAGATTTATATAAACCATATTAAAATACATATATAATTATTTGTTAATGACTAGAATGTACATCGATAATTGAATTAGGTAACTAATAAGTTAAGACTTAGGAATATTTGTAATTTGATTACATAAGTTGTGACACTGATAGATCTTATTATATAATGAAATATTTTTACATCTAAATGTGAAGTGGATTAATAAGTCGGGATTTAATCATTTCATAACGTTTATAGTATTGGATAATAACTTAATGTTTTAGGATAAAATCATTAAAAGGATTATGAAGTAAAACTATATTAAACTATGATTAGGAAATTAATCTAAATAATAATCTTTAAGTTTCTTAGAATTAGATAAGCCATATAAAATACATTTATTACCAATATTCAGAATGTGAGTTTATAATTAAGTGACGTATTTAGTAGTTAAAACTTAAAAAAAAGGTTTGTAAATAGAAATTAGATATTAAAAACTTTGAACCTTTAATCAGACGGAACTAAGTTACATAAGATATTATATTGATATACTTTACGGTAATGGAAATATTAATATGTTATTTGAATATAAAATATGAGAATTTTCAGAATAGATGATCTTATTAAATAATTGACAATTTCACTTATGAATGGGAATTTAATTCTTAGATGAAATTTACCTTATGTTAAGATATAATGCTTATCCTAAAACATAATAAATGGATTTAATTTATTAAGTTATTCCTTCGAAACCTTGGGTTTTGTAAACAATTTAAAATGTATTTAAGACTTAAGTTTATCGAAGTTAGTAAAATGATTATACATAGTCTATGGAGGGAAGGTGTGTACAAATAGAACATTTAGGAAATTAAATGAAAGTAAGGATACATAAAAAGTTATCTTAAAACACCTTATTATATAGGTAATAATAAAGCAAATAATATATCTTGTGAATACTAAATGTAAGAGCTCGATAAGTTTAAGTTAATTATGATATAGTTATTTCAATATGAGAAGTAATTCAACATCTTATGACAAGATTATTAGACGGTTATAATAAAAAGTCATTCTGAACTAAGGATATGATAATTGAGTTTAGTGGCTCAATTAAGTTATGATAAAATGTATCTACAACACTATGATTCCAATATACAAGATGTAGATCTTAATTAAGTTAAGGGGAAAACTTAATCATAATGGATTATTTAGTAATATGGATAAAATACATAATCATTACATTGTGAAATAGTAGTATAGTATTCTAAGATAAACCTATCATAGGTCATAATACGATGTTTATTCTAAATTAAGAATAAAAGTATTGAGCTTAAGAATTGTTATTGAAATTCTAAGATTTATTGAATAACATAAAATGCATTTATGACATAAGGGTCTCAAAAGTCTCGAATTGAGAATTATGGTTGAGTATGAGTAAAGTGGATAAGAGTGGAACAATTAACAAGTGTTAATAAAATACATTCCTTGGTCTTACAACCTTGAGTTATACAACATTCTAAGATAAGTCAAATATTACACATAACATTTAAGTGAGGGCTTAAAAGACAATTGAGACTTAGAAATAAGAGTGAGGAATTTATTTAAGCTTAACTTAGGCTACAAGTTATTGATGTTAGACTACCTTTAATATTCCTCAGAGTATTGTTGAATATTTGCACGAGTCTAGTAGAACTGCAACAGCGTTGACCAGGTACGATTTCTCATACTCTGATACTTTTACTAACCGACTTATGAGACGTTTTCGAAAAACGCTAACTGAGTTTAAAGGAATTTCAAAAGGAAACTGTTGGTGTGGCTAACTCAGCTTGATGTGACTAACTGAGCCTTGAATGTGAAACTTACATGGTTATTGGTTCCTTCTATTTGGTTGTTTCATTAGACATTAACTGCCTAGGGTTTACGCTTCTGCACTCTATAGGACCGAGTGTTTTGGTATTGCTCTGGTGCAGTTAATGATCTAGTGGGAATATGGAAAAGGTCAATCTTGGTAAATTCTTCCTTTGACTCTGGATATCGTTTCATCCATGAGCTGAGTGTTTTGGTATTGCTCTGTATATCCCCTGTCCTAAAAGGACGTAGTAAACAGTGAGAGGTTGTATATCTCCTGTCCTAAAAGGACGTACTTGGCGGTGGGGGCCATCTCTCCCAGTTGGTTTTATTGCACTCTTGAGTTGTTGGTTTTTGGATTTCTCTCATTCATTCCTAGTACTTGTGACTACTTAGGTCTTTCTACTCCTAATTGGAACTGAATCTAACACAAGCAATGGGTGTTCACTAACTTATGGTGTGGTTTATTTTAACTGTATAACTTTACTTTTCTGTTATTTATCTCTATCGTTGACTTGTTATCTTTGACTTGGTGATTTAAAGTGCATTGTTCCCCATTTTGTTTTAAGAGTTTGATTTCAAATTATTGTCCATTTTAAGAGTTATGTTTAAAATATTTGTTTTGGAGAATTGTACCAGTTCCATTCTAGGGAATTGACTCACCCCTCCCGGGGTGGGCTGCTTGGTTTCATCTTGCAGGTATGAAATTGTTTATACAGGTGGCCACAAAGAATACGAGTGATTAGGATGGGAATTAGGAATTGTGGAGAGTTATTCTATTTCACTTGTAGTTATGTTTATGTTGTTTTTCTCGAGTTCAGACCGTAGCTTTGTAATTTTATAAGTTGTAATTGGTGAGGTTTAGTGTCGGGTGTTTGGAACCCGATGGTTTGTAAACGTCAATAGAGATTTTATATTCCGCTGTATTTATCGTAAATAGGGGCGTTACAAATAACCTTCTTCACCAAATCAAAGATAACATTTCTTATATTTTTTGGTGTTAAGGAAGTCCCCTCTCTCAGTAAATACGAAGGCCTTCCTCTAAAGTTCGATAGGAGTAAAACATAATTTTTTATGCATTTAGTGCATTCTGTAAGAAAGAGGGTAGTCCCGTGGTCTAAGCCTATGTCACAACTATGAGGTCCATCATGATTACCTCTATATTGTTGTTTATTCCTACTGATGCTATGTCGATTTATTCTCTGTCCTAAAAGTGTCTTCTTCCAACGTTAACAGTGTTTTTTCCTCCTTCTGGTAGGGAGGAAACCTAACGAAAAGAATCCTTGTCATGGGTGAAAATGGACTAATATATGTCAGGCTACAGATTAAGGCGGTTTGGGCTTTAGGTCCATTAAAAAGTTTAATAAAGCTTTGATCACAAAACAACTCTGGCTTCTTCTTGTGAAACCTCACTCCCCTGTGGCAAAAACTCACAAAACAACAGTATCACTTCTATTTATTTTTAAAATTTCATGACTGTAACACCCCAACCCGAAATCCAATAACCTGAACGATGGTAGCTCCCAATAATAACTAGAAATACAGCGGAAATATATACATAACAACGGGTGGTGCTACAACGCCGCTAGTCACCCATGTGACTAACAAGGCTACTCCAACTTAATTTACAAATATGCGGTCTGAGTACTGAATACAAACCTCTTAAAACAACAGAAGATAATAGTAAGAGTACAATACTGAGTGATGACACCGGTGATAATAACCCATGTCTTAATTCTACCCCACCTACACTCGGTCGGGCAATCTCTTCATTCTTCAGGTACCTGGAATTATTTAGCCATGAAACGGCTCAGCAAAATAATTTGCCGGTATGAAATCATGCAGCCCACAAGCTACTGGGCCACATCAACTAATTGTCGAATACATGCAGTTCATTTATAAAGCTGTAAATAAGCATAGCATGATAATATCAAGTATCCACACAAGGACAATAATGTCACATAGAACAAGACACAGAAGGTCAAGTTAGCTGAACTGAAATTCTTTACTGATAGTCGGTCCGCACAATGGGACTGACAGGTATAACTGAATATCTGAAATAGTGGAGGTATAGTGACCTCGTTAAGATTGAAAGGTTGGGTATAAAAACCCCAGGAGATGACGTAGTCAAACCCTGAACTGAGAGGCGTGAGAAATAGAATCCCACTAGAGGAATAAAGTCTTCCTCAAACTGAAGGGCATTAGAAACCCGGAAGGAATAAAGTCTTCCTCCCAACTGAATGTTCCGTCGCGACGTAGTAGGAGACGACCTGTGACAGGTACAACTCCTGTAGCATGCATGGCCAGATCCAACTGGGCTCCTCAATCTCGTAGTATAGAGTTGTTAAGTGTCATATAAAGACGTTAAACAAGAACACAATGTGTATTGTCAATTATCACGTTTAGGATAATGACGTTTGTTATAAACTGAAGTTAGTGAGAGACTTGAGTACAAGTCCTCGGTATACTGAAACGCAGGTATTTAAACCACTGGTATAGTAGTGTTTGTATGCGTGGGACATACACGTTGTAGTCAGCAACATTCACTCACATAAAATAATACCACAGTGTGCAAGAGTAAAACAACAGTTTACATTAATTATCTTGGTCGTTATTTCAAACAACAGATAGCACACAAGCCGGTGTAGTCCGGTAGAAAGAAGACTGCAATAATTCCATACCGTTCACCGTAGACTGTACTTGTTTAGTTCCCGGTCAACGTCTGGTCAAACAAGATCCTAGAATAGGATTAACTGAGAGTGTTAATTTATGTAACTCTCGTAAGATAATTTTATTGATTCATGAAACGATTTCCTAATCGTTATTCCTTGTGAGGTTTATTTCTTTATACTCAGGTAATCTTCTTAACCTCTTAACCTTATTATTATTCAAGGTATTTATATATTTCCAAATCATGCGGTCTTAATTTATAAAACTTATATCGTATGGTAATTTCTTTTAATTACCTTATAATGGATGTATAACTTATTTGTCACTCCTTGTGGTATTTCTAAATCTTTTAATGTATAAATGTATATACATTTTTATTCATGCACTATATTTATTATTTATTTTTAATTGTCTAAGTGACATAACAACTTTATAATTTCTTAACTATATTTATATGTCACACTTGGACATTATATTCTTATAATTCTTTGTTATTCTCCTATTAACCATAAATAATTTTTATTGGTTACAATTAAATTCCTTATAACTATATAATCATAGTTTTAATCCCTTAGTCACTTATTCTCATTCCCTTTTGATTTACTTGAAAATCTAAAATATATATATTTCGCACACATGTATATTTATGTTATTTATATATATTTGTCTAAATGACATAACCTCTTAATAAATCTCAATTTATATTTACATGTCATTCATGGACATGTTATTCCCATATCTTTTATTAATTCCTAACTAACCCAAAATAGTATTAATTTCTTTTACAAGCAAATCACTTGTACTCGTATATCTTATAGTTTTAATTCCATAAATCCTTAAATCATAATTTTCTTTTTCTAAATTCCTTAAATATCCATGTAGGACCTACAAATATTTTAATCTCATAATTACAACATACTTTTCGGTTAATATATTATAACCTCATTTATTGCTTAAACTTTACATTAAACTCCAAAATACCTTATATTACATAGTTTTATTTCCTTAGATAATTAATTCACTAAACCACCACTATAAGTTTAGTAATTATTATTGGAACACTTTAACTTTTATAAATCACCAACTAGCCTCATTAATTTTCGGCTTTGTCTTAGAATTTCTTATAATTACTCTTTAACCCCAAAAACTTTACATAATTTATATATTCACTTATAAACTATGGTTTTAACATTTAATTTCCTTAATAACCAAGTGGACACCTATTTCTACAAATTATGATTTCGCCCCTTATAAATTCGGTTTTACATTTAAACTTCCTTAAATTATATAATCACCCCCAAACTTTTACAAACTCATTATTTTATGTCATAAATCATTTTAACCTATAGTTTTCGGTCAACACTTTGACCATAGCCTAATTTCATAATTAATATATTAATATACCCATAAACTTATATATTTCTCGGTTTGACACTAGTCTATCCAAAAATTACAAAATAGCCCCAAAACTTTATAAATACAAAACAAAAATAACTAAACCACTTATTTAATTCCACCAAAATTCAATATTAATTCTCACACTACCTTATATCAATAATTATACCAAGGACCTTACTTGTTCTCGGTAATTATCATATATTCCCATAACTTTCTAAAAATTACCTTTTTACCACATAACTTATTAATCTAGTCATTTAAACACTAGTAATTTTTAACTTACCCAAAATTCTTAATATAAGTTTATATATTTGTATAGCTCATTAAAAACCATTCTTCACCATTTGAATTCGGCAATAATAATATGTTGCCATATAGTTTCTAAAACTTGATTCTTAACTTTTAATAATTATACATAAATACATATGAGCCATATTTCTCATATAAAATTATTATAATGTCTTAGACATATTTTTAGCTCAAAATGAAGCAAATATTTTCTAGATAATTCGGCCATAAATTAAACCCTT
The DNA here is from genome assembly GCA_023374045.1 of Limonium bicolor. Classification (NCBI taxonomy): domain Eukaryota; kingdom Viridiplantae; phylum Streptophyta; class Magnoliopsida; order Caryophyllales; family Plumbaginaceae; genus Limonium; species Limonium bicolor. The sequence goes on along the minus strand of CM041776.1, from coordinate 346,273,736 downwards.
TATAATTAATTTCTTTGTGACATAAAATAATATCTTAAGGTTATAACCTTAGCTTAAAAGCTACAGTATTTTTTTTCCTGGTAAATAACCTTATTAATTTCGGCCTTAATTATTTGAAGAGTTGTACAAAATTTTTGTACAAAATTTATGAGCTTAAACAAAGCTTAGAACCTTAAGAATGAATTTAATAAACTTACTCTTAGTCAAGGATGATTAAGTACTTGAACTCCTCTTGAATTTCCCAAGCTTCCTTCAATGGAAATTGATGTTCCAATTTCGTTCTCATGTATGAAAGGAAGAGGTTTAGGAGTTAGATCTTAACAAAGATCTTAAGTAGATTTATAAGTAGTTTTCAACGGATTTACCTGAGGTATTTTACCTTGAATTTTCGGTGCTCCCAAGATGGATGGGGAACCAATTTTCCTTCATGAAATTTGATGAAGAACACATGTTTAAATGTGTAGAAATTTTCGGACATGAATATTAACATTTCTTAAGGATTTTCATGTATGAAAAATACCTTAAGTTATCCTTGTTTACTCCTTGGTTTGATGTTGATTCAAGACAGCTTCTTGATATATAAATTGGCACCGAAATGATATAGTATTGCGAGGAATATTTTTGTTTCAAGACTTTGAGAAATGCTAGGATTTTGACACAAAAATGAAGTTTGAAATGGAGCTTAAGAGCTCAAGGGAAGAAGGTGGAAATGGAGAGGAGAAGGCTTGCTCAACCGGCCACATGGGGACGTGAGTGAACCAAATGAGAGCTCATGTTGGCGTGGGATTTAGGCTAGGATTTGGAAAGATTATTTTTTTTTTATTTATTTTTTTTTGTTAATTGCCAACTTGGCATGTTAGTAGTGTTTCTCTTTATTGAATTGCTTCAGATTTGTAGGCTCAAAAGTCTTCAATCAGCCAGGATTTACGGTGAAAATAAGATGAATGAGTGGCTGAATTGATTTATGGTAGACAATGGTAGTAGGTGAGTTAGTATACTTTTGAATTTTGAATGTTGATTGTCTCCCTTTTCTCTTATGTGCCTACGGTATTGTGAGTTGGAAAGGGGCTGGTTTAATTGCCTTGTCATTATTCGATTTACAACCTGTATGCATATAGAGATCTAGTATCTACTTTTGTATTTTAATTCATGCTTAACAAGGCTAATCTTTCTTATTTCATTGCAGAATTTTCGGGAGCTGGATTGGATAAGCATATCTTGTATTATTGTAGTATATTAATTAAAGGGTGACACATAATGTTTCATGGTAGTTTATGAGGTTTAAGACATGATAAATATTTATACATGTTACCGGCTGCAATCTGGGATAGCTACAGACTTTTCATTTAATTTGATTAGTATATATTCACCATTATTGTTGTATACTGAGTGCTACAGCATGTGCTCACCGATTGTAGTGGGTATTAGCATGACAAGTTGTATTCAACCTAATCTATTTGCACTACCTTTTTTTTTGTTTCCTCTGAAAAGCACAAGTGTATGCTCCACCGAATTCACATGCTTTATTTTGTTTAATAGCTATCCCTATTTGGTAATGGCCGCTAGTGGTGAACGCGCGGAATATACAACCCAAACATGTGTGATTTGATAGCCAGGAAAGCAAATCGTATAGGATCTTTAAGTGTTGTGCTCATGATAAATAATTAATGGTGTTAATTGCTAAAGAATTTAAAATAGGGATTCCAGCATAAGATCCTAAATAATCCAATACGATTATACTGGGGGTAGTGTGTCCGCTGTATATATTTTTGATAAGGATTAAGCATATATATATGTATATGATGTCATGACATTTTCGGTTATATTTGGTATAAGTGTACCGTTTTTTTTTTTTCCTTAATCCATCGCATGTGCTGAAGCTACCGATTTCCTTTGTTGAATTTTGAATGCATGCATGATGATATCATGGTATGCTTGTTGTACGATATCTCTTTGTCGGATTAATACCACACATTACCGTGAATCCATCACGTTAATTACTACAACATTTAATTCTTGGCCATGTGCATACATGATAAGTGTATAGCCATGGTATACGTTACCTGATTTTTTTTTGGTTCGATTAATTACCAAGTGTACTACAGTATAATACTTGGTGGTTGTATAGATTTTGGACTTGTAATTGATGTTATAATATTTCCTAAGTATTTATGATATATAATTAAATATCAAGATTATGTAACATAAGTTGTTACATTTATCAAAGTGTGTATTTCAATTTATTGTAGCATTTATAGATGCTTAGGCATTCGTAAAGTATTTACGTTGCTCGTTTGTATACACGTTAGTGTTGTTCTTTTCTTGTTGACGCTCTTTCTATCGAGCTAGTTATGCAAGAAGTTTAATCCTTGTTAATAATCGTACATGAACGTTCGTACAAGTACGTTAATACTTTTAGTAACATTACGCCCGTTAGCGTTTACGGTAAAACGACTGTTTTTCGTGACGTTCGCATGCGTGAGTTTGCATGCGCACGTGTAATAATATTAATTCACGTAACGTTTGCATGTATAAATTAGCATGCGTAACTAAAATGATCTGTTTCTAGATCAATTCTCCATTATTTAATAATAAACAAGTATTAATTAGATTCGGGGTATTTCAATCTACCCCCCTTAAAAAGGACTTCGCCCCGAAGTCTCATATCTAAGTTTAAATGGTTGTGGGGAATCAAGTTCCGCTAAGCATCCACAACTCAATTCTATTTTAGGGATCAAGTCCCAAGTTCCACTACTTCTCAGTTCGTAGTATATATTCAGTTATAACATACAGTATAATGAGCATGAAAGGTCATCACCAAAAACAACTTAGTGCAGTGCAACGTAGTGCACGTAATTCATTCATAGCAGTGTAGCACAGTACGTATTGACAAGTGTACGCAATCACAGAGTAATACCAATATAGTATATCATAGTACAAAGTGTAACGTAGTACACATAATTCATTCATGCTAGTGTAACGTAGTACACATTAGTAAGTGAAATTCATAGAATCACCGAGTCACACATGTAATCATACAAGTCACAGTGCAACAGTACAATGAAAGTGTACTTCCATGCTAAAGATGCTAAAACGCAGTAGGCTCTCCTCCCCTTAAAAAGAGGGGTACGCCCCCGTACCCTAGACTAGACTAACTTGTCTGTAAATAGTGAGCAATCTTCACTCTTATTTGAAACTTATGTTTAGTTTAAAAGATAGCCTCCTGGCTGTAAGATACATTAAATACGTTGTGTATTTCCCTCGAGTTCAGTAGATAATTTCAACTGACGGGACCACCACACTTCTGCTGCGCTACTCTGATTAATTAATGTCCAATCATTCTGGAATAGTTTTAAATGCGCTTCGTAGGTGGTATGTTTAAAGTTTATTTATGTACGTCTGAATGGTTGATGAGTTTTGTTCATCATTTCTTTCGTTTGGTTGTTATTGCTGATCTTGTCTGGACTTCTGTCCGTTTACGGGGTATTGCCCCTAGACAAATCTGTGTATCTTCTGACATGCTCCATTTGCATTATTATGCTTTGGTATTGAATCCCGTATGTATGGGTGGAGGTGATCTTCCATCTTGTTTGTTGCCAATTGTGCCATGTTTTGTTTAGACTGTCGGGTCAATGTGCCGCGTCATGCCACTGCTCCAGATTATCTTGTCTCTTAGTAGCTGTTAGTTGCAGCATAGCTTGGTATTCTTCATTGTGTATCTTGTTACTGTACGTCGGCTTCCAATAATATTGTAAGGTTTGCCCATCCTGTGATGCTCAAGCCCATGTCATGTATCTTCCATTATCCTCTCATCGCTGAGTTCTTCACGAGTTCTACTTGATTGTTTGTGCCTGTATGCTTATTTGTGATAGCTGCTCATGACGGTGATTCCACTAAGATTCTTCTCGTCAATATTACTGAGGCGTTTGCTTTCGTATATGGGGTATCTTCTTGATGTATATTTTTACTTACCTGATTGGTTTTCTGATGTATTCTCCTTTGATAGTGGTAGCGTCCTGATGGTGGGGTTCATCATCTTGTTGGTGTTGCTGATGCATCCAGTGGTTCAGTTGTTGTAGCATTCTTGTCGGTTTGAAATTTGTCTTCTATTCATCGTCTCTTGTAGTCGTTGGCGCTCGGGTCTTGTATTAATACTGGGGCATGTTAGAATTCGTCTCTTTGATCTTCAGGTCATCATCTTGTGTTTCTGGTATTCGAGTTTACTGTTACCATATTTGGTTTTCACTTCTCAATATAGGATATGAGCTACGGTCGAGCCGTGCATCTTGTATATAATATAGGAATATTTCCTGTTATTACTGATTCGCAAATTGTCGGTAGTATATACACGATCTTTTATTGATTGTTCATCAGGTATACCACAGTAGGGTTCCCGTTAAGTTTCTAATAAGGTACAGTTTCCTCACAATTTCACATGTTTTTGCGGTTTAAGCACCAACACATGAGAGTATAAGTTTAATATTTCCACTCTTTATATTCCACCTCACTTACAGGTAGGTTCCCGTCTAATATACTAGGTTTGCTTCATAAAGAAGGACATGAAGGTCTATCGTTCTCTTCAGATGGTAATATGGCCATAATTTAGAAGGCAGTTTGTAAATACTGACACTATAGGTAATCTCCTGATCTCATATTATTTAATTAATCACACTTGTGGTAACAATAGTATTTCCTTTAACAGTCACTTTCCTTCCCGACATACGCGGAGTCATTTTAGCTATTTAATCCTTTCAGGGCTTGGTTATTTTAACCTTAACTCGCATCCTCAACGTCTAATTATTTCATAGGTAGACTCTTTATTAGAAATAGAAACAAGTTTTGACTTATCACAGAGATATTGGTGACCACTTGTATGGAGTCTCAGGAACCATCCAACCCTGACGGGTCAACGTCAGTGTCGAACTATCCCTCCACTCCATTTTGTGATTGGCTTTCCCTTGATCTGACCAGGATCAAGTTCGACCTCCCACGTCAAATATCAAACAGCCACATAATTGCAAGTTTCCAAATTTTATCTTATCAAGACTGGTGACGTGGTGATTTCCACATTCTTTCTTAACTGTTACACAACTAACCTAATAACTGTTATAAAACCTAGACTTGAAACTAGGGTACTCCTTAATTCTTGGAACTAAGTTCCTTTGATCACATCATTTAGCGTGGATTCTAGTTTTTCTTCTTGGTATAAAAGATAAATTCTTTTTAAACACCTAGACACTTACCGTCTAATAATTATTTCATCAGTCATTTGACTCTTAAACACATCATGCAAGCAATAAATTCAGTTATGGACTTGGATATCTTGAAATATACTCTACTCTTTAAAAGGCTTTACCTATCATTTAACTTATCAGGGCTTAATCGTTGCCTAGGCTTGGTTACCATCACTTGGAATAAAGATAGTCAAGTTATTACTAAATTCGGAATAAGACTCCAAGAAAAGTTTTTGTAACTCACTCTATAATTAAGATTTCATAAAGTATTAATCTCTCCGCCTTAAAGCTTTGGCCTTTTTCTTGTTATATTTAAACTTCATGGATCAGGTGAATCATATGTTCAACCTAGGTTAATTATATTTAAATAATAGTACCCTTCCAAACTTGGGGTTCCCAGTTTAATCCTTCGGTTGGGTGACAAGACAGTCAAACTTATGGTTCATTTCCATCTTTTAGGAACGTGGTAAATCCACAACTCAATGGCTTCCAAAAATAGGCCGCTTAGGTGTATAAAATAGAGGATTTATAATCGTAGAGTTTGGTATATATTGTTAGGAAAGTTCACGTATAAAACGCTTGTTACTAGTCAAGGGGTATGTTCTCCCCCCCCTCCCCCCCCCCCCTTAAATTTTTTTAACTCCACTCACCTTTAGTGTATATATGAATTCAAACTCTCAGTATACTCTACTCTCATAGAGAGTTATTGGTTATTATAATCGTATAAGATCTTATACCACATTGGGAGGTAACTTCATTTGTTCTCAGGTGTTCTTACTTACATTCTCAAATTGAGCTGTCATGGAAGACATATGCTCGTATAAATCCATAGGATAGAGTAGGACATGTGCCTCAAAATAGGGTAGGTATATTTTATGATACTCATCCCTGAAATATATCAATACTCTCTCAAAAATTTTAGGTTTACAACCTCCCAATTATATGTATTTCTATATAGCACTTAGTATTGCTATTTTTGGTAGTTCTCCTGACTTCAGAATATCTGAACTAAAAGTTTGTTCACTTCTCACTGTTTATTAGAAGTCCAGCATTGTCACTGTAATGATAATAGCTGAGACCCTTGGTAGTTGAGCAGGTATTACATCCCGTGTTTATTTACGTTGGATGTTTAGTTATATATAGTGAGATCCTGTTATGATCTCCTTTGGTATTATCATTGGTTATATATATATTTTTTGTAGGACTATACTGATAGTTATTTCTCAAGGTTTCGCACGGTCTTCTCGCGTAGTTAATAAGGGATTGTAAGATTTTCCCGTCCCGCACTGGGCAGCAAGCTCAGTGCCTGGGATCCCATAAAATTTAGTGTTTTTCTGTTTTATTTGGTTTACTGGAGCAGCACTTGTTGTAGCAAGTGCGCCATGCAGGTTGGATCAACATGCAGTGTTTGTCCATTGAGATATACTCTTATTCCATCATCACTGTATACTTGACCGCATTGTCAGCTTCTCTGGTTGTCATCGGTATAGCGTCACTGTTATTCGTCATCAGCTCCCGTGTAAATGACAGTTGGCGTCGTACAGTCTTCAACAAACCCTTTCGCCAGTTCAGGTAGTCTTAAGTGTTTGTTTCAATTAATGTATTCCTTTTTATGACATCTGCACGTTATTTAGGCAGGTCATAGTTGTAGTTACTGTAAGTTTGAACAGTTATTAACGCCCTTCGGCGGACCAAGTAAAAACTGACTTTCTATTCCTCACTGTTCTATCACACACCCTGTATCCCAAGGCTAATTTTGGTTGTACTCAATTCTCAGAGCGCAACTACGCTCTGATACCACTTTTTGTAACACCCCAACCCGAAATCCAATAACCTGAACGATGGTAGCTCCCAATAATAACTAGAAATACAGCGGAAATATATACATAACAACGGGTGGTGCTACAACGCCGCTAGTCACCCATGTGACTAACAAGGCTACTCCAACTTAATTTACAAATGATGCGGTCTGAGTACTGAATACAAACCTCTTAAAACAACAGAAGATAATAGTAAGAGTACAATACTGAGTGATGACACCGGTGATAATAACCCATGTCTTAATTCTACCCCACCTACACTCGGTCGGGCAATCTCTTCATTCTTCAGGTACCTGGAATTATTTAGCCATGAAACGGCTCAGCAAAATAATTTGCCGGTATGAAATCATGCAGCCCACAAGCTACTGGGCCACATCAACTAATTGTCGAATACATGCAGTTCATTTATAAAGCTGTAAATAAGCATAGCATGATAATATCAAGTATCCACACAAGGACAATAATGTCACATAGAACAAGACACAGAAGGTCAAGTTAGCTGAACTGAAATTCTTTACTGATAGTCGGTCCGCACAATGGGACTGACAGGTATAACTGAATATCTGAAATAGTGGAGGTATAGTGACCTCGTTAAGATTGAAAGGTTGGGTATAAAAACCCCAGGAGATGACGTAGTCAAACCCTGAACTGAGAGGCGTGAGAAATAGAATCCCACTAGAGGAATAAAGTCTTCCTCAAACTGAAGGGCATTAGAAACCCGGAAGGAATAAAGTCTTCCTCCCAACTGAATGTTCCGTCGCGACGTAGTAGGAGACGACCTGTGACAGGTACAACTCCTGTAGCATGCATGGCCAGATCCAACTGGGCTCCTCAATCTCGTAGTATAGAGTTGTTAAGTGTCATATAAAGACGTTAAACAAGAACACAATGTGTATTGTCAATTATCACGTTTAGGATAATGACGTTTGTTATAAACTGAAGTTAGTGAGAGACTTGAGTACAAGTCCTCGGTATACTGAAACGCAGGTATTTAAACCACTGGTATAGTAGTGTTTGTATGCGTGGGACATACACGTTGTAGTCAGCAACATTCACTCACATAAAATAATACCACAGTGTGCAAGAGTAAAACAACAGTTTACATTAATTATCTTGGTCGTTATTTCAAACAACAGATAGCACACAAGCCGGTGTAGTCCGGTAGAAAGAAGACTGCAATAATTCCATACCGTTCACCGTAGACTGTACTTGTTTAGTTCCCGGTCAACGTCTGGTCAAACAAGATCCTAGAATAGGATTAACTGAGAGTGTTAATTTATGTAACTCTCGTAAGATAATTTTATTGATTCATGAAACGATTTCCTAATCGTTATTCCTTGTGAGGTTTATTTCTTTATACTCAGGTAATCTTCTTAACCTCTTAACCTTATTATTATTCAAGGTATTTATATATTTCCAAATCATGCGGTCTTAATTTATAAAACTTATATCGTATGGTAATTTCTTTTAATTACCTTATAATGGATGTATAACTTATTTGTCACTCCTTGTGGTATTTCTAAATCTTTTAATGTATAAATGTATATACATTTTTATTCATGCACTATATTTATTATTTATTTTTAATTGTCTAAGTGACATAACAACTTTATAATTTCTTAACTATATTTATATGTCACACTTGGACATTATATTCTTATAATTCTTTGTTATTCTCCTATTAACCATAAATAATTTTTATTGGTTACAATTAAATTCCTTATAACTATATAATCATAGTTTTAATCCCTTAGTCACTTATTCTCATTCCCTTTTGATTTACTTGAAAATCTAAAATATATATATTTCGCACACATGTATTATTTATGTTATTTATATATATTTGTCTAAATGACATAACCTCTTAATAAATCTCAATTTATATTTACATGTCATTCATGGACATGTTATTCCCATATCTTTTATTAATTCCTAACTAACCCAAAATAGTATTATTTCTTTTACAAGCAAATCACTTGTACTCGTATATCTTATAGTTTTAATTCCATAAATCCTTAAATCATAATTTTCTTTTTCTAAATTCCTTAAATATCCATGTAGGACCTACAAATATTTTTAATCTCATAATTACAACATACTTTTCGGTTAATATATTATAACCTCATTTATTGCTTAAACTTTACATTAAACTCCAAAATACCTTATATTACATAGTTTTATTTCCTTAGATAATTAATTCACTAAACCACCACTATAAGTTTAGTAATTATTATTGGAACACTTTAACTTTTATAAATCACCAACTAGCCTCATTAATTTTCGGCTTTGTCTTAGAATTTCTTATAATTACTCTTTAACCCCAAAAACTTTACATAATTTATATATTCACTTATAAACTATGGTTTTAACATTTAATTTCCTTAATAACCAAGTGGACACCTATATTTCTACAAATTATGATTTCGCCCCTTATAAATTCGGTTTTACATTTAAACTTCCTTAAATTATATAATCACCCCCAAACTTTTACAAACTCATTATTTTATGTCATAAATCATTTTAACCTATAGTTTTCGGTCAACACTTTGACCATAGCCTAATTTCATAATTAATATATTAATATACCCATAAACTTATATATTTCTCGGTTTGACACTAGTCTATCCAAAAATTACAAAATAGCCCCAAAACTTTATAAATTGGTATTTTAACTTCTAAACACTTATTTAATCCACCAAAATTCATAATTAATTCTCTCACTACCTTATATCAATAATACCAAGGACCTTACTTGTTCTCGGTAATTATCATATATTCCCATAACTTTCTAAAAATTACCTTTTTACCACATAACTTATTAATCTAGTCATTTAAACACTAGTAATTATTTTAACTTACCCAAAATTCTTAATATAAGTTTATATATTTGTATAGCTCATTAAAAACCATTCTTCACCATTTGAATTCGGCAATAATAATATGTTGCCATATAGTTTCTACTAAACTTGATTCTTAACTTTTAATAATTATACATAAATACATATGAGCCATATTTCTCATATAAAATTATTATAATGTCTTAGACATATTTTTAGCTCAAAATGAAGCAAATATTTTCTAGATAATTCGGCCATAAATTAAACCCTTTATAATTAATTTCTTTGTGACATAAAATAATATCTTAAGGTTATAACCTTAGCTTAAAAGCTACAGTATTTTTTTTTCCTGGTAAATAACCTTATTAATTTCGGCCTTAATTATTTGAAGAGTTGTACAAAATTTTTGTACAAAATTTATGAGCTTAAACAAAGCTTAGAACCTTAAGAATGAATTTAATAAACTTACTCTTAGTCAAGGGATGATTAAGTACTTGAACTCCTCTTGAATTTCCCAAGCTTCCTTCAATGGAAATTGATGTTCCAATTTCGTTCTCATGTATGAAAGGAAGAGGTTTAGGAGTTAGATCTTAACAAAGATCTTAAGTAGATTTATAAGTAGTTTTCAACGGATTTACCTGAGGTATTTTACCTTGAATTTTCGGTGCTCCCAAGATGGATGGGGAACCAATTTTCCTTCATGAAATTTGATGAAGAACACATGTTTAAATGTGTAGAAATTTTCGGACATGAATATTAACATTTCTTAAGGATTTTCATGTATGAAAAATACCTTAAGTTATCCTTGTTTACTCCTTGGTTTGATGTTGATTCAAGACAGCTTCTTGATATATAAATTGGCACCGAAATGATATAGTATTGCGAGGAATATTTTTGTTTCAAGACTTTGAGAAATGCTAGGATTTTGACACAAAAATGAAGTTTGAAATGGAGCTTAAGAGCTCAAGGGAAGAAGGTGGAAATGGAGAGGAGAAGGCTTGCTCAACCGGCCACATGGGGACGTGAGTGAACCAAATGAGAGCTCATGTTGGCGTGGGATTTAGGCTAGGATTTGGAAAGATTATTTTTTTTTTTATTTATTTTTTTTGTTAATTGCCAACTTGGCATGTTAGTAGTGTTTCTCTTTATTGAATTGCTTCAGATTTGTAGGCTCAAAAGTCTTCAATCAGCCAGGATTTACGGTGAAAATAAGATGAATGAGTGACTGAATTGATTTATGGTAGACAATGGTAGTAGGTGAGTTAGTATACTTTTGAATTTTGAATGTTGATTGTCTCCCTTTTCTCTTATGTGCCTACGGTATTGTGAGTTGGAAAGGGGCTGGTTTAATTGCCTTGTCATTATTCGATTTACAACCTGTATGCATATAGAGATCTAGTATCTACTTTTGTATTTTAATTCATGCTTAACAAGGCTAATCTTTCTTATTTCATTGCAGAATTTTCGGGAGCTGGATTGGATAAGCATATCTTGTATTATTGTAGTATATTAATTAAAGGGTGACACATAATGTTTCATGGTAGTTTATGAGGTTTAAGACATGATAAATATTTATACATGTTACCGGCTGCAATCTGGGATAGCTACAGACTTTTCATTTAATTTGATTAGTATATATTCACCATTATTGTTGTATACTGAGTGCTACAGCATGTGCTCACCGATTGTAGTGGGTATTAGCATGACAAGTTGTATTCAACCTAATCTATTTGCACTACCTTTTTTTTTGTTTCCTCTGAAAAGCACAAGTGTATGCTCCACCGAATTCACATGCTTTATTTTGTTTAATAGCTATCCCTATTTGGTAATGGCCGCTAGTGGTGAACGCGCGGAATATACAACCCAAACATGTGTGATTTGATAGCCAGGAAAGCAAATCGTATAGGATCTTTAAGTGTTGTGCTCATGATAAATAATTAATGGTGTTAATTGCTAAAGAATTTAAAATAGGGATTCCAGCATAAGATCCTAAATAATCCAATACGATTATACTGGGGGTAGTGTGTCCGCTGTATATATATTTTTGATAAGGATTAAGCATATATATATATATGTATATGATGTCATGACATTTTCGGTTATATTTGGTATAAGTGTACCGTTTTTTTTTTTTCCTTAATCCATATCGCATGTGCTGAAGCTACCGATTTCCTTTGTTGAATTTTGAATGCATGCATGATGATATCATGGTATGCTTGTTGTACGATATCTCTTTGTCGGATTAATACCACACATTACCGTGAATCCATCACGTTAATTACTACAACATTTAATTCTTGGCCATGTGCATACATGATAAGTGTATAGCCATGGTATACGTTACCTGATTTTTTTTTGGTTCGATTAATTACCAAGTGTACTACAGTATAATACTTGGTGGTTGTATAGATTTTGGACTTGTAATTGATGTTATAATATTTCCTAAGTATTTATGATATATATATTAAATATCAAGATTATGTAACATAAGTTGTTACATTTATCAAAGTGTGTATTTCAATTTATTGTAGCATTTATAGATGCTTAGGCATTCGTAAAGTATTTACGTTGCTCGTTTGTATACACGTTAGTGTTGTTCTTTTCTTGTTGACGCTCTTTCTATCGAGCTAGTTATGCAAGAAGTTTAATCCTTGTTAATAATCGTACATGAACGTTCGTACAAGTACGTTAATACTTTTAGTAACATTACGCCCGTTAGCGTTTACGGTAAAACGACTGTTTTTCGTGACGTTCGCATGCGTGAGTTTGCATGCGCACGTGTAATAATATTAATTCACGTAACGTTTGCATGTATAAATTAGCATGCGTAACTAAAATGATCTGTTTCTAGATCAATTCTCCATTATTTAATAATAAACAAGTATTAATTAGATTCGGGGTATTTCAATGACTTTGATTCTTTTCTGAAGGATTGAATAGTTGACTCAAACCAACTCAAGATGTGAGTCTGTGAGATGGTTTGACTCAATCAAACTAAAGGTGCGGAAGGTATTACTTGAATGTAAAATGCGGAGAGACTCAAGCGAACTAAATGAGAGTAGACTTAAAGATTGAAAGACTTAGATGGGATCAGCAGGATTCACAAAATAAGTTATTCAATTTTCTGGTCAAAGAAAAAACAACTTACAGTGCCCATTCAGTAGAGGAGATCTACTTCGTGGTTTTCACTCACTCACCTAATACAGATTCTGATCAACTCAATGATAAGTGTAGTGAAACTAGGCCTACCTAGAATAAGTTCCATTGATGTGCACTAACTAACTTTAGAACTTTTCTCTCTCTAAAGACAATGAGCTCGTTTGGGGAACAACTTCCAGCAGTAGACAGCTTCTCAATTTCTAAAATCAGCAGGGTTTTATCAAACACCAAAAACCAGTAGCTGACAGCTTCTGCAAAATCATCAACTGACAGCTTCTCAATTTTCAACAGCAGGACCTAACAATTGTCTCTGCTTTTTAAAACCATCAGCAGACGTTCCACCAAACACCAAAACTAGCAGCTGACAGCTTCTACAAAACCATCAGCAGACAACTTCTCAATTTCCAGCAGCAGGACCCAACAGCAGCCTCCAGCAGCTGTCCCCAAACGAACCCATTCTTTTACACGACTTCTCTCAACAAAAACTCTCAGGGAAGCACCAGTGACAAATGATAGTTACAATGTTATTTATACAAAACTAGACTTGGCCGTTGTAGAGAGTTAGTACCTAAATTTTTGGAACTAACTTAGTCAAGCGCAAACTTCGGAGGAACGAGGCTAGTCTTCAGGCGGCTTTCACGTTGAGAGGATCCAGGTGCAAGTCAGACCGTTGGGGCATTGAGGGCTTGACATTGTCACTCCTTAAATTTCATAGCTGATGGATGAACTCGCATGAATGGACTCACTCGATCTTTCAAGGTTGAATGACTCTATCTTTTTTTCAGAAGTGTGATTGACTCGTTTGATCTGGTTGACTATCTCAGCAACATCTTCATACTTCAACAATTTTCCCCTTGTTGTTGACGATAGCAAAACTCTTTATGTGAATCCCGAATAAGTCAATCTACAAAACAAGACAAGAGCAAAAAGACTTTTGGGGAACCGACAATGTCCAAGTTACCCCTTAGTCGAAGCAGATAGATAGAGTGAATTTTTCATTTAGAGTTCCTCCTCAATTGATGAGCGCAGTTTGTCAGAGCACAACCTATTAAGTGAGATCCGGAAAGGGAAATATATGCCTAAGTTAAGAAAATTTGCAACCAACATGCAAAGTAAAAATGAAATAGAATATCTGAATTCACCTAAGACCTAGCCGCGGCAGAGACAAAGTCAATCCAGAACATAACCAGAGTGACCCGTTCATAGAGAGACGGGATTCACTACTTCCCTTTTTTTGCTGTCATCAGTAGAAGAAGGTTGCAACGGAGTCTAAGATAATCCATACATTAAAAAACAAATAGAATGTGTCCATAACGCAAACATACTCATGAACGACAAAGGGCAAGAAGTATTGTCATATTCCATAATACCTTTCAATGCCACATATACTCATAACTTGTAATGATCCCTATTGCATTGCATTGCAGTTTTGAAGACTTTATAACTCTATATTTGCATTTCATAAATATTTAACAAGTTAAGCACACAGGGACTGTATCCATCCCCCTGACTTTTCTCTCCACCCATGTAGCATCTTTGGGCCAACTTTCCTAGGTTTCACACCCTTAAGAAGTTAGGTGATGAAGCACCCTTAAAGGCTAAATAACCGAGTGGACGAGGTCTGTTTTGGTTCAGGAAAAACAAGTTAGCGGAGTACCTTGCCTTTGTCCTCTTTCTTTTTTTAATGAAAACCTGCTAAGGGACACAAAGAACACTCACGGTCTATCGATACGAGAACATATACTGACTCAAATAGTATGCAAACAACACCTACTAATTATTACAGCTAAGGAAGAAGAGAGACTACCATCTTACGTTGATTGAGTTATTCCGATTACTGAGCAGAGTGCCCCGAATCTGGCGGTAGGAAGAGGCTTGGTAAAGATATCTGCTAGCTGATCCTCTGTTGGTTCAATGTCAAGTTGAATTAGCTTTTTCTTAATACAGTCCTTCAAGAAATGGAAACGTATTTCAATGTGTTTGGTTCTCGAATGTTGGACTAGGTTTTTAGAGATTTTAAATGCACTCTTGTTATAACAGAAAATAGCAATTTGATCTCAATATAATTTTGCTTGGTAGAAGACCAAGAGACAAGCATAGACCAAGGAATTGTGCATTACCATATGTACTCTTTCGATCATGGGGGAATCTGTCTAGCCAGAATCACTAAAACCAGAAAAAGTAATATAGGGGCACGAAGGTACCATAGATAAAGTTGACTGATTCTTTTTAAGTATTGAAAGATTCGCTTGACCGCTTTGAGATGAGACTGTTTTGGTGTTGCTTGAAAGCAAATACATAGACAAACTTGGTCGTCAGGGCTTGATGGCATTTAGACACTTCTTGGACAGATTTCCTTCCCTATGTCTTTGGCTTCTAGAGATCTTGTACGTTCATCAAAAACTTGCAATCGATAGATGAGAAAATACTAAATTAAATCTATCACAAATTTGAAAAATGCTTAACAGACTATGTTGAAGTTCAGTGACCTGATGAACTCCATCTACCTTAAACTTGGAGGGGTTACCTACGGAGCCTACTCCCACAATTTCACTTTGATTCACTAGTAGAAAAAATATTTTTAATGACGGCGTTTAAACCACGGTTAAATGGAAAACCGTGGTTTAAAGTTTATAAACCACGGTTTTAATAGAAACCGTCGTTTAAGGTGCATACCAGAACACATATACCACGGTTTTTCCGGAACCGTCGTATATAGGTTAGTTATATACCACGGTTTTCAGGGGAACCGTGGTATATAGTACATGCCGAAGTGAATATACCACGGTTCTCCAAGAACCGTCGTATATAGGGTACCTATATACCACGGTTCCTAGGCAACCGTCATTTATATTGCACATCTTGCTATATTAAACCACGGTTTTTTTATCAACCGTGGTATATAATCTAGGCGGGAATTTTAATTTTCGGCCGAAATTTAACGCGGCGCTTTCTCTCTATTCTCATATATGTCGATGCACTCTTCATTATCTTTAATGTCACGGTAATTTTGGAACCCAAACCGACGAGCTCTGCAACTCTTCTTCATTCTCTTCAACCTCACGATAATTTTGGAACCCAAACCGACGAACATGCTCTGCAACTATTCTTCATTCTCTTCAACTAGCTCATGGTAATTTTTGCAACCCTAAATCGCGAACAAGGAACATGCTCTTCCTCACTCATTCTCTTGTTTTTCGGTAATTTTTGCAGCTTACACTTGCGAAAAAGGAACATGCTCGTCCTCACTCACTCATTCTCACTGTAATTTTCGCAACATAACCGGCGAACAAGGTACATGACCTACGCCTCCGTTCTTCATTCTCTTCAACTTCACGGTAATTTTGCAACCCACCGCGAACAAGGAATATACTACGCCATTCTTCACTCATTATTTTGCAACCATAAATCGCAACAAGGAACACACGTGTTGACCACACTGTTCTCTTAAATCTGCCTCTTCATTCTCTTCTGTGCTGTGTTTGATATCTGCGAAGCGACACTTCTAAATCGCCGGCGATTTTGAAAAAATTTCATAGACTATAAACCACGGTTATATGTATAACCGTGGTTTATTCGTTGATTTTATAGATAATAAACCACGGTTTTGACCTTTAACCGTCGTATAAAAGGACTTTATACCACGGTTCTCTCCTTAACCGTCATTTAAAATCGTTGAGGACCGCGTCCAAAAACGGTCTTAAACGACGGTCTTAGGAAACCGTGGTATATAGTCTACTTTTATACCACGGTTATCAACCGTGGTATATAGGCAATTTTCTATATGCGACGGGAGCATAAACCACGGTTCCTAACCGTGGTATATAAGCAAAATAACAGTGGTTAAAAACATTTTTTCCACTAGTGATTGTTGTTACCAAAGGTAACCTTACCTCTTTTGTAGGTTGAAAGCGAGCTGATAGAATTTGTCAGGATTTCCAGTCATGTGACTGGAGTACCCACTGTCCAAGTACAAATAGTCTATCTCCACGCTCACTTCCACTTGCAAAAAACATCACTTGATAGTTTTGGGAACCCAATTCTGATAAGATTTAGTCGCTTGATATTAAATGACATATCCTTGTGAAGCTTTTCACAGGCACTCTTCCGATGTCCAAGACATCCACAATAACCACA
This sequence comes from Limonium bicolor, assembly GCA_023374045.1. Classification (NCBI taxonomy): domain Eukaryota; kingdom Viridiplantae; phylum Streptophyta; class Magnoliopsida; order Caryophyllales; family Plumbaginaceae; genus Limonium; species Limonium bicolor. The sequence continues at coordinate 346,256,549 of CM041776.1, read as the reverse complement.
GAATTGGTGGAGGAAGGTTATCATATTTCTGATTTCCTTTCCACCAGAAGTCAAACTGTTCTTTTTGTTGTTGTTGATTGGGTTTATTGTTAGATTTAGAAACATTTTTGAGGATATCGAACTTGCCTTTATGCCACTTGAGCTTGGATTGAGTGGATCCAACTCCAGATCATAAATTGATTATCTCTTGAGAAAGTTTATCAACTTCCTTTCGGAGATTATCTCGATCTTGACTAACTTCCTGGATTTTGGAGTTGGCCCACTCAGGCAATTATGATGGAGTGACCTATTTGATGAAATTTACTGGTTTGAGAGAGAAAGCATGTTCCTTTGCTTTCATTTTTCGAGTGAGTTGCTCAATAGAACAGTTTAGAGAGATAACTTGAGATTTTGAACTATTTAACTCATTCTGCAAAGAATAACACTTGTCAACGAAAACAGTTTCCTTTTATTTGATTCAAAAAGACTTGTGGCTTGGTTGAGCTCCTTTTGAAAGGATTCAACACAACGTCGAGAGTCTTGCAGATCCGATTTAAGTGAACAACAAATGGTCTTGTGCTCCTCAGTTTCATCTCTTAGAGCATACATTGTAATTCTTGATTCTTCGAGTTCTTTAGTCAACTCATAAATTTTTCTATTGAGACTCGATTTAAGAGAGTTAGTTTCAGAAACCATTTTAGTAAACAAAGTCATAAAATCCATAGGAGGTATACGGTAAAGGTCTGTCTCTAAATGAGATCTCGTTACCTCGTTGTTGGGAATCATATAATGAGTCTAGTCTTGTGCTATGTCTTCTTGATTGGAATGTCAGCTAAACGAGGCTCTGATACCACATGTAGGATTGAACAACTGACTAAAACCAACTCAAGATGTGACTTTGTGAGATTGTTTGACTCAATCAAACTAAGGGTGTGGAAGGTATTACTTGAATGTAAAAATGCGGAGAGACTCAAGCGACCTAAATGACAGTAAGCTTAAAGATTGAAAGACTTAGATGGGCTCAGCAGAATACACAACATAACTTATTTTATTTTCTGGTCAAAATAAAGCAACTTACAATGGCCACTCAGTAGAGGAGATCTACTTCATGGTTTTCACTCACTCACCCAATACATATTCTGATCAGCTCAATGATAAGTGTAGTGAATCTAGGTCCTACCTAGAATAAGTTCTATCGATGTGCACTTACTCACTTTAGTACTTTTCTCTCCCTAAAGACAATGCAGCTCTCTTACACAACTTCTCTCAGCAAAATCTCTCAAGGAAGCACCAGTGACAAATGATAGCTACAATGCTATTTATACAAAACTAGACTTGACCGTTGTAGAGAGTTAGTTCCTGAATTTTTGGAACTAACTTAGTCAAGCGCAAACTTTGGAGGGACAAGGCTAGTCTTCAGCCGACTTCCACATTGAGAGGATTCGGGCGCAAGTCAGGCCATTGGGGCGTTGAGGGTTTTACATCGTCACTCCTTAAATTTTGCAACTGATGGATGAACTCACATGAATGGACTCACTTGATCTTTCAAGGTTGACCCACTTTGTCTTGTTTTGAGAAGTGCGATTGACTCGTTTGATCTGGTTGACTATCTCAGCAATATCTTCATACTGCAACATTTTTGTTTTTATTTTTTTCATTTTTCAAAACTGAATTCAAATTTTATATGATCTTTAATTATTTTTTTGTGCATTTTTTATTTATTTTTTTAAAAAAATTGACCATAAATCCCTAAGGTTATTGCGGGGCATTTAGGGCGAAGGTAAAAATGGGGATATGAAAAAAATATAATATATGAAAATTTGAATGAAGGGACATCTTGTAATAAAATTGAAATCTCAGGGGTAACTCGTAATGAAAATAAAATCTCAAGGGTATCTCACAAAGAAAATTATACCTTAGAGTTATCACGTAATGAAAATGAAACCCGGGTATCTTGTAAAATTCACTCAAACCTCGAGAGTATCTAGTGAAATTTCTCAACTATCTAATAATGAATAATGTTATTTGATACTCCCTCTGATAATTTTTAGTTATCGTTCTAGCATTTTATATTTGTTAATATTTAGATGTCATTTTAGTTTTTTCGAAACAAATTATACTCCTTTTTTCCACGATTACCCCTATTAAGGGTTAGATTAGATTAGTGCTTTTATTCCTATGTTTACCGAAGTTTTTCTACATTTCTTAATTCATGTGCATGAAGCCAGGACGGCAACTAAGGGGTCGTTCTATAGCAACGATTGTAGTATTAATCTACTTTTTGTTAAAAAGTGTTTGACAAGTATCTATTTTTAATTGGATAAAAGTAGCACCCAACACACATGTCCACTCCTCATACACCAACCATAGTCAGCTTAATATTTTCACAGCATTTGCTGCGTTTGAAAGTTGCTGGCGAACGACCCCTAAAAAATTAACGTACGGATGATACATTACATGGTATTATAGAGAATCTGCAGTTCGGCTTAGAGCGTGTTCGTCTGTGAAATTTTGGAGATTAATCTCCTTTCTCTGAATTCAGCAAGCCACTTGTCAACTTATTAATGGTTGTAATTGTAACTGCATAACACATGTAACCCACAATAAGCTAACCATGGGTTGCTTGTTCTTTTCGCAGCATTAGCTGCGTTTCATAGAAAAGTTCGAACAGAGCCTTAATATATCTTTGCAGGCGTTCCTTGAATTCATATCTTGTAGTAGTCTCCTTTTGCATCTTAATGAAGAAAAACGCCATGCCCGTTTGCTTTTTCTCTCATTGACTGTGTGGGTAATTGGGCCTTTTTTTGTTGGGCTTATGGCAGCATTGAGAGCTCCAAGCATTTTTCTCCCTTTTATTCCATTGCATGTCGTCCTTTATTTTCTGGCGACAATGATATGATACCTTTTCTCATCCCCAATTTGTCAGCTCCGACTGCTGATATAATAGTACTATCGTCTTTCTTTCGAAAAAGAGAGTACAATCATCTTATAAAGTTTATAAAGTTGGTTGTATTAATTAATACATTTTTTAAAGCGAACACTTTGAAGGGTAGGAGCCAAGGCAAAAGCTACACAATTATCTTCTTCATTTTTAAATCATCATTTATAGGTTTGTTTGTGGTCTGTTGAAATAAAATAGAGGGGACATGATGGAATGGACATTAAAATTGATATCAGTTTTTTTAGCTGTTAAATACAACTATTAAAATAAAATAGAAAATAAAATATAATCAACACTGAAATTGATAACAAACCCTGACATTCTTTGGTATTTGTCCATAAAGACACCCTATAATGAACCCAATTGAAAATAATAGTTTTATAATCCGAGTGGTAGAGGACTGGAGTAAGGGACGGGAGATCCTGAGTTCAAGCCCTCTTACTACTCACTTTGGTGGGGGAAAGGAGTTTCTCTTATTACTCATCCTGGGGAGTGGAGGAATGGAGTTTGCTTTCTGATTACCCAGCCTGGTGGAGGAATGGAGTGGCGAGAAGGACGGTCCCAAAGCAAGCATGTCTGGTAAAGAAGTTTCCAATGGATGCTCGAGGGTCACCTCTAAGGAGAGGTCAAGGATGGTTCCTAGGACAAGATGTCTAGGCTTTAGTAAGATGTCCCGTGTAATGTCTGTGTAAGGTAGGACTAGAAAGGTATGTAAGAGTTGAGTCAGTGCCCTAATTACCTTGCAGCAACTAGAGAGTGTCTTAACTATTTTTTATTCGCATAAGTATTAACATAGTGAAGATAGATTAAATAGAAAGGTTTTTAGTTAAAGAACTCATATATAAAACATTTCAACTATAGTAGAAAATAATGTGAGAAAATAAATCTCACGTTCATTGAACTAGATACTCTAAATTATGCTAAAAATGATTTACATACCAATCTGAAGTCTTTCCCTAACTTTTTTTGGGACGGATCCAATTTGAATTTTTTTTTTGGGGACGGATCCAATGTTTTAAGACTTCATAGTTCACACATATAGAATTTGCCTCTTCTTCAAACTTGCACGTAGTTAAATAGGAATACTTTAAACTGGATTCGTATTTGCAGTAGTTTCCAATATGTACAGTCGTAACATATAAACAAATTTAGTCATACACTTGTTTACATATTCAAATATATAAGACCTTACACAAACTAAATGATCTCTTATCTCTCAAACATCTCTCTAGAAGTATCAAATGTCAAATTCGGATGAAAATTGATACGAAAATCCGATTTAAAATTATATTGATGAGGACATACACACTACAACAATATTGATGTGGGAGGGCAATGTGCATACTATCAAAGAGGGCAGCTTTATATTGCCCTGAAAGATGAAATCAAACAAGGCACACATTTGTTGCTGTGTTTGTTTATACCAAACAGGGCGAAGTAAAACATTGCCCTTGTTGATAATATCAGAAAGGGCGACCAAAATGCCTTGTTGCCATTGAAAAAACAAAGAGGGCGACCTAATTCCCTCGTTGTCATTGATGAAATCAAACAGGGCGACTAAAAAAGTTGCCTTGGTTGTCAATCTCCTATATGACTTCGACTCGTGATGTTGTAATCTCCACTGGCAACAAGGGCGACTTAAACATCTCGTTGTCATTGAAAAAGAACAAAGAGGGCGACCTAATTTTGTCATTGTCATTGATTATATCAAAGAGGGCGATTTTGTGGGTGCCCTGGTTGTCAATTTCCCCCATATTACAAATAGCACCACAGGTAACGAGGGCGACCTAACATCTCGTTGTCATTAAAAAAAACTAAGAGAGGGATTTGTCTCTCTCGAGTTCATTGATGACATCAAAGAGAAACACACTTATTTCAGTCTTTAACTCGGTTTTCTCCTTCGATACGCAACAAGCTCAGTTTTTTCCTTCCAAGCTATTCAGAGCAAACTCAAATTCAGAACAACTAGCAAACTCTCAACTCAATCTCCTTCTTCTCTATTCGACAGACACGGATAGAACACAGACACTAATCAATTGATTTTCTTCTCCTCTAATCGTGTCTACTCGATTTCACTCGTCTGTTGGATCGAAGACGAACTCACTTGGATTCTCCAACGAATAGAACAGACGCTACACGTACAGGTATGTAACCTCTATTTCTGATTTCACCCTAGTCTCTTCGATTTCTATGGCTAGGGTTCTTCAATATTCAAGCCTTAGAGTTTAATCAAATACGGATATTCTTACTTTGTTTTGGGTTAGGGATTTTTCTTTCCAATTTTTGCATTCTTGTGTGTAACCTCTGTCGAATAGGGAGAAATATAGAGCCGCCCTTGTGTGTAACCTCCAGTCGTCATTCTCGCTCCCGTTGTTTCGCATGTGGCAGAGTTCCGCCGTGTCATTCTCCCTGACTGTTTCCGTATTTTTGAGAATCCGGTATCGTTTCTTTACATTTGTGGTGTCAATTTCGGTTGAAGCTTCAACTTGTATAGTTTTTTAGTCTTCAATTTGTGGTTGAGTTATCTTCGGTTGAAGATTATTGTCATTCGTGTTTTTCTTTTGCTTATATTATTCTTCTGACAAACTTGCAGAAACCTACCTACACCTTGAATGTCCTTGGGATTATATTATATGATGTTCTTTTAACGAGCGTATTAAAAATAACTTACAGTTTATTCTACATCTGAAAATGTGAGTACAGTAAAAGGTGTGTTATATATTTTTGGACATGTAAAATATATACATTATTTAACTAATTAACAACTTCCACATATTTTTAGATCGAGACCCACACGACATCTCTAATTTGTAAACTTGTGATTGCTTAACTGCTCTAGCAAAGAGAAGAACAAAATATCATTGTATATTTTAGAATAGGAAGCTAAATTTTATCCTGGTTTGTTATAGTAGAAGAGCAAACGATTAAGCTTAAAGAGAGAAGAAGGTGATTAGAAAAAAAAATGGCAAAGTCGCATCAGGCGGTGTTCCTCTTGTAAACAGTCTTCGTCATAATGTACATGCTTGTCTTTGCAGTGGTATTTTTCCAACTGTTTTTGGAGCTACTGGATTTCTTGGACGTTATCTTGTGACACAACTTGGTTGGTTTAATGTTTTCTGTCTTCTCATTTTTATGTTTGTATATTAGGTGTTTGTTCTACGTTCGGTTAGACGTTAACAATTGTATGCCTACTGATCTTGTTTCTCTCTTCAGCTAAAATGAGATCTCAAGTTTCGGTTTCGTTCTTAGGGTCTGAGGACGACGCTCGCCATCTGAAATTGATGGGTGATCTTGGACAGGTAGATTAGTAAAGAAGATCGTAGCTGCACTACTCCTGTTACTTGGTAGCTTCATATAGTAAAATTTATTCTGTGCCATCCATCCAGATTGTACCAATGAAATATGACCCAAGGGATGAAAATACAATTAAAGCAGCAATGACATAGGCTAATGTTGTCATCAATCTTATAGGTATATATATCTTACATTGTTGATTGGTCTATCCTTTTGAACGTTAGAATGATGTGAACTTTTATAGCGTAATTCTATTTTGTTGCAGGGCGTGAGTATGAGACAATAAATTATAGCTTTGAGGAAGTAAATCATCATATGGCTGCGCAGCTTGCATATGTAAGTACTGAGCAGTGCCTAAACAGGTCATCTCTTTTCTATATTCTTGTTCATTATATCTCTAGAGTTGCCTATGTGCTTGAGGGGAGGTCAATGATCACTGTCTGTATATGACAATGTGTTGTTAAAACCCATTATCACTGTCTGATGAAGATTGACCAGGCCTATTATATTGAACTACTTGTTGTTATGCAAATTTGCAGTGATGTAAGTATCTTTTAAAGTAGCTATTTGATGTGTCTAGATATGTCTGATTCTGGAATAGCCTTCACTAACTTGGAATAGGTCATGCGGCAGTAGTGACGTAACAACTTTGTGGTTACTCCTGGCTCTGTTTTTACGGTTGCAATAAGAGTGGTTTAGTCTAGTCCAGACCTGACATTGATTTCAGTTTAATCGTGTATCTAAAATATATTGGTCTTGATTGGATTTTTTTTTTTACATTGCCTATTTTATGAACGTCCTAGATTTTTAGTCTGTATCATTTCTAAGTATAGTTTGCTTCCATCACTCTTTTGGTTTGTAGGGGTACCTTCTTGAGAAAAAAGCAGTCGGTGATGTTGAAGATGGGAAGCTACTCAATGAAGAGAATGACATGAGATCTGTAAGTACATCCTGGTCAAATCTCATGCACTTATCTGCGGAAATACTTATCTGCTTTACTATGCTGCTACAGTTAATTTCTTCTGTTGTTTTTACTTTTAACAGCTTAATTATTCAGGATAAAACGTTAAATTTGAACTAAAGACCCCCTCAAGTAAGATTTACATGTATTGCTTCTCTCTCATTCTTGTGTCTGTTTATTTCGGCAACTTAGCTATATACTACTTCGGTCCCGTCATAAGTGTCCTGTTTACTTTTTGGCACGTTTTTCCACTTTAATTTTAAACATATAAGATAAAATAATTTTTAAAAATTAAATTTTACAATATATAGTTTTTTACATAAGGATTCCATTATAATATATAGATTTATAAAAATATATTATCTTACATGTTAAATATTGAAGTCAAACGACACTGTCAAATAGTAAACTGGACACTTGAGGTGGGACTGAGGGAGTAAAGCATTTCTCAATTTTCATGGACTCACTTGTGATCCTCTGAAGGATTCAAAGGGTACAAGCTTCTTTGCTTTGTATCAGGCCTTGGCTCAGGTAGTTTTATCAACATACCGAATAATTAAATTAATATGCTTTCATAATATCCAGTCTGAATAACAATAATCTTTTAGTATGGTTTTGGTCTTGTTGTTTAGAAATCCTTGAAAATGATGTTTGACAACAGAGAACCCGTGACCTTTTTCCCATATGCAAGCTTCTTTGCTTTGATCTGTTTTTTTTTACTTGAGAGAGTAAAAAAGTGGGCCAGTTGTGATATGTGCTGTTTTTCTTTACTCCTAGTTGATGTACAGTGATGGAAAGAAAGCATTTGGCACAGCATCGGACAGGCTGATCAATCAAGAACAGTAGTTGAAGTCCTAGCAGAAGAAGATGGAAAACCTTTCATTGATATTAGGTTCAATTTTTTGTTTATATTGATTTTGAAATTATGTGTTCTACAACTTTACTGCCATTACGAATTTATATGATTGTGTTTGATTTGTCATTCCTGGATTTCTTTACTATGTAATTTCTGATAGTTGGATGGATTTTGTGCAGCTACATCTCTATAGTTGTATATACGTCGTTGAAGCTTTAGCAAGGTGCCGTACCAATTAGATGAAATGAAAAGTGAGTATCCCAACTGGTAGAAAAAAATGAGTATTTCTGGCCAACGATAAGGTATTTCTCTCTCAGATTCCAGGTGTTGGTTGGGCTTTGAGGTTTCTGTGTCCCTGCCATACTAACTATGCACATATGTATGAATATGCTGGAACATATATTGGTCTAGTATTTAGTCTTCAACTATCTTTTTCATTTTTCTTTTCGTGGACGTTATGTTAGCCCAAATATAGATTTAACTCAAACATGGTTGGCTACTCTGTATTTTTTTTCATTATCTCAATGGTCACAAATTGTTGAAAGAGCTGTTAGTTGCTTACACGAGAGGATAAGTTGTTTGTATTTACTATTTGTTATGAATATTATTAGTGGCATGGAGTATAATCAGTGGTTACCATTGCGATCACCCAGTATAGTTGTTGTTGTCATAATTGGTACCTAGCTGTTTAGGTGCTTCAGTGGATTGGTCTGATTTTATTTTTTTTTCTTTAAAAAACATCTATGAGGGCAACAAAAGTCGCCCCGATAGATAATCAAAGGGGGCGAGTAAATAGCTTTGTCACCTTTGACAGATATCAAAGGGGGCGACTAAATAGTTTTGTCACCTTTGACCAACATCAAAGGGGGCGACCAATAGAACTTGCCCCCGTTGATTGCAATCAACTGTGTCACGGAGAACGACCAAGGAGGGCGACGATTTAGCTTGCCCATGTTGAACTTAATCAAAGAGGGCAAGTTTTGGAGCTTGCCACCGTTGATCACAAACAACGGGGGCGACCGTCATCAATCGCCTCTATTGATCATCGATCAAAAACAGCAACACAGGTTGCTTCCTCTGCTTTAGGTCAAAGAGGGCGACTTTGGTTGCCCTCATAGATCTTTTCAAACAGGGCAAGCCCATCAGATCGTCACCATAGTCTAACATGGCATGTCTTCAGAGGCAATCTTGAGGGCAATTATTTAGTCGCCCTCATAGTTTAAGGTGGCAAGTTATTGATCTATCAGGGCAATAAAAGTTGCCCTTATAGATTCAATATGTTGTAGTGACAAGGGGGTCATTCAAAAGTATTTTTGACAGTGATGAGTGTCCAAATGAGCATATTTTAGAGGTGCATTTCATATGTTAAATCAACACTTTTCATGCTCATTTTCCATTATAGCTAGTTTTTGTCTAGTTTTGTGCTTTATTGGTGTTTTACATATGTATTGATTAAACAAGAGTAATAACATAGCTAGGAATAAAGTAGATGAAGAAACAAACGTGTGAGTGTAAACGGATCCAAAATCGGAGCTAAAATTAAGAAGCTAGAGCAGAAACAAGTAAGTTGATTTCTGGAAGTGTGGTCCGGTTTGTGTCGGGGAAATTAACCCGGACAACGCCCAAAATGAACTTTCTGCCTATTTTTCACCCTGGTCCGTGTATATGCCGGACCAAGCCCCAGTTTGCAGCAGAACGTGTTTTAAAACACAGAAAAAAGAGGGGAAGTGAGGGAGTAACTCTCGGGCAGCACTCCAGGTGACAACTAGAGGAGAAAAAGAAGAGAAAAGGAAGAGGAAGAAGAAGAAGAAGGAGAAAGTAAGATCTCCACCTCCACACCTTATCCATGGCCATTTCTCTCCCTCGTCTCTTCTCTGTCTCTACCATGCTTGAGTAGTCTTCTTGTAGCTAGAGATTGGGATTTTACCCCAAATCCCTAAACTCCATTGTTGAACCTTGGATTGTTGTTTATGCTATATTTTAGTTTTTCTTCTTAATTGAAGATGATTATTGAGTGACTATGGATCTTAAGATTATCTTTGTTAAATTAGGGATTTGCTTAGGGTTTACTCTAATTAATTATCATTATGTTGAATTGTTTGGTTTGATATCGCCGATTAGTTTAGCATTAGTGTGGAGTTCTATGAACGGGTTTCCAGAAGTAGAAATCTATACCGTTGGGACTAAATCAATGTTAGCCGATTTTCAATGGATTTTGAGATAAGGTTCTCATTGCAACTTAGGGTAGATTTGTGCTTAATGCTTCCGATTGAATTAGAGATTCAAACTAACATTTGGTTCCCGTTTAAATTGGTTAGGATTAATAGACCTAGATTTGGTTATTAATTTAATTCTCGTTGTGTAGCTATTAATCGAAGATTCGACAATTGGTAGTAAAGGGTCGTGGGTGCAATTTTCCATCCCGAGCTACACCTATCCTAGATTAGTTGGTTTAGTTTTATTATTTTCTTTTATTTCTTCAATTATCCAAACCAGAACCCATAAACCCCCAAAATTACATTTATGCACTTTTGTTTACAATCTTGCATAAACACTAAACTTATAATTAATTAGATAGTTACGAAGTCCTTGTGGATACGACCTTGTTGAACTACAATGACTGAGTTCACCGCCCATTAGTTCGCAAGATAGTTTAATCACTATCTTGCACAACATACAATTTAAAAATACAACCCACTTGTATTTTTTTACCTGAATGACATATTTTAAAGTTAGTTTTAGGCCAAGATAGAGTAAAACATGGAACAAAATAAGAAAAATTGAAAAATTGTTTGAAATACTGGAAACAGGCAGGCACAGGAATGGGTGCGCACGGGGCATAGGCATGTTGGGCGTGCGCGCAGGCACGGGGACAATAGATGCGCGCTGGTGCGCAGAAGCGTCGGACACAAGACATCGGTTTGTTTTGCCTAGTTCTGCCCGGTTTTGACCATTTATAGCCAGGTGTTGTGCAATTTTGTCTAATTTTAACCATTTTTTGCCTGGGTTTTTTTTCTGTTTATGGGTATTATTCATAGTTTATCATAACTTTGAGGTCTACATTGTAACTTTTGATATTTTTAGACAGAGGGAAAAATGGTTATTTCACAACTACACAAAATGGAAAATTGACTGCGCGTTTAACCCTCGAAAACCCTCTTAAATAGAACATCTGGTCTTTGGTTATGCAATTTATAACTTAGTCACTCAGCAAAAAATGACTAGTTATTATAAAAGACCTGTAGAGTAGAGCTGATCAAACCCAACCCGGCTCGGCCCGAAAAAACCCGAAAAACCAGGCTTAAAAAAGAATTGTGTGGGCTGAAAAAAAAATAGGTCCGAATAAAAAATCAGGCTGGGCTCTAGCAAAGTTTTAGGCTCGAAAAAAAGTCCTCGAGTTTAAATATATATTATTTAATTTTTATATATATTATATCATTTTTTATTTAGAATTTTATTAATTATTTAATAGTTTACATATAATTTTATTATTTATTCAAACTTTTATTTAAATTTTTATTAATTATTAATAAATAAATGAAAAACCCAGGTCGAGCCGGAGGGGTTAAGTAAAGATAAAGTGAGAAAAACCGAGTCGTCTGGCTCGGCCCAAAAAATATATAGGGCTTGGGCTTCATAAATAGGCCCGACGGGCCTAACATTCTTTCGAGACCCGACCCGAACCCAGCCGCCCACCCATTTGATCACCTCAACTATAGAGTGATAAGTGTATAATGAGAATGTTTTAAGGGTTTATACCGTGTTTTATCAAATTAAAGTGGATCATGCTCATTTCTACCTTTTAGCTAGTTTTCCTTAAATTTATGTTTTATTGATGTTCTTACTCATTTTTTGTTTAAACATGATGAAAACTTAACATGGAGCAAAGTAAAAGAAAAGACGAGCGTCTTGAAGCAAAAAGAGCCGAGAATAAAAGTTGTGTTCGGACATGCGTCTGACTCTACATGTCTGGACAAGTCCTAAGAGTAGCTACATACATAGGTCTGGGTCTCTAGATCAATGCTGGGACGAACTTTCAGTCTTTTTTCGAGCCTGGTCCAGGTGTACATGCTCAGACCAATCTAAGTCGTGTCATGTCCGGATAAAAGTCTTGACACACCAATTATAGAGCCTAAAATTTGTCATATCACTCTGGTTCACGTGTTATATCTAGACGTAGACTCAGACCTGTTATAAAATGCCGCTGAATTACGGAATTAAAGAAGGAAAAGAAGAGAAGGAGATGGGAGTAGAGCCGCACGATAGAGGAAAGGAAGGAGACGAGAAGAGGAACAGGTGGGTTGGACCAGATCACTGGTCAATGCCGCACTCCTTAAATGTAACTCTTAGGTATCGTTCGATACCTGCGGCCCAAATTCATTCGACATTAAGGTGGCATTAATGTGCCATCCAAAAGCCCACATTAAATAGTCGTCCCAGAATGGACCGTTTATTGAGTGGTAGATTTTTCTCACCTCAATTGGCCGATGTACAAAATTACCCTTGATATGACGTTTCTCTGTTTCCCCGTGCATGAGCAGAGAACTCATCTTCTTCATTACACTTCTTGAGCCAGTTTCTTCATTTTCCCGCAGTTACTCGATGAAACTCATCTTCTTCATTACTCCTTCAGCCAGCTTTGTTTCTTCATTTTCCCGCAGCTGCTACAACCTCCAGTAAGCCATCTTGTTGTTCGTCAATGCAGGAATGGTGAAAAATACACACTCGTCTTGCAGGTGTGCGACATAAAAATTGGAAAAAAGAGAGGGCTATGTGGTAAAAGAATCAACCCGATCATTAGCTTTATTTTTGAAACGCAGCATTTGGAAGCTCTATGTTGAATCTCCTGGAGCAGCAAAACGCGATGAACCCAAATCGTCAAAACGTCCCGTCCGAGATTTATGTTTAAGGGGCTGTTTGAACTTTCAAATGAAACGCAGCTAATGCTGTGAAAAAAAATAAGTTACCCATGGTTATCAAATACTAGTTAACCAAGTGTCAAGAGATTATTTTTCTTCCAATCTAAAACTGACATTTGTCAACAAAAAGTACCATTAATCTTTACGGCATTAATTTTATTTCATAATCGAACGGACCCTAGTCTTATGCGAGGGATGCAAACAACATTTGGCCACCTGTCCGGATCCGCATTTGAGTGGGTGAATTTGATTCTCTCCAACATAAAGTTATGCATATAAATCATGTGAATGGATCATCACTGGTTCATCTAGCTGGCAAATGTCATTTAACACATCTTATCCCAGTTTGAATCATTCGTCGTCAAATGCATAAATGGCTCTCTGGTTTATATAAGCACGTCATGTGTGTTTGTATGGAAAATTTCCGGTCAAAGGTTGTTTTACCAACTCAATTCCCTATGGTGTGCGTTTTCCACCATAATTCCCGGGCAGGCGCATTTTTTACTTTTCTCTGTTAAGGAAGCGCACAACAGAAATCAGCCTGTCGGCTGACTTACTTCTATTGTGCGCCACCTTAACAGATAAAAAAATTTCAATTTCTTGAATGTTAAGGAGGCGCATACTGCAAGTCAGCCTCCAGGAGATTGATCTTAAGGACGCGCACCTGCAGTGTGCGCTTCCTTATCATTCAAACATTTTTTTAACGTATATCACAGCTCTTTTTTGACAGTCTACCTAACGTATAGGGAAAAGGTCGATTTGTGCTTTGTTAAAGAGGCTGTCCTGCAATGTGCGCCTCCTTAACAAAGGAGAATTCGAAATTTTTTTATCCGTTAAGGTGGCGCACAATAGAAGTAAGTCAGCCGACAGGTTGATTTCTGTTGTGCGCTTCCTTAACGGAGAAAAGTAAAAAATACACCTGCCCGGGAATTATAGTGAAAAACACACGCGATAAGAAATTGAGTTGGTCAAATGGCCTTTGACCGGAAATTTTCCGTGTTTGTATATCCATCACCTCATCATTCAGGTCAACCTCCATCTTTAACGCGTCAGATGTATGGCCTCCAACTAATAGTATAATGCAGTGCACACTGCACATGCGTTCTTTATCATTAAGGAAAATTATGCATTAAAAGACAGTGACATGTATAAATGGAGTCGTTATATTTATCCCATTTGATTTTTGGTTTTGTTTTTGATGATAGTACTATATACTATTTCAAACTAATGTGTTAGTTATTATAGGGGTTAAACATTTAATTCAAAAAAAAAAATTATAGGGGTTAAACATATTATAGTACATATGAAGGTGAGATTTCAATTAAAGAAGAAGAAATATTTATGGGAGAATAATGAACAGAACATTCTAGTAGCACCCTGTTCCGTGGTAACTTGAACCATTCCTCCTTTATATATACAATTCACTAGATTGGCGTGAGGAATTGCCTATGCAGAGAACCATTCTTCGCTATAAGAATAAATTATAAGGAGATGTCGATATAACAAATGTTTAACGGTAATATTTAAATATATTTGTCTTTATCAACAATATTTAAAGAGAGACATGTTATGAAAAAGATAAACAGGTACATATATAAGTTTAATTGTCTCTTTCTACAATATTTAAAAAGATGGAAAAAGATAACATAATAGTTAATCTATATCTATGGGAGTTAATTAACTGAATATTTATTTACTTAAAAAGCATATTGCACAGTTCACAAATAGTACATTGCTTAACCCAAGTTGTTTGGTGAGGTTATTGAGCTTAACCATAACCCAATCTAAAAATATTGAGAGTCAGTATAAATTAATCCGAATTTGTTCTAGGTTGTTCTTTTTCGACCAAAATCTAGAGCAGTTTAATTCGAACTCGATCTACTTTTTGTATATTTTTTATTAAAAATGTTTAAATATTAATTAATAAGTAAGCTCAGTATATAGTCATCAATTACTAACAAAAACAATTGATTTAGCTCATGAATTAATCAATAAACGCTGAGTTTAGTCATGAATAAAGTATTTGTATTTTTTTTTAGTTTTATATTTTCATATTATGAGTTGGTGGGTTCAGTCTGAAATATGTTTCATTTATCCAACTAAATCCGATTCAAACAAGTTTCAAGTCCAACATTTCAACTTAAATCCTATTGTTTAAGTTTCGGATGAGTTTAGGTAAGATTGACATCCCTATTAAATTTCTGTATCGTACAATTGTGCGAGTAGTCCATAATTAAAGTTGGGAAACGATGAGCAGGGGATATATGCCTCATTAGCTAGGAGATTTGATAGTTGCACCAACACTAGGTAATGCCTTCTTTTTAAGTAAAAAATACAATTTTTTTATCAAGTTTACGTCAAAAAAAAGTTTGTTTGTAAACATTACAAGACCTTAAAAAAACTATCATATAACATTGGTAAGTATGACCTTGTTTATTAAAACACACACTAAGTTAAAAGTTAGTTTATTTTCGTGGTTTTCGTACATTAAAAATCACATCAATTTTTTCTTACATAATCATACCTAAGGTAAAAACTACACGTCACATATATGAGTATTTAATCATTTACTAAGTTTGTTACAACTAATTATATTGAAATATTAATTGAAACATATACTAAATAAGGTAGGTTATAGTTAATGTCTAAAAATGCAGTATGTACTTCAAGAATACATAAAAAACAAATATTAACTAGGTCAATTTTTTTATTTTGTAAATAATTAACCCGAAACAATTATTTAAAGACACAATTATCCACCACTATTATTTTAATAACCTGCAATACACAAGAGTATACAAAAAGTTTGAAGACAACTACAACAATATTGACAAAGAAACAGACAGTTCTTTCTAAACTGTTATTTCCATGTTTAGTTCTAAAATCATTATTTCTGTAAAATTTTATGAAAATAGGTACGAGATCAGTAGTTATTTCTAGGTGTAGTTGAGAGTTTAATTAGAATAAAAAGGCAAACAGATATCCGCCACAAATAAGATATAGGAGTATTTTTTTTTAACGCAACCGATACAAATAATAAGCTGATTGAAATTTAAGTGTGTGGGTAAACAAGTAGTATAATGATCTGATAGCGGCGATACTGTCTAACAAAAAGATTATGAACCAATTAATTTATTGAATAGCAAGTGAACATGGGTAATGACACATAGAAGAGGAAAACATCAAAAAGTCCAAGATGGTGTACTAACCTGGCGTGAAGGTGGTGGTGGCCCACCCCGCCCCACCCCGACCCAACCCAACCCAGTAGCTGGCTGTGTTATCTCTTGAGGTTGAGTGGTTAGTTTAGGTTCACGGCCCACCAACGTCATGTTCGCCCGTCACGTTCCCGTTCCTACGAAAAGGACGTGTTCATCAACTTCTTCACGCGCATACCCTTCTGTTCTTTCCCGACAGTTATGACTGGTTGATTGCCATAGCTGATTTTTAGTTAGTTTGTTTTATTATATTTTTGTGAATTTTGTATAGAGTATAGGATAATATATTATTACAATAAAATTTAAGATTTACCTGATTTTAAGGAGATTCACCTCACATTTTAAATATATCAAGTGTTAGAAATATCACTGATATTCTAATGTAACCATAATAAGATAGGATCAATTTATTTTTTTAATCATGTATTTATACATAGCACATTGAGGGGCTAAATCCGACATGGATCTTATATTCTACATTACCACGTAATATGATCAGTTTTTTTTTTTTTGTATTTTTCAGGTTGTTCGGTAAATATTCTGCAACATCTCTAGCGTATAAGGTATTTGTGTATAGTTAGATGTTTATCTTCGCCATTCTAGTATGATAACATAAGAAAGGATTACCCCAAATAATTTAGACGAGGTGAAACTTTATTCTAGAAACAATATTAATGAAGTTATATAGACTGATTAAAATGTACTACTTGTAAGAGCAGTTGTCTACTAGTGAAAGATGGATGTTACCTCTAAATATCGATGAATTATTCTTCCAAATGAAATAGATAGGAAGAAGCCTAGAGTTGAAACGAGATACGGAAACGTGTTGGGAATGAGTAATGGTCACGCGCTGGATCGTGGGATGGAAATAATTATTATTTTAATCATAAGTTAAAGGAGAAGTCTTCTTCCTCTTTTTTCGTTCTTCCCCCAAGTCGGCCACTACCACACCGCCAAACAAACCGCTCTCTACGTCTACCCTGCCCATTTCTCTATAAATGATACCCATTTTCCAGCTATGATAATTGCAACTTGTAAACCCTACTTCCTCTCCGTATTCAAACCTTTCATCTCATCTCTCTTCTCCTCCTCCTACCTTTCCTCTTCCTAAAAGCCAGTACATTTCATTCGATTTCGCCCTAAGAAAAATCTTCTGCCCTACTCCAACACCCAAAATCGGTTTTATATCTTTTCTCTAGAGAATTATCTTCTCCCTATTAGCTTCCAAATCTGAATTTGAAATGGGTGTAGCCGTTCTCTCCCCGAAACACTGTATAAAATCTCATCAGCCGCCACGGAGCAGCGTACTATCTGCTCCCAACTCAAAACCTAGACGCGGTCATGGATTCCAAACACCTAAATCCAACAGATCCGCTCCCCGCCGGAACCATCCAGTACCCACTTCTCCCTTGCTTTCTTCACCTCTCTCCTCGAAGCATCAGGAAAACTCAACCGATATAGCGAAGGTTTACCGGGCTAAATCCTCAGATTCTCCACCGATGGCGGAGGTACGGATCCTTAAACGCGGTGAGATGCTGACTACTCCTACCCCACAGAAAAGTCATCAGACAACATCTCCTCCTCCGGTTGCAGCTGCTGAGAAATTACCTAGCAGAGACTGTACACCAGTAAAAGTTGAAAAAGGTTCGGGATTTAATTCTACAGGCCTATTGGGCTCAAAGCCCCAAATTTCTAGTGAAGCAGTACAAATCTACGCTGGATCTGGTTTCTTCATTTCTCCCCCTCCTAGTTCGGTTCCTGTTCCAGCCTTCACTAGGAAGACTTTGTCCGATGAAGCTGCTTCTTGTCTGCGTCGGATTCTACAGCTTGAATAGCTGTTTGTTTGAGGAGGGGGATTTTGGTTTCCTTACTTTGTCTCGTCAGTACAGTTTAGTTGACGTGACTGACTTTGTAGGGTAAGGTATATACATAGTTCTTTCGATGACCTTTTGTTGAAGAACATGGTAAATGGTCTGTTAAAATTTATGTAAGTTTAGGATCTGCGATTTGAGAGGTAAATTTATTTAGGGTTTCATTTTGTGTTTTGGGGGTTGTGTGTAAATGATCCTGTACCCTTATCGTGTTCGATCCGATCCTCTATTTTTTCAAAAGGATATTGGGTCGGGCTTGTAAGGGTGTGGGGTGTGTTTATGTCGGTTTCCAGAACTAGGTTGTCTCTCTAATTATGGATTAGGGTTCTTGGCTTAGAGGATGGTGTACATACATCTCCTAGACATTTACAATTTCCTGGTGTGTGGCCGCATAACTTAAGCTTAAGACAGCAGTAGTAGCGATGTTTATTTGTTTGGTCAATTGGCCCTCTTTGCTGTTATGTTCGTAGTAAAATATTTCAAATTCGTTGTTTTAAGTTTGTATGTATGTGTTGTCTCGTCAATTCCTAATTCCCTAATAGATAGATGCTTTCTTGTTTAGTTTCATCCAATAACAATTGGATATGAAACCGATTCCGTTTTGGTAGCTAGCTGTGACCAAGACCAAAGGTTAGGTACAAGCATGTTGTGATGCGTGTTGATCTTTTAGTACAATTAAAGTTGCAGCTGGAATTCGGTACATTAATATTGAATGATCGAGTTGATTATTTTTTAATTATACATCGGTACATTAGAGTACGTTTTTGGGTAAACGCACACACATACACATCCGCGAACGTCTTCAAACCACGATCGGGTCAACTTTACATTGATAAAGTGGAGGTTGATCAAGTTGAAATGTGATTCACCAAGTCCGCGAAACTGTTGCCAGCCCTTGCTTCAAGCTGTTCTGTTGTACAAACCCGGTCGCAGCAGCGTGCGGTCTGGTCTGTGTTCGGTTTTCATTTTGGCATATTTACAGAAAGATCCGGTTGAACCGGAAGTATGCTGGGTGATTTTACCTCAGTTTAGGAGGGATTCTTTGGTGGTGTGAGACCATGAGTCATGTTTACACTTTACAGACAGTAGTAGTTGTGACTTCTGAGTCCTCGTCTGTTTGTATGTTCTTTTCTCTTATTTCTTTATCAACGTAGGTGGGTCATACATTTATTTATTATTATAACAATTATTGAAATTGAAAATACTTTGCTTCTTTTTCGGGGCATAACTCTAAACTAACCTTCCCCGGAAGCACCTAATCCTGTGACAGCTGGTATGTGAGTAATATATAAAGGAAATACTTTTTCATCGGATTGACGGGGTACTGACCTACCAAACCGCCCATTTTGATAGAAACTTTATGGAAACCCCGTTTGGACTTAGGACTTTGGACTTTCATTTTACCAGATCGGCCTAGTACAGGTACAAACTCGCTTTCCTTGTTAAACGGTTTTGGCCGATATTTATATGCCATATGGTTTGTTGTTTGGTTACAAGTCGGGATCATTGACATTGACTTGTTTAGCTATTAGGCATGAAGAGATATCTATATAGGTTGTCATATTCATCAAGCATTGTTGTCAAATAATACTGTTATTAGTTTAAATTAACGTAAAATGTATTTATGAGTTTTTGTTGATCTGCTATATCACATGTTTTTCCACTTTAATATTAAGTATATAAAATAAAATAATTTTATAAAACTAATTTTTGTAATATATAGTTTATCATGTAAGGAATCATATACTAAATTTAAATTTTAAAAATTATTTTATAAAAATGTGTTAAATATTAAAGTCAAACGATATATCCAAATAGTAAATAGGACGGATGATTGAGGGAGTATTCTTTTAATTCATTTTTTATAAAATTCTAAGGTAAAAATAATTGTAAATGTGTCAAGGATTTCTTTTTGTGGTGATATATGTGTGGTTGCTTTTGTTTAGTTATATTATACTCTTATTTAATAATACTTGTGGTTTTATGATATGAATTTTATTTAAAAATGTATAAAAATTTATAATTTTTTGACATATTTTTTTCCACATTTGATTCTATTATTTAACAAAAAAATAATTATTATTTAATTAGAAAAAAAAAAGGGTACATATATCTCTTTTTTACTTTTCCAAATAAATGTGTAAGTTTTACATAAGAACCAGTCGGAATCCATACCGAATGCTGTAAAAATATCACAAATATGCGAAATGGAATGTAGAGCCGGCTTTACAGTTTAGAGGTGATTTTGAATTAGTGAATATAAATATTAGTATTTTGTTGAATATAAGATGGTACTACAAGTAATTCATTGTCACAAATAACACGATCTTTTGATAGAGATGAAATATATTAATTTAAAAAATGTATTATATACATCAAACAAAGTGATTCTATGTAATCGAATTCAGATTTTAGTTACAACTTACATCCATTTTCCATGAAGTTACAGCGAAAATTCAAGTTAAGTAACGCTTTTGCTGAATAATTTTTTATTATACTATCTCAGTATTTTTCCTTTTTTTTAGGTTCCCAAGAGCTTCTCACTCTACAAATTGTAAAAGAAAAGATAAATGAATATGTGGAGGAGAGAGAGTTAGGTGTTGGTGTCTTAGTTAAGAACTTAGGAGAGAGACAAACTTGTGAGTGAGATCAATATAATAATGTTACTTTTTGGGTGGAATCCACCCCAACTGCTGCATCCACAATGGTTTTGAGTTTCTTAGCACATTCCTAGGTGCCATGTCATCTAAAAATTATATTTTATTACTTAAGACACTCTATTCACTACAATAACAAAGTTTCTTAATCTTCTCTCTCTTAATGAACAACCAATAAACTATCACTATTTAGATGTGAGATAAAATATGAAAGAGAGAGATACACATAGATGACTCTAATGTGTCATAAAAAGTGAGGTTCTTATTTAAGAACCTTGGAGAGAGAAAAAGGGTGGAATCCACATTGTAAAACATTTCACATATGTAACCGTGTCAAGAACCCTTATTGTGGATGCCCTAAGAACTCTCATATCCTTTCTTATCTATCTCATATTATTTCAAGTGGCTAGATTTGAATCACCGCCTATTATGGATGTTCTTACTAAGTTGTAATTGACCAATAAAGATAAATGATAGGTGAAACAACAAACATCTCAAAATAGTAAAAAACCTTTGACACAAGAAGAGCTGGATCTATAATTCATTATGTTCACTTAGAGTTAAACCACTCTCAAGATATATTATCTTGAACGAAAGAAAGAATTTGAATTGAAACGTTGAGGATTTGGTGGACTCTCTATAGTTGTTTGGTTATTGAGTTTTTTTCTCAAACTCTAACCTAGTTTTTTCTTGTATCTTGAGATGTTATGTCTTGAATCATGTAATACAATCACTTATAATCTAGGTTCGCTTCCTATCCATTTGAATTACCTGTAACTAACCCATTAGTAATCAACAAGGTTACATAAGGTCAAACATTATGGTTCACTAACACCTCATTCATAGCCTTATTGAAACAACTAGAAAGCTATTCCAGAAACTTCTCATTAACGAAGACAAACTTTCCAATTAACTCCATAATATAATATATTGTGTATTAGTTTAGCAATTATAGATTGAAAATTAACTTCCTCACTGATGGTGTATTGTTGTTGTTGTTTACACTTAATGGAAACTTGACGACCTTTCTAAAAATTAGAATCACCTAATGATTTTTTTCTTGTTCTTATTTGTCGTCTAGTGACTCATATGATTTTACATCACCTGATACAGACCAACAATTTGATTAATCAGGATGATCTTATCTAGAGAAGAAAATATTGTTGCAGACGCCTAACCTAAGTAGTGTATGGCTATAATTTGGGGGCTAAGACTTGTCAATTCGCTTCCTCGGCTGTTGATGCTGTGATTTCGAGTGAAGAGCTAGTGTATGATGCTATTATTGGTGCCTTCGTCCGCCTGTTTGGATAAAAGAATTGTGCTGAGTTCTTGACAGAGACTTCCACACAGAGAAGGAGAGGTGCGGAACGACGACGTTCGATTGACCAGCACGCTTCCACTGGTCCTTCCACCGGGGCAACGGGATTTGGATAGATAAGGCAGCCTCGCTCCCAAAACCAATCTTCCTTCCCTCCTTCCCTGCAAAGCTTCTCTATCCGACATTCCCCCGGCTCCAATCCACCCCCAAACATCGGACACAATGGAAACCTCCCTCTTTCTCTCGTCTTCCTCGTCACCACTTCCCACCAAATCCTTCTCCCTGTCCTCCTTCAACAGCCCTAACACCCTCTCATTCCCATCCACCACAACTCTCCGCCGCCGCATTACCACACCCGTAATCAGAGCCGCAATCAACCGAACCAAGAAAGAGGAAACGGTTGAGACGGTTAAGAAGCATCTGGAGAACTGCTACTTGCTGGCCGCGATAAACTATAAGGGGCTCACAGTGAAACAGTTCCAGGACCTGAGGAAATCGCTGCCGGAAAAAGCGACGTTATTGGTGGCGAAGAATACACTGGTGTTCAAGGCGATCGAGGATACTGAGTGGGCGGCGCTAAAGCCGTGCATGAAGGGGATGAATGCTTGGCTGTTTGTCCACACGGAGGAGATTCCTGGGGCGTTGAAGCCATATAGGACATTTCAGAAGGAGCAAAAAGTGGAGAATGATTTTGCTGGGGCGTGCTTTGAGGGGAAGTATTATGAGCCGGAGGAAGTGGCAAAGGTTCTGGAGACTATGCCGTCGAGAGCTGAAGTGTATGCGAACATGCTCGGGGTTTTGAAGGGACCGAGTACTGCTCTTGTTGGGACTCTCCAGGCGCCGGCGAGGGATTTGGTGTTGGTATTGAAGGCTTATATCAAGAAGCTGGAGGATGAGCAAGGAGCCAGTAGTTAGCTTGGGGATTTGTTAGTAATGTAAGCGTTTTTGGCTAAAGTTTGCTGGTTCATAGTGCAATTAGATTGATTGAAGATCAAATGGGCATTCTAAATGTGCTATGTAAGGCCTCTTTCCTTTCTTTTTTGTTTATACGAGGATCATGTTAATTTGTTCTCTAACTCAAGTGGCATTCGTTTTCTCAATTTGTTGGTGTGTATGTTAATCTTCTCAGGATTGAGCATACTGATAGATTAATAGGGGATTGTGTATATGCCACATCTGTTTTGTGCAACAACTTGAATGCGAAAAACAGAGCAGCAACAACACAGACTAACAGCTCTCTTGAGATCGAACCCTCATAATGCAACAAAAAAACAAAAAAACATCCCAGGGTCTTTTAAGTCTGAAGTGCCCACAAAATGCCAAAGAAAAGAAACTTCTCAGATTACAGGATATATGCTATCATGCAGCCAAGGGATTTGAGAGAACAGAAGGCCTGCCCAACCAAAATAGGCACAGCTTCTGACAAACTCCTCGGTCAGAACATATAATTATTTGTTAGAGGCACTCAGGATAACGCTCCTAAAGATTTCAACAGGCACTGTTGCTGCTTCTAATCTAAAGGTGCTTCGAGAGGATAGTCTCGACAACACCCTGAGCAATTGGGTGGTAGCGATGTTTCGCTTCTGAAAACACTCTTTTAGCAAGCACCTTCTCTTCTTCCTCATCACCACTCCCTTCTTTCCCACCTCCTTTGGCTTTGCCGCTCCCTCGAACAAGGGCGGTGAAGAGAGGGCGCAGATACTTCATTCTCCCCACTTCTTTCAAAGTCTTCTCTACCTCACCATAGTAATCCCTGCACTTTGATGAGATCGCCAGCTGCAAAAATGACACTTTCACTTCGTAGTCTTTTGACTCTGCTAGCTTGTACCGTTCATTCAGTGCTGTGATCTACAATCATTACAATCAAATCCAGAAACGCAAACCACAGGTTTAACTGTTAGTGAGTTCACAAAGTAGAGCAGTTTCACATTTTCGGCACTGGTTCCAGTACCCCAAGTTTCCATCTTGGTTTACCTATTTTAAAGTTTACTTCGAACATTACACAGTGAATTTTAAATTCTTGCAAGGTACAAATGAACCACGTCATTAGCATATGTCATAAGCATGTAAAAACCTCTAGATGCGTGAAGTTGCTCAAGGCAGATAAATTCCATGATTGTAGCAAATACAACCAGGTCAAACTCTGGTTTGACGAAAGAACAGAGGCCAGTCACCTAAGCATATCCTAGATCCTCTAATCCATTACTTTACCACTTCAGCAAAACATCCGTGACCACTCCAAGTTGACAGGACACTATTTAGTAGGAAATACAGAAATTTTCCCTCCCTGCTTTTCCTAGTAAAAATATGATAACAGAGCCCCTAATGCACATGCTTCCTTACTCTAGAGCACTGAATGCATGGACTACCATAGTGAAATGCTCATAAATCTAAAGTCAAAGGAAACAATTACCTGAGAGGCTTCACAAGATTTTGAAAGATTCTCAAGATATAGCTCCCACTCCTGCCCGCCCCAGTCTGCAACTTCATCCTCCTTAGGCATCCTCCCATCTTTAAACTCATTTGCAAGAGATATGATCTTAGAATAGATGTTAGATACCGGTTCCATTGCATCAGGTGGTATTCCAGTACCCTCGGTCCACAGCTCAAGATCAACATCTTTCTCTATGCCAGGCACGTTAGCTTTGAGGAATTCCAAAAATGTATCCGTGTCAATGGATTGGAACTTGAAAGTTGAAATATACTTCTTAAGAAACTCATCAAAAGCAGGCCTCCCAATCTGAAGCAGCATCAAACGTGTACGCATCTCGGTGAGATTCAGCAGCACTAACAGTAATCATATCTCTTAGATGTAATAAAGTTGGGAAGAATTTACAAATTATACCTGTCTTTCAATACGCCACAGAAACTGAAAACCTTTCTCGTACGGAACTTGAGAGTATACATCATCTGGGTCGACTCCTTCCTGATTGGTTTTGAGCTTTGTAAACTCTGGGTTGTCTTTAAACCTCTCCACTTCCTCCTGCAAGCCCTTCCAACCAATCCCCACATTTAAAGCAGCTCGATCCGCTCCTTGCACAGCCTCCACAATTCTCCTTTCAGCATACGTTGTGAAACCCTGAAATATCCAATCAGACTTTTACTGAATAAATTTATTGCATCAACTGTTATATCATGTGTTGTTTGTGGGTGCAAATGTCTCTTTTCTTGCATAACCAGAAATAATCCCAATTTCCCTTCATAAACTCACCCATATAAGCTAATTTCAGTGCTCCACTAAAGCCGAGAGAAAACAAATAAATACGTCAACTCTAAATAGAGCCAACCATAGTGATTGAGAACTTGACTCACTGATTGGAAAAGACATTCCACGCCAGAAGTTCAAATGGAAGAGTAATTGCAACTGCACTCATTCATAGTGATGCAGCACAATTAACTCAGCTCAACACAGATATTTGGAAACTTTAAGGATCTGAAACTACCATGTCATGTCTATTAAAATGCCAAACAAAACGA
Organism: Limonium bicolor; assembly: GCA_023374045.1. Lineage (NCBI taxonomy): Eukaryota > Viridiplantae > Streptophyta > Magnoliopsida > Caryophyllales > Plumbaginaceae > Limonium > Limonium bicolor. The sequence goes on along the minus strand of CM041776.1, from coordinate 346,231,061 downwards.
ATTAAAAAGTATTTCATTCAGCAAGTTAAAATTTACATGGACATATGTCCTCTGAACACTAGTCAGAATTGAAGCTATAGTTATCTTCTTTTTTGGGGTCAATATTGGATCTTGAAGCTATGCTTATCAGTAAACCAATTGGCACACTTAAATTTGTTGGACCCTGAACATAGTTCTACCTCAACTGCATGATGTAATTATCAAAAGGAAACTGTACCTCATTCAGCCAAAAATGATCATTAGTCTTGTTAGTGATCAAGTTACCAGTCCAGCTGTGAGCAAGCTCATGGGCAACCACCTGAGCCCCACTAGTATCTCCCTTGATCACCGTTGGAGTTAAGAACACCATTCTAGGGTTTTCCATCCCACCATAGGGAAAGCTTGGTGGTAAAACTAGCAAATCAAACCTTTCCCATTCATAAGGACCAAATAATTTCTCCCCTTGCTTTATCATATCCTCAGTACCATTAAACTCATTCGCCGCTGAGTCCAGTACTAATGGCACTGACTCAGCATATACCTTTGTCCTTGGACCCACCTCCCTGGACCCAATCTCCCCCACAGCAAAAGCGAACAAGTAAGGTGGAATAGACTGCTCCATCTCAAATTCCTCCACTATTCTAGTTTCTGCGCACCAGAGTGAATCCTCGCATGCCAATTCAGCCTCACCTGCAGAGTCTCAACAAGTTGATGTTGTTAGGCTGGCATGCACTTACTAACAGGTAGATAACGAAAGGAAGGACAGCATATCAAATGATATAAATGATACTTGTTGGTAATAAACTTATACAAAACAAAGCATTCATCATATCTACTGTTTTCCTAAAATCATATAGCAAGAGAAGTTATTTTATAGCTATAAATTATGCAAGTGATGGGTTCGGAGATTATATGACGACTGCAACACAGAAAACTATTTATTGGACCATTACAAACTATGGTGAATCTTGTAGAAAGTAATGGTTGGCCATTAAATTTACTAGTCATACGACATAACCAGATAAACTCACTATCCCGAGCAAGTCAATTTCATTTTCCAGACTTCCAATTTGTCCATTTTCTTTTCTGGATCTCCATTTCCATACCTCTATCGCAAGGATATTATCCAAAATACTCGCCAATTCTCGTATTCTGAGCAAGCAATAAACACTCACTCACTGTATTTATGTGAATAAATCTCAATTTCTAATTAATGTTCCACAATCCCGAGCTCAAACATATACGCACGAGCAATTACAAATCCGAGAATGCAATGTAAGCTGAAAATTTTAGCATAAAATAATCAAACCCGCTCTTACATAAGGTTCAAGACAACATCGACAATGAAATAAAATGGTACAGAGCTGAAACAGAATGTTACCGGCAACAGGCGACCTGCGATCGACGTGCTTAGCGGACATAACAGCTGACAAATTCCTGGGAATATTAAGTTTAGCCGAGTATCGAATCCTAGCAGCCGGAGTATCATGGCACGGAAAGATAGAGCGGGCGTGAATAGCCTGGCACTGGGTGTACACAAAGGGTGAAGTCTTGTTAAAAGTCTGCGGCGGTGCAAGCCACTGGAGCGCAGAGGAATCAGGCGAAGTGGTGAAAGCGATGAGGATCTTAGACTGACCGGAAAGCGAGACAGTCAGAAGAGTACCCTTAATCGGGTCGGGCTTAGGTGAGAGGGTGAAGGAGAGTTTAGCCCGACTATCGGGGTCGATGACGGAGGAGACACTGAGAGTTCGGGTATCGAGCGAGAGATCGCCAGATAATGGGGAGGAGAGGGTGAGGAGGGCGGTGGCGCGGATGGTGGAGGTGGGGAAATCGAAGTAGAGGCAGAGTGAGACATGGGTCGTGAGCGGGTGGGTTGAGTCGGTGAAGGAGTGTGGATCGATTGGTGGCATGGTGGTTGGAGGTTAGGGTTCTTATCTAAAAAAACGAAAGATATATGACGGCGAGAGGGTGAGAGGAACGATGATCGAGGGACTGAGAGAGAGAGGGGGAAGGGGCTGTCGAGCGCCGACTCAACTGTCTGAATATGAGTAGCCGAGGTTGGAAGAGATGTGCGGTTTTCTGGTTTCGGACATGGGCCTTTAAAATTTGGAGGGAGATGAGGTAGGAGATGGATTAGGAATTTATGCTCGGTGCTCTTTCTGGTCAACTTTATTTTAGCTAAACATGTTTTGGGTCCGCCATTAGTGATTAAGATTCTTTAGATAATGTGTCTTGTCATCTGATCGAACAGGTGTAGTGTTGTACTAGCAAGGTGGAGAAGATGGTTACTTTTCGGTAGTAGCATAATTCTAATTAATGCTAGTATTACACTGTTTTCATCTCAAGGAATCTTTCTCTTTGAAAATTGTTCGGCTTGATCGAAGGCGGGTGGTAAGTTACTAAAGAGAAGCAAACCAACTGTATCAACTATGGAAGATGCTAAAGTCGGAAATGTTTCAGGTCAGTGTACTATTTTAGTATTTGCTCTTCCCTGTGGTTGAAGATTTGTTGACGACTTTTGAATTAAAAGGTGGTGACCCGCGGGCAAACAGGGGACCATGCCCATGAGTAAAAGTTTGGGCATATGTTCAAATCATTTCTGATCATTAGATTATAATTTATTTTTTAAAGTATTAATCTCAACCGTATATGTATTTATTTATTTAATAATTAGGTTTATAAAAAAGAAAAACAATCAATAATAATAATAAGGGTGTAATAGACTTTTTCAAATATAACCAACCACTCCCCCTTATTAATAGGAGATAAAGTTTACGGAAGTTTTGTCACCTAATTTCCTCTTGTCCATCTCAAAAAAATCATGCTCCTACTAGTTTATCTCTCCTCACCCACCAGTAATTAGTATTTTAATAATTATTTGACTAGTAACTTCCCCAAATATACGACATTGACATTGTGGAAATTTCTTCCCCACAACCATTAATGCTACAAAGTTTATGTATTTTTTTTAATTTGTTATTTTAAATAAAGTAAGTTGCTTAAAATGTGGGATATTTATTAGAATTGATGGTTTATAGTTTCTTTTCATATCAGATATTTAAATAAAATTATACAATTTTCAAAATGCAAATGTAGCTATGTTTGCTAATTTAAGAAAAAGTGTAGATATTTAGGTAAAAGGATAGATTTTTTGAAACGAAGGTGTAGATTTTTATGACGGAAGTGTAGATTTTTAGTATTTTCTAAAAATGAAAGTAAAAGTGTAGATATTTAGATAAAATGATAGATTTTTCAAAATGAAGGTGTAGATTTATTTGATAGAATTGTAAATTTTTAGTAATTGCTTATTTAAGTAAAAGTGTAGTTATTTAAGTAAGATAGATTTTGTAAAATGTAGGTGTAGATTTGTTTGATAAAAGTGTAGATTTTTTATTTGAACAATACAATGTTAAAACGAATGAGTGAAATTATTTTAATGAGTAATAAATAAGACAACCTAGGAATTTCACTTGTGATCTTATATTTATTTTAAAGGGTTCACGTCAAATTATTTTCTAATTGCTTCTTTCAAAACAATTTGTTTCCCACTTTAAAAAATATTAATGGTTTATCATTTTTTTTCAAATTAGATCGTTGCAATATACAAACTCATCTAAAATTACATTCTTATTTAGATATTTTAGTAAAATGTCAGATTTTAAAAATGCAAGTGTGGATTTTTTTTAGAAGTGTGAATTTTAATTAATTCCTAATTCAAGTAAACGTGTAGATATTTAGGTAAAGTAATGGTTGTTTTAAAATATAATTCTTTGATTTATTTTTGTTTGATTGTAATGTTTTATTAAGTAATAAATAAATTTAATGTTGTTCTTATACATTTCTATAAGGAGTCTTGTCAATTAAATTTCTAATTTGTTATTTTTAAATAATTTTTTTTCATAAAAGTGGGACTTTTGATTTTTTCAGATCACTACTCCACTTCTATTACAGGTAAAAAAATTATAACTGCCAATTGTGGGAATATTTATTAGAATTATTGATTTAATTCTTTCTCTATACACTAGATCGTGCAATCTTACATTTTTTCCTTTATTTCTTAAAACTAAAGTTAAATTTGACATCTATGCCCCTATAATAAACAATAAAATCTAAACCTTCAATTTATTTATTATAAATTCAACGGCCATGATTTAATTGAGCACCATGCTCAAAATTTGTTTTGAGCACCTTCCCCTCGTTGGACCCGCGGGGCCTAACGAAGCCTTCGTACCTGCAGACAATGAAGTGAAAAAGCGGAGAACCGAGGATCTTTGGTACGTTATAAATATGTATATTACTTATACAAAAATATAGGAAAAAAATGGTACATTAAGTATAATTGTTTATTATATATATTTTTCTTATTTATAGTACATATTTTCCTGGCTGATTGTTGGTAGGATTATATATATCTTTAGTATATTTTCTCTTCCTCTTTACTTCTTTATTAGTTCCCTCTTTACAAGCTAAGTATTGTTGCTTCTCAACGGGTATTTTTCAATTTAGAAATTCTTCTTGTATAAATCCCTCTCTCGGTTATTCTTTCAGTAACAAGAAATACAACCTTCTTTCTTTATTCTCCCAAGCATGTGCTCACTCTCTTTCGTTCTTCTACGTATCGACCACTCATCATTCTCACGCCTTCTTGCTCAATCTCTATTATGCTCCTCTCCATTCCTAATTCTCTCGCAATCGAACATGGTATCAGAGCGCACGATTCAGGCTTGAATCGTTGCCGCAATCAGAATGACATCAGATTCTGAAGAAAGTCCATCTGAAGGCGAAGGCGTTGAATCTTTCGAAACTGAAGAAGACAACAATGAAGATCGAAAAAAGGAAAAAACGCATAGACGTTGATCCACTCGTTGTTTCCAATTTAGAAAATCCAGGTGCGCAACTCACATATGTCAAGTTTAACGGGACTGGATTCCAGATCTGGAAGAAAAAGGTTGAAATATGTCTGTTAGCGAAGAACAAGATTAAGCTTGTCGACGGCGCCTTGAGGAGATTAAATGTCGCCAAGAATCGACGGACGCCTGGGACAGATGTGACGAACTTGTTCGGTCGTGGATCCTGGCCAGTCTCGATCCTTCAATTGCTGATAGTGTCGTTTCCAATGCAACATCTCACGAGATGTGGAAAAGGCTTGCACAAAGGTACGATCAGCTCGATGGAACCAGAATGTTTGAACTAACTAGTGAATTGTCTAAAATTGAACAGGGAAACTCCATTGTGACGGAGTATTTCACCAAATTGACGAGTCTCTGGCACGACATTCCTAGAATGATAAATATACCTCCATGTTGTTGTGGATACAGTCGAAAAATTGCTAAACATATTGAAAATCAAAAACTCTTTATGTTTCTTCTTGGGTTGCGCGAAGATTTCATCAACATAAAGGGCAATCTCTTGATGAAAAATCCTCTTCCTAGTGATGATGGCGCGTACGCCATCGTATTGCAAGAAGAACGTCAAAGGTCCTCTGGGAAGACTACGAAGGATAGCATAGATACTTCCTTCGTAAACAACGCAGGCAGGGGCGAACAGAACCGTATCGACAGATCAAAGGGTCGTCGTGACAAAGATGGCACCAGAAAGAACCGAACTGGGACTTGCGGTCATTGCGGAAAAACGGGGCACTTAAAACGTGACTGCTTCAAGCTTCGTGGCTACCCTGAATGGTGGAAGGGGCCAAGAGTCACCGCCTCTGCTAACACCGTTGAACAACGATCTACAAGAAACACTAGCGCCCCTGGCCTGAATGTCGAGAAACTCAACAGCTTGTGCGAGTACTTTGAGAAATCAGGCTGCATACCAGAAAGGTAATCGCCAGTAGCAGTGCTTCTATTGCCAAGGACTTCTCTAATTTCTCAGGTACCGTTTACACTCAATCTTTTGCTGCTCATCATAAACATTATAAACATCGTTGGCTTCTTGATTCGGGTGCTAGCGATCATCTAATTGGTGATGAGACTTTGCTGATTAATAAAAGGAAACTTGTTGACGTTCACTACGTGACCTTACCAAATGGAAACAATGAAACGATCAACACTGTTGGTACCGTGCAGCTAACTAAAGATTTTCAACTGGAAAATGTTCTTTATGTTCCCAGTTTCCGCCTTGCTCTAATTTCTGAAAGCAAGTTGATTTCTCAGATTGATTGCACCATTACCTTTGATACTAACAGCTGTTTTTTGCAGGTCCCTACTTGGACGAGTAAGAAGAAGATCGGCCACAGAGAAGATGGTCTTTATGTTTTTGATGTTGAAACTTTGGGCAAAGATATAGATACGTGTAATAATGCACATGTCGTTTCTCATTCTAGTAGCAGATTTTCCCATGCTACTTCTAGTAGTTTTTCTAATTCTAAACTTATGTTTTGGCATAAGAAAATGGGGCATCCACCCATTAGTAAGATGATGCGCATTGGACTCATTAGTAAACATGATATTCCTGCTAACTTTGTTTGCGACATCTGTTTTAAGGCTAAAAGACATCGATTGTCTTTTCCCCACTCTAGGAACAGGTCTAAGCATTGTTTCCAGCTCATCCACATTGACATTTGGGGTCCATGCTCCACCATTAATCATGATGGGTGTCGTTTCTTTCTTACCATAGTGGATGATGCTAGTCGGAGCACATGGGTGATTCTAATGAAGTTCAAATCTGAAGCACCACAACACGTCAAAAATTTCATTCTTATGGCCTAACATCAATTTAACAAGCTTGTGAAAATAGTCCGATCCGACAACGCCTACGAGTTAGGATCATGCAAAGCATTAAGGCAATTCTTCCACGATAAAGGAATCCTTCATCAAACCACGTGTGTTTACACACCGCAACAAAACGGTGTGGTTGAACGCAAACACCATTATCTCCTTGAAATAGGGGTGGCAATACCCATCGGGTACCCCATCCACCCGTCCACCCAACCCATATAAATGGGTGAAAACCCGAAATAAACGGGTGAAAAATGGGTGACGGGTGAAACGGGTGATGGGTGAGATTTTTTCACCCATCACCCAATTCTCACCTGACCCATCACCCGTTTAGAGTTCTACCAAAATATTTTTCAAAAATTATGATAATACCCCTCGAATTTTACTAAAAATTATAGTCAAACTCACAAAAATTTTATATAAATTTACAGTCAACCTCTAATATTTTTTTAAAAATTATAAAACATACAACAAAGATCTCACCCGTTTATCACCCACCTCACCCGTTTCACCCACGGGTTCGGGTCAGGTTCGGGTGAACCTTAATGGGTGACGGGTCGGGTTCCGGTGGAGCGGGTGAAAATGGGTGACGGGTGCGGGTGAAGCTTCACCCGACCCGTACCCGACCCATTGCCACCCCTACCTTGAAACAGCTTGTGCTCTTTTCTTTCAATCTAGTCTCGATTTACGCTATTGGGAAGAGAGTGTTTTGATGGCCACATTCCTCATAAATAGATTACCTTCTTCAACCTTGAATGGGATGTCTCCCCACGAATACTTATATGGGCTTCCTCCTAACCTCAATAGCATTAAAACGTTTGGTTCCTTAGTCTATCATGCTAGACCAATTGTTTCTCAATCAAAATTCAATGATCGCAGACATCGCGGTGTATACTTGGGCCCAGGTTTATGCAAAAAGGGCCATTGAGTTTTTCTTATTAATGAAAAACAGGTTATAACAAGCAAAGACTTAACGTTTTATGAACACATTTTTCCCTTGCAGGCCCAACCCACCGAAGGCACCCATGATGATTCTGAAACTTTCTCTTTTCCTATAAATACAGATGATGACCGTGATGACCATCAGCATCGCGCCTGGAATCGACGAAATCCAAGCCCTCCAATCCAACAACATTTTGATACAATCGAAGACACAACAATACGTGAGGACAACAGCTCCGTTCTTGGGCCAGACACAAATCACCACGACAGTGTTGACGAGGCCCAGACCATTCTTCATCCAAATCAGGACAATCATGCGGAACATCCAATGCATGGGGATAACGGTCCAACAACTGATGATTTATCCATCACCGAAACTCCTGGCGACATCATCATTGATGGACCTAGACGATCAACACGTGTCTGACATCCCCCGGCAAAGCTGACTGACTACGAGTGCAATCACACTCTCTCTGATCCTTTCACTCATCTTCTATCTACTAGAATTGAATATTCTCGCCCAAACCTTATGCCTGATATACAAACTTTAACTGACATTGTTCCATCACGTATTATATGTTCCTAGGTCTTACGTTATTGTTCACCCGAACCTTCCTCCTATCAGATTACCTCACAATTTTCTGAGTGGCACGACACCATGGCCACTGAACTCAAGGCCCTCGAAGCTAATCAGACTTGGAGTTTGGTTAAACTCCCTAAAAGAAAGGGATACATTACATGTCAATGGGTTTATCATGTCAAATACAAAGCCGATGGAAATATTGAACGCTATAAGGCACGCTTGGTTGTTCGGGGCTTCACCCGAAAGGAAGGTGAAGACTTTAACGAGACCTTCACTCTAGTGGTCAAAATGACTGCCATCCATGCCTTAGTCTCCGTAGCCACAACACGACGTTGGAAAATCCATCAACTGGAGTCAATAACGCCTTCATCCACGGCGACCTGCATGAGGAAATCTACATGAAAGTTCCCAATGGCCTCACCACCAAAACAAATGGATTGGTTTGCAAACTTCAAAAATAGTTATACGGTATCAAACAAGCTTCTCGCCAATGGTATGCCAAGCTGTGTGCCTCCCTCATAAATTTGGGCTTCACCATGTTAGATAATGATCACTTTCTTTTCAAATGGAGCCATGGCACATCCATCCTTTTTCTTGATGCTTAAGTGGATGATATCATCATTTACGGAAATGATGACGACAGGATCACTTATATGTTGGAATATCTAAAGTGTGCTATTAAATATAGATAGTTTTGTCAATTTGTTTAGTTTCTTAAGTTTCGTCAGTTACATCAGTTTCTTAAGTTTCGTTAATTTATTATTGTAGTATATATAGAGTCTTCATTAAGTGGGCATATGTAAAGGTTTGTGTTTTGTCTTAGATTATAAATAGAGGAGTCTGTTATGAACATAAATACAAGGTCTGAAATACAAAAACAATATCTTCCTTTTATATCAAATTTCTATCAATTCTATTATATTCTTTATATCAATTTTTGTTAGATTTCTATCAAATCCATTATGGTATCATAGCAAGTATTGATGTTTTTCTTTTAGATTATGACAAATTGAAGAACCGTGTTGTAGAACGATCACAGTTATTTCCTAGACAGACATGGCTAGTGAAAAAGGAACTGAGAAGAAGCCTGGTGCCGAGACAAGTGCGATAGGTTATTCAGATCCTTTGTATGTTGATCCATCTGAGAAGGAATTGGCAGGTCTTTTCTTATTGAGTAAGAATTCACAAACTAGTCATATATTTTGTACAAAGTGGATATTGGAAACTGGGGCAACAGATCATATGTCTGGAGCTCATAATTTATTTGTCAAGAAGAATTTTGTCACATCCAGGTCAGTGGTTTTGCCTGACGGTAGGCCACAAGTTATTTCTATGGTTGGAGATGTGGAACTGGGAAAAGATTTTTGGGTTAAAGATGTGTTATACGTCTCAGATTTTAAGTTCAATTTACACTCCGTTGAAAGGTTAGTAAAACAAATTGCTTAGCCGCTCGTTTTTGGTGAGAAATATTGTTTTACACAAGATTCTATCACAAATAAAGTTGAGGTCATAGGGCTGGATCAAGAAGGTCTTTATATTTTAGACGCGGAAAGAGCTAGTCAGGTTTTCTGTGTTTCGGGAGACACTACAAAGAGAGCTGGTCATCAGCATTTTGGTCTTGTTTCTGGAGTTAGTGCCAAAGCTATGGAGTTACATTATAATGGCCATGTTCGTTTCAGAAGCTAGTTCAAATGAGACTTATAAAGAGTAATGATGTTCCCTCATATTATGCTTGTGACATTTGTTATAAAGCTAGTGCACAACGTCTTCCGTTTGGGCACTCATAAATTAAAACTCAAAAACCTTTTGAGATGGTTCATGTGGATGTTTGGGGACCATTTAATGTCACCACTTATAATGGTTACAAATATTTCATCTGTTTTGTAGAGGATAATACCAGAATTACTTGGGTTCAACTTTTACGACACAAGGTGAAGCATGGGAAGCTCTTGTAAGCTTCCTTAGTTGGTAGAATGTTAGTTCGATGCCAAGGTAAAAGTGGTTCGTAGTGATAATGCAAAAGAATTGGGTAGTTCGAATTAAGGGAGAAATTATTTCGCTCGAGAAGGAATAGTTCATCAAACTACTTGTGCTTATACTCCTCAACAAAATGTCATGGTCGAAAGGAAGCATAAGTACCTTCTTGAGACCGCCAGAGCCCTTTTCTTTCAATTCAGGTTCCGCTTGCTTACTGGGGTGAATGTATCTTGCATGCAACCTATTTGATTAATCGGCTCTCTACCAAGGCTTTGAAAGGGAAGACTCCCTTGAAGCTTTTTACGGCACAAAGCCTTGTTATGATGATATACAACCTTTTGGTTGCTTGTGTTATAGAACTCTTGTTGGTGACAAGGGTGGCAAATTTAGTCCACGGACTAAGGCTTGTGTTTATTTGAGTGAAGAACCAAGGAAGAAAGGGCATAAGTTATACAGTTTGGATACTCGATAAGTTGCAGTTTACAGGGATGTGAAGTTTCATCCCACTGTTTTCCCTTTTACAAAAGACCATATTGTGTTTTCTGATTCTCTAGAGCATGCTGCTGGTTCTTCTGAACATTTTCCTGGGGATGGGGAAGTCGATAGTCCCAGTCCCCTTGTGTGTTCTTCCTCTGATGATAATGTCGCTAATTCTTCAGAGCATGCTGCTGATTCTTCTGAACAGTTTCCTCGGGATTGGAAAGTCGATAGTCCCAACCCCCTTGTGCGTTCTTCCTCTGGTGATAATGTCGCTATTCATCCTCCTAGTGAAGATGTTATGCCATCTGTGGTGGTCAAGCCGGATCATGTGGGTGAATCAGAAGGTGGTCTTCGACGCTCTAGTCGTGAGAGTCATCGACCTAGGTATCTTGATGATTCTGTTTGTTCTTCTCATTTTCAGATATTTTAGATGCACGTGTTTATCACAAAGGAAAACATGAGAATTTATAGGAGAATTATCAAAGTTTGACAGATACTAAGCCTGGGGTTTCTTGTGCGTTCACTGTGACCGCTTCACATGCTTCATTTGATCGCATTATGAAAGAGGAGGAGCCACAATCATATAAAGAAGCGGTTGTTTTTACACATTGGCGAGAGGCTATGCAGAATGAACAAAACCCTGGAGGCTACAAACACTTGGGAGATTGTAGATTTGCCTAAGGGAAAGAAAACTATAGGCTGTAAATGGGTTTACAAAATTAAACTCAAGTCTGATGTCACTCTTGAGCGCTATAAGGCACGTTTGGTGGCTAAAGGCTTTACTCAACGCCATGGGCTGGATTATCATGAGACTTTCTCACTAGTTGTTAAGATGACCATAATTCGCGCTCTTCTTGCCGCGGCTCTTCACAACGGGTGGATTGTAAATCAACTGAATATTAATAATGCTTTTTTACATGGAGACCTTGACGAGGAGGTATATATGAAGGTGCCTCCAAGTCTGGATGTTTCTGGACGTAATAAAGCTTGTTTGTTAAAGCGTTCTCTCTATGGCTTGAAACAGGCTTCACATCAGTGGTTTTCTAAGTTGGCTTTTTTTCTTAACTCTCAGGTTTTATCAATCCAAAAATGATTATTCTTTATTTTACAGAACCAATGGTTCCCACTTGCTCTATGTTGCAGTTTATGTCGATGATATGTTACTGGTTGGTACACATCAGGAGGACATAGATCAGCTTAAGCAAGCATTGGATGACAATTTTAAGATTAAGGATCTTGGGAGTTTACATTATTTTCTGGGTATCGAGTTTTTACATACATCACAAGGTGTAATTCTTATGCAACGGAAGTTTTGCCAGGATCTCCTTACGAAGAACGATTGTGAAGACAGCAAAGTTACAGTTGGTCATATGCAACCCGGACTTTCTCTACGCCGTATTGATGGCACACCTCTGGATGACCCTTTTGTTTATCGGTGCCTGGTCGGAAATTGAACTATCTGTCTAACACTCGACCAGATCTTTGTTTTACTGTTCAGGTTCTTAGTCAGTTTATGCAACAACCTACTGATATCCGCATGCAAGCTGCTCTGCATACCCTGCGTTATGTGAAGGGTACGTTGTATTATGGGATCATTCTTGATCAGGGGTCTACAACGCAGTTAGATTTGGTTGCCTATTGTGATTCTGATTGGGCGGCTTGCCCGGACACGAGGAGATCTGTGTCTGGGTATTATATCTTCCTGGCAAATAGTCTAATCTCCTGGAAAACCAAGAAACAAGGAACTGTGTCACTTTCCAGCGCATAGACAGAATATCGTTCTCTCCGACGTGTCACATCAAAGCTTACTTGACTTGGTCGGCTTCTTTAAGAGCTCGGTGTTGCTAATATTACAACCATACCGGTGAAGTGTGATAATCAGTCGGCCGTTCATATTGCTCGTAATCTGGTTTTTTATGAGCCTACAAAACATATTGAGCTTGATTGTCACTCTGTTCATGATAAGATCAAACAGGGGCTTGTTGATATTTCTTATACTCCCTCGACCTCTCAGCTTGCTGATATGATGACAAAAGCTCTACTTGGTACTCGCTACCGTAGCATCTCTCTAGGATGGGGATAGGATGTGCAGATAGTCCAAGCCTTAGTGATTTAGATCGCTTGCGGCTTGCAGGGGGTGTTAGAATATCTAAAGTGTGCTATCAAATATAGATAGTTTTGTCAATTTATTTAGTTTCTTTAGTTTCGTCAGTTACATCAGTTTCTTAAGTTTCGTTAATTTATTATTGTAGTATATGTAGAGTCTTCATTAAGTGGGCATATGTAAAGGTTTGTGTTTTATCTTAGATTATAAATAGGGGAGTTTGTTATGAATAGAAATACAAGGTCTGGAATATAAAACAATCTCTTCCTTTTACATCAAATTTCTATCAATTCTATTATCTTCTTTATATCAATTTTTATCAGATTTCAATCAAATCCATTATTATGTCAAAGAAACTCTATCGTTTGTTCAAAATAAAGGACCTTGGCAATCTCAATTACTTTCTCGGCATGGAATTCTATCACACTACCGACGGTGTCTCAATCACTCAAACCAAATTTGCCACAGATCTCCTCGCTGATTATTATGTCACCTCCGAGAATCCCGTTGCCAGCCCCTTGCTCCAGGCACCAAACTTCTTTTACATGACGGGCATCCCTTGCCCGATGCCACCGGATACCGGCGGCTCATCGGAAAGCTCAACTACCTCATCTATTCTCGTCCCGTTCTCAACTTCAGTGTTCAACTTCTGAGTCAGTTCAACTAACAACCTTATCAAAAGCATTGGGACACCGCCACCCGCGTTCTTCAATACATAAAAGAGACTCTTTGTTATGGCATTTTCTTTAATAATTCTAATGACTATTCTCTTCTTGCCTACTGCGATTCTGATTGGGCTTCGTGTCCTATTTATGGCAAGTCCGTAAGTGGATATCACATTCTTTTCGGAGACGCTCCCATCTCTTGGAAGTCCAAGAAACAAGCTTGTGTTTCCCTCTCTTCCGCCGAGGTTGAGTACCATGCTTTACGACGCATCACCACTGAGTTATCTTGGCTCTCTCGCCTACTTCATGAGCTCAGGGTTCATGACATCACTCCCATACCGCTGAAGTGTGACAATCGATCCATAGTTTTCATTGCACACAACCCCATTCTCCATGAACGTACGAAGCACATCGAAAAACGTGCATTACATACGTGACGAGATCAAAGCCGGTCTCATTGAGGTCTCCTATATTTCCAATACTCATCAAAAGGCTGACATGCTTACCAAGGCCTTACCTGACAAAGACTATCGGAGTCAACTTCAGTCTATGGGAATGCTAGACGTTTCTACAAACCGTGGAAAAATCCATTCTCCATAGGTTTGAGGGGGTGGGGGTGTTAGGATTATATATATCTTTAGTATATTTTCTCTTCCCCTTTTCTTATTTATTAGTTCCCTCTTTAAAAGCTAAGTAAAGTTGCTTTTCAACGGGTATTTCCAATTTGGAAACTCTTATTATATAAATCCCCTTCTCGGTTATTCTTTCAGTAACAAGAAATACAACCTTCTTTCTTTCTTCTCCCAAGCATGCGCTTGCTCTCTTTCGTTCTTCTACGTATCGATCACTCATCGTTCTCACGCCTTCTTGCTCAATCTCTATTACGCTACTCTCCATTCTTATTTCTCTCGCAATCGAATAGTTGTACAATAAATGTAGCCATTGACCAAGACCATACTGTAACCATCAAGTTCGTTTTATCTTACCAAATACTCCCTCTAAAAGTGCACTACTTAAATTTCAATAGTTTGAGTAGGAAATGAGTTAAAGATTTGTTTAGGTTTAGTTGTTTGTCATCTATGTTTCATAATGTTTAATAAAAGAACACACTTATAAGTTGTTTGAACCCATGCACTACATAAATTGAAGATTTGGGCATTAAATTGAAAGGAACCGAAAGATGTGTCTGGTTTGGTCAGACAAAGATTGATATAGAGGTCACATGCATCGTCCACTTTTGTCTTTTTGTATCCATTATGTAAAAGACTGAAAAGATCTAATAGTTAAGAAGGCAATTAGAGAGATTTATATTTTTAGTTCTTATCTATCTTAAATCGTGCTTCTATTGTTTCTTTTATGAAGTGAAAATGAAACAAGTAGTTGCTTTTATTTCATTTCTTATATGATTGAGCCCGTTAAGAAACATTTAATTGAAACACAAAGACAAGAATATATTTAAATTAAGTCATCAGTAATGTAAAGCTTAATAAATCCAATATAAATATAATGGGATAAAAACATAGCTAGACCGAAGTGTTAAGTTTCTGGGTGCACCTAAACACATCTGTTTGAACGTGAACAGGTTCAAGTGTTTGTGAGCCACAATATAATCATTGTCCTAAAGCATAGTGCACCCGGGAATAGCAAGACACTCGTGTACAACACATGTACAATCCTATCTTCTTTGCCTATACCTTTCGAACCCCTTCATGTAACATATTTGAAATTTAACTCGGGGATGTCATTGATTACTCACTATTGGTATATGTTATTATCTAGTATTAAGTATGTCTAAGATTTTGGATTGTAATAAAAGTAGGGACTAAGCCACCGCTATAATACTTTTCTTTTGCCACACAGGGTGTGATAAAAGAAATAAAATATTTCTATTGTTATAGTCGCTAGAGAGAGTAAAATAAGTTCGAGTATATATGTTCTTTGTATATGCGATGAAACAATTCACAAGGTGTGGCACTGTTTAAAAATAAATCGACTCTATAGTGCTTATCGTTTGCCTCACAAGGTGCAAGATGCAACTGCTCCCGTGATTTGTCTCTGCAGGCATAACCACAAGAAGAGAATGAGCATAGGCACAACGCATGTATGTTCCTTGTTTGCCAGTTAGGGTTGCAAAATTACCCTGAGTGAAGAGAATGACGTCTGCCAGAATAAATAAAAAAAACACCAAAGAGAAGAAGATAAGTTTGAGTATATTACCAGTTCAAAAGAGAATGAAGAATCAGTGGCAGTGTGACACTCATTTATCTTTGTAGAGGCCCAAATAGAAGAAAATAATGAAGAATAGGGCAGAGTTTGTATGTTCGTTATCACCAATTATTAGGGTTGCAAAATTACCCTGAGTAAAGAGAATAATTATTTTTTATATATTAAAATACATAATGGGTGGACGGATGGGTGAACAGGTTTGAAATCGTTCACCTAAATCCAACCTGGACCTGCCCTATTTCACCCGTAACCCATTTTCATCAGTTTTTCGCGAGTTTTCACCCTTTGGGTGGTCAGGTGATACAGACACCCATCAACAATTACCATCCCTACTTATAACCCACAATGCAACATATCGATCTTATGCTTCCCCTCACTTACATTCTGCTAATAACTATATATTAAACATTTTTCAACCATTTAAACCTTTCATCTCCCTTTGATGCCCTCACCCAATTACTCGAGGCACTGCAAAAGTCTTTTTTTTTTTTAATAAAACTTAGTGCTATAAAAGCAAAGTTTCATATAATTAATATGTTAATTTCATACCTACTACAAAAATATTATTGAGAATCTTCAAAATCAATGGGGCCCGCACCCGTCACCCGTTTTTACCTGCTCCACCCGAACCTAACCTATCACCTGTCAAGGATCACCCGAATCTGAACCCGACGAACCCACAGGTGAAACGAGTGGGCCGGTGATAAACGAAAGAGACTTTTGTTGTATGTTTTTGTAACTTTTAGAATATATTAGGCGTTGATTGTAAATTTATAGTAACTTTTATGATCAAAGTGTAATTTATATAAAAAATTTGTGAGTTTGACTACAATTCTTAGTAAAATTCAAGGGGTCTTATCATAATTTTGGAAAAATATTTGGGTCAAACTGTAAACGGGTGATGGGTTAGGTGATGGTGAAAAAATTCTCATCCGCATCCGACCCGACCCATCACTTGTTTCACCCTTCACCCATTTTTCACCAGTTTATTTCGGATTTTCACCCATTTATATGAGTCGGGAGGACGGGTGGATCGATTACCCGATCAGTACTACCACCCCTATTTTTAACACATTTAAAATTAATAATTAGTAAGTTAAACTTACATTACACCCAATAATAGTTGTATATTATTTTCCCATAAAAAAATATAGATATATTTTAGATTATAAATAAAACACCACTTATGCATAATACATTAGAATAATTATCCACTTAAACTTTTATCAAAAAATGTTACTTTAAGCATATCGTTTTAATTATTTAAATATGTACTCTCTTATGTGATCTATAAGTTGGTAATTTTTTTCTTAAATTAATATATTGGAAGCCAATATTTGTAAATATATGTGAAACATAATAATATAGTCGACTTATTG
Source organism: Limonium bicolor (assembly GCA_023374045.1). Classification (NCBI taxonomy): domain Eukaryota; kingdom Viridiplantae; phylum Streptophyta; class Magnoliopsida; order Caryophyllales; family Plumbaginaceae; genus Limonium; species Limonium bicolor. The sequence goes on along the minus strand of CM041776.1, from coordinate 346,214,007 downwards.
AAGGAATTGGGTAATTGTCCCTTGTTTGTAACATATGTTCTCCTGTGAGACATCTATTTCCCGTTCTCCCATCTCTTCCCCTTGCCTCTTTCTAATTTTCCAACTGGCACGGTTGCAACTTGCAACAATAACCCATCGACGGACGATTTCTAACAGGAAAGCCGAGCTCGGTGGAGGAGCAGGGGGAAGGGGAGATAGAGAAGGGGGTCTTCGAAGATGGACGATTACACGAGAGAAATGATGGAGCTTAAAACATTGGTCACACGGACCCTTGAGAAGAAGGGCGTCCTTGCTAAGATCCGGGTAAGATCTTCCCGTCTCCTTGCCCTCCTGTCCAGGTGTTAATTTTGCGTTAGTTATCTTAATTTATCACCTTGGGTGTTAAAATCCTGGGAAATGCTTTATCGTTCAAGTTACAACTTTGCGATTAGGGTTCCAGGGACCTCGAATGTTGAACGACTTGCAGATCTATCTTGGGCCTGACTTTTTGGCGTCTAGGTCTCCTTCGCTTTAGCAGTGGTAGTAGATCTTCCCGACCCTCTACAGAAATGTAATTATGTTGCCTTGAGTATTTCGGCCCCTCTTTATGTTGTTCTCGTTGAGTCGTTGGTTTAAATTCAACAGTGACACATTATCTTAATTCCATTAGTTCACGATGAATGCACTGTATCCAAGTCGCGGATTGAATTATAAGTATGAGCATTAAGTGCGGATAGAATTTTTTTGTCTCTTTTGCTACTAACTATCCAGCTTTGACGTTCGTCTCCATTTTTTTCATGATGGAATTTCTGTTCCCGTGGTTGATAGTGAGTAAACCTCTCCCCAGTCTGCACATTGACATCTTTTGTCGTCTCCTTTCTCATACCTTAGTATCTGCATAGTCCCAATAATTTGGAGATGGTAAATCTAATAATTCGTAACCTGTATGATACTTCTTTTCTCTCGTGGTGGATTCGATATTACCCTCCCTTTAATCCTGTATTTTATTAAGTATGCCATTTCATCCTGAGAGGCACAGTTGCTTCTCTAGCATACGGCCTCTGGACGTTTTGCTCCCCCTTTCAGATTTAATTTTTGGAGTGTTTGTGGTTTTTAACACTCTTGGCTCCACCATTGATGTTTAACGTACTTCAATTCGAAATTGTCGGAATGTGTCTGACACTAAATGTGCGATTGTGCCCTGACAGTTGATTTAAGGTATACTACCTCTGTCCCATTTTGATCGTTTTGTTTGCTTTTTGACACGTTTTCCCACCCCAAAATTAAACATACAAGATAAAATAATTTTGTAAACCTAAGTTATACGATATATAGTGTTTTAGGATTCCATTGCAAAACTTAGATTTGTAAAAACATATTGTCTTACATGTTAAATATTGAAGTCAAATGACATTCAATAGTAAACAAGGCAGTCAAATAGGGATGAAGGGAGTATCATTGTACTCCTGACATGTTATACTTTTATGGTACTTATGCTGGTCAAGTCTTATTGAAGTAAAATGCTTGCCTTTAATTTGGGTGGTTTTGGCAGGCGGAGCTTAGAGCAAGTGTGTTTGAGGCAATTGAAGAAGAGGATCGTGTAGTTGAGAAGGAGGAAGGCTTGCCCCCTGCGTTGTTGGGAAGCTGCAATGATCGTGCCAAACAACTCCATGCTTCTCCTTCAGGTGCCTTGTTGCGCTATTCTTAAATGGATTAGTCATTTCCAAAAAACTTATATATTTGTATTTCTATGGCTTAAAACCCGGGAACTTTAGTATGCTTTCCCTGTGAAACACCTAGAGTTAATGTAAGGACAGCAATCTACTGTTGCACCAAGGTGTAAGTCTTTATTTTGAAAGTTTTGGTTGTTATGTAACTTTAGTGTCCCATTACTGAACAATGATCTTTTTTAAAACCTCAAAGAAAGGCAGGGTTCAGGGAGAGATAGATGCATTCTTGCTTTAGAATATGGCTGATTCAAAGGGATACCCATCCTAAAAATAGAATTGGAACAAGTAACCGCATAGAACCCAAGCTTCTTTAGAAAATATGACATATGACCAGTGTCATCTAGAACCATGTAAACATAAAGTTTGGGCAATCAAACAAGCTCCTAGACCGTAAATTGGTGTATAAGTAAAACCACATGAAAAATTTATAACAGAATTAAGAGGAAAGCTATTCTGTTATTGTATGAGCGTACAGCAGACGGTCAAGGTTGGACAGTGGGCGCTAGCTTCAACAGTGAAGGCGCTATCTTGGACAGTGAGAAATCAGAATATTGCTGTCCTGCTGCATAAACAAAGAAACAACAACATTAGAAATGACAACGAACCTAAAGTTTAACAAAAATTCTGCAGCATCTCCCCTAATTTTTTAACATTTCCAAATCAATTAATCCATCCAAACATTACAATGTAATCAGCGTTGTTATGTAACTTTAGTGTCCCTTGACTGAACAATGATCTTTTTTAAAACCTCAAAGAAAGGCAGGGTTTCAGGGATAGATAGATGCATTCTTGCTTCAGAATAAGCTGATTCAAAGGGATACCCATCCTAAAAATAGAACTGGAACAAGTAACTGCATAGAACCCAAGCTCCTAGACCTTAAATTGGTGTATAAGTAAAACGACATGAAAACTGTTATAACAGAATTAAGAGGAAAGCTTATTCCGTTATTGTATGTGCTAACTATAAGGCTGTGGCAGTGGCACATATCATGCGATGCCATATAAGCCGGGCCAGATTTAGGACAACTAAATTTCTGACTTATGTTATGTAGTCATAACACACTATTCCCTTCAGCAAACTACCATTATTGATGTTTTTTCGTTCGTCATTGATGAGAGCCTCCACTAACTTGATGCTGTCTAGCTCATTCTTGACCAGACATTTAACTAAGCATTTACATGATTACTATACTGATATAAATACTTGTTGCAAATATCAAGGAAACTGAAACCATGTTTGGGGCAGATATCAACTGCATGAGCTTTTGTTTCTAACCTACACTTGATTCTCATGTTAGCTTCCTTGACTTTAGATGTTAAACCTTTTATGGAACAGAAAAAGAAGCTGGGTACAATCTTAGTATCTTCTGTTAAGTCCTATTTATTTGATAGCATAATTCCTAACCTTTTAATGGAGATGGATTTTGTTTGATTGCAGGGAGGCTTTTAACCGCTCTTGTATGTGAGTACTTGGACTGGGCTCAACTAAATCATACGCTTAAAGTTTACCTTCCCGAGTGTAATTTGGTATATTCTTTCTCTGGTATCTATAATTGTAATATTTTTTAAACTTCAGGCCTTTGATTTTGATACTTATATATTCAATCGGTGTTGTAATATAGCCTAAGGATTCATGGAAGGCTGAGTTGACGGAATTCAGTATAAAAAATGGATACAATCTCAACCGAAATGGAGATAGTGGGCCATTGCTGTTAGATGTCCTTGAAGGGTTCTTAAAATTTGAGGTTCAGTGGGTTCTCATGTTTTGAGCATTAGAAGTTTTTTATAGAACTGGTTTTTAAAATTTGTCCTTCTCATGCAGAATTTGTCCCAATCCAGAGGCAGCGGAAGAAATGAATCTTTATCTAATACAGATGCTCGTAACATGAGAAGACCATCTTCATCATCATCAACAACAACTGTTGCTGGAGGCTTACCCCCTCTTGGAAGGTTGAAGCCATCTCTCTCTGACCCTATAAGTTCTCAAAAAATTATTGATATGCCTTGTTCCACTTGAGTTGCATTTTATATCCCCTGTTATCGTTTTGCTGATTTTGTTTCTTGACATGCTGAAAACCGCTGGGCATTGATCTTATAGGCCTCTTCCATCTTCCCAGACTTCAGGTACTCTTTCTTGACTTCTTTTTTTTTCTCTCTTGGTTAACTTTTAAAATTGCACTATCATTTATCTCTTTGGTTTACCTTTTGTGGTAGATCGAAGGGCAGGGTCATCTGTCTCGGGATATAGACGGGATGACTACAACTGGAGTCATGATCAGGAAGAACTTCCAGAAGAAGTAATTCGCGCTCAAGCTGCATTAGAAAACTTGCAGTTGGATAGGAAAACTCGGAATATAACACCCTCTTGGCGGTTAGCTTTCTGAACCCATTTAACTTTTTTTTTTTTTGAAAATTTATATTCTCGTGGCAACAGACTTCCCTTGATAGATGAGTGAACTTAATTTTAAGGTGCAATAAGTCCATCATTTCCACTTTCATAAAGATTCAGCTAGAGAAGAGTAACCTTATAAATTGGTAACAAACGGGCTATAAGTTTCTCTTAAAGAAAACAGTACACCTCTTTTTGAGTATTATTGATGTTTTTCTTCTTCTTGTGATGGACGTGGTGTGAACTGTGAAGTGAATCAAATTAATTTCTCACTGATGAGATTTGATCAGCAACAAAGTAATCTCATCCGTGATCACTAAATTGGTCTGCAGACATTCTGGAGATGGGACCTCTGAGGATGAAGGCGGAGTAGACCACATGTAGAGCTCCAAACTAACATCCCAGTACGATCACTTTGAGTAATGTGATGTATTTTAAAACCCCCTGGCCGACCTGGTGTTCAATGTCATGAAATGATTACGAGGCTTTTAGCTGTGAAAAAAAAAGAGAACTCTTTATTGACTTGTTTGTAATCTGTTCTTCTTTCTCACCCCTGTTTTGACTTGCTATCTGGCTTTCTTTAATCTAATTCAATGTGTTTATCCGCCATATTCATTCATGGCTTGTGCATATCTTCCCACATGCCTAGCATGGCTCTGCCATTATGGCGTCTCTTACGGAAATAGCTGCGTGTATCCGCAATTGAATGTGGGCTCTGGTGTTAGATTTTGCATTTTTGTGACGAGTTGTCTTCTCTTTGTGGTAAGCGTGTATCGATGTGGCCCAGCTTGGAGTTGATGGGCCCCGGAAAAATATTCACGTGCTTTATACCTTTGCTTTGCATTTGTTTAATACTATTACTTTTGTAAAGTTACTACTATATCAGACCGTCGATTTGTTTTTTTTTTTTTACTATAGAATCTTAATTACGGGTCACTTTTGACCTGAAGCAGGTATATTCCAAAACCCATCAATTTATGTTGCAAGTCTATTACTTGCCTTCACAATTTCCTTCTAAGACTCTAGTGCATTGACATTTTAGGCCTTGTTCGGTCATTTATTTGGGAGTAGCATTTTCGCAAAGGGTGTTAGCCTTTTTGGCTCTAACAAAGTTGTGTACTCAGTCGCATAACAAAACATTCAACCAATCTAGGATTTGATAATCAAAATAGCCAAACTAAAAATCTCTATAGCCATAGAATTGCTGTTTACACATCAACAAACCCTGTCGGAACTCTATCTAGAGTGCGGTTGGATTTATTTGTCTAGGGCTATTTTCCTGTGTCTATAACTATCTTGCACGCAATGTATATTACACCCATACACGATTAGTAAAACATATGAAAAAATCACTTCCAGCGTAAAGTTAATTTAACCATTGATTATACAATATGGAAAATCAAGAATTAAAAATGCGAATCTAACTTGATTACCATCTTCACTAATCAACATCAACAACTACCAATGAAGAAGAAGAGATCAACATATCACAGATCATCACCTCCACACAAACCACAGTATCCTAAAGAAAACTCAAGTAAAAATTGACAATTGATATGTTGAATTTACGGTTTGATCTTGCTCCATCTCACTTTCGCCTTAAAACTTTTTTAAGGGAAACAAACTTCGTCTTATGAGGGGTATTAGCTTTAAAGATATACCTAAAATAAAGGCACAATGATTCTGAATAAGAGGTTTAAGTATAATCCAAAGCCTACCTATCTACAAAATAGTTTACCATGAGGTTGTCATAACCAACCAAGTGGGATGAGAAAGAAGTGATAAAAGTGTATTACGGGACCAAAGATCCATCCAAACATTTATTTCGCCTTCATCTTCCACTATCCACCATCCAACTTAACCCATTCCCACCTAGCCCAATGACGAACATAAAGATCTTCAAATGCCGCTGGCATTACATCCTTGAGCGACCTCTAAGTTTCTTTGAACTGGACATGGCCATTTTAAATCAACATGACATCTATTTATTCTTTTGTGGGTTAAGATTAAAAGTTTCCAACCCATTATTTTGGATAATCCACAAACTTTATGAGCTGGATTAGTGGCCAGCGGCCACAGTCTAAATTCATATCAGTCAAATACAAGATACATAACTCATATATTAGGAATCATGTGACTTTCTTGTTATTACAGGATTAGATGACTCGAGTTCACGTTTTATACAGATACACATTATTTATGCATTTAAATGGTTTAAAGAAAAATTTACTATTTTATAAAAAATAGCATTTTATCATCAATAAATCTCATTCCACAACAACTTTTAGGAAGTTTGAACAACTAAATACAAATTATAAATTCTAATGGAAAGATAGGTGTATAAAACTTCTCTAAAATGAATGAGTAGAAGTCATATCGTATCAAAGATTCAAAATATTTAGTCTATCTCTTTTGTACCTTGGGTTGAAGCAATGATGAAATGGGATGGTTCCATCTGTCAAATTCGTCTACTTCAAACCAATGATCACAAAATCATGATTCGATCCCATGATCTTACAATCCAAATTCATCGTTATGATCTAGATCGTAGGTGACATCGAAACCATGTAGGATCTTCACAGAAACATAATTCAATCGCACAATTTTACGAGGCTACACTCGAGATCCATAGTATGTACCTACAACATCGTCGATCCCAATTTCATTGTTGTTTATGTTTTTAATATGTGAATTATATCTTAATAAAATATAAAGAAACAAAAAGTTCTTAAGATTTTGTAGAAGATGTCATAATCCATAAAATATCTTGACTCTGAACATTGCAACTGGATGTTATTAGAAATAACTTTTATGTATATTTATTTGAGGTCATTGAGCGGATAATGATTAAGATTGAAAGATTATTTTTTGTTACTTTCAACAAAAAAAGAGTACAAAATGAACCTAACGTCAAAAAATGTATAACATTTTTATTTAATATTGTAAAGGATGAAAAATTCAAATTTATATAACTCTAAAGTAGAAATTGAAAAAATAACTCGAAGAACCAATACAAATTTATAAAATATGATTGATTACTCTTATCATATTTTTTCTTTCCTAAGTTTATAATTAAAATAATAAGCTATTAGATCTCATTTTGACTATGTATTCCATTGCTTACTTACTCTTTTGAATTAGCATAGATAGAAAACCCATGATTTAGTATATAAAGAACTTGTAGCTCACAATATTTGTTGGGAGCTGATAAAAGAAATAAAGACACACATAAAAATTATAAAGTCTGTGAATTTGATTTGTGTTAAGCTACCTCATTTCATTCTGTCATTTTCATGAACAAATTATGAAAATTCATAATGTTTTTACCCATATTTCAATTTTGTAAGCGTACGGTCATAGTTGTGGTCTTAATTTATCATTTTTATTCACTAACACTATATTTTTTTATTTAATAATCTTAAAAGTTTAAATAGAAGTTATATATATATATATTTGAACAATATTATTGAAGTAATAAACCATCCAACCATCCAATTCTAGATTCACTTTCGACAGTAGCGTAGGATTGAGATAATGAAAATATTGCTTCAAACAATGTCACTAATTTGGACAATAATTAGGAAAATTCACAACATGCCACTAAAATGTTTCATAATTCACGACACACCACTTTTTTAAACTTGTCCCTCATATGTCATGAAAATGTTTTGAAATTCACAAAATACCACAATTTGGTAACAAACATTAACTGTGCCCTGAAAAATGACCATATTACCCCCGACAATTTTATTATTTTAATTCTTTTTAAAGTTAGCGGTTTTTACAACCATTTTTTTTGATTTTTTTAAAAGTTCACAATATACCCTTGGTTTGACAAAAAGTTCACAAAATATCCATGTTTTTACAAAAAAGTTCACAGTATACCCCTGTTTTTTTTAAAAAGTTCACAGTATGTCCATCTTTTTTTTTACAAAAAAATTCACAATATGTCCACATTTTCCTTTTATGCTATTGTGACAACTATTTTATTGATCAAACAAAAATCCATACTACAACTAATGGGCTTGTGGTTTCTTTGAAAGTGTGTCTTACTGGGTGTATCGATTCTGCATCACTGGCGCTCTTTATTGAAAGAAACCACCAGCCCAACAGTTGTTGTAAGACTTCCCGTTTGAACAGAAAATAGTTGTTACCATAGCTTAAAAGGAAAATAAGAGTATATCGTGAACTTTTTTTTTGTAAAAATAGGGTATATTGTGATTTTTTTAATAAAAATAGTGGTATTTTATAACTTAATTTTAATATAAATATGAGTATATTGTGATCTTAAAAAAATTAAAAAAATAATTGTTAAAAAGTACTAATTATAGAAAAAATTAAATTTTTTTAAAAATTGTCAAGGACAATATGATTTTGTTTCAAGGATACAATGAACTTTTATCAAATCGTGATATTTTGTGAATTTCAAAACATAGAGACAAGTTCAAAAAAAAAATATATGAAAGAATTATGAAATATTTCAGTTGGCTATTGTGAATTTAGATAGAATACTTCTACACTTCCCCACCTTTCTGGAATGATTCGTATTTCAACATCATTATTATTGTCCATTTTTTAAATGAGAAAAACATAATAGTCACAACAAACTGCAGTAGTCTAGTTTATTCGCTCACGTTCAAAAAAGAAAAAGTAGTATATTCGTTCACGTTCGACAATCCGTTACATTGGACGGAGGCCCACGCCGACGCAAGCAATACTTTTTGTCGTTGAGTCCAAGTTTCCATTAAAGCTCCCCGCTGGTGATCACCATGGCGATTTTAGAGCGGGTTCTGAGGACGGGATCGTCTACGATTCGGAGCTCACTTTTCACATCCAGCACGCTCCGTGGCTCCACCTCTCTTATAGATTGCAGCTCCGGTGGGAAGAGTGGGTGTGGGAATTCCCTCTCATCATCGCCTCCTGGATCGAATAGCAGTAGTCAGTCCGTCGGCGGGGGCAAAGAAAGAGATTTAGGTGGAGGAAGAGGAGGAGGAGGGGGTTGGAAGGCTAAGAAGAAGAATGTTCACTGGGTGTTCCTTGGCTGTCCGGGAGTCGGAAAAGGCACCTACGCTAGTCGTCTCTCGAGTCTTCTTGGTGTGCCCCATATTGCCACCGGGGATTTGGTCCGCCACGAGCTTGCCTCTTCCGGTTCTCTCGCCTCCCAGGTGAGAATTTCACTTGGGTTCCATCCTATACTTAATTTCTCGAATTTTAAAACTTTTGTTACTTTCTGCTCCTGATTACTGCAACTTTTGACGTTCTCTTTGTCTATCCCCAGCTTGAGGAGATCGTTAATCAAGGACAATTGGTACCGGATGAATTCATATTTGATTTGTTGTCTAAGCGTCTTAGACTGGAGGAATCAAAGGGTGAATCTGGGTTTATCCTCGATGGTTTCCCTCGAACTGTGAGGCAAGCGGTGAGCACATGCATACTGGGAATACTGTTGATCGTGTATTGATGTGCAATAAAACGTCGTTAAGCTAGAAATTCTAATCATTAATATGTCTCTACAGGCTTCATAGAATAGAAAACGATCCTCCAAACGAATATACTATTACATATTTAAATTTGACGGGGCTTCATGATCCATACAATGTTAAAGTGGATACTATTTGCTCTCCTGAAACGAGAATTTTTGAAATTTGCAATAGAGTTGGAGTCGCTCTCATGGTAAATTTGTTCACCGTATCTCGTTAGTGGCGCTCCTGTACTTTGCATCCATGGAGGAGTGGTGGCACGTTGCGTTATTTAGCTCTTTATGATCCCGCTAGTCAATTTTTCCAAATGCTTAGGTTGGTCCAGCTTTGGATTCTTGTTCATTACTCATACTTGTAGTCTTGTACTTTCAATAGACCTTACGATCCAGGACTTACTGTAGGGTGACTTGTTGTGACTGAATTCATACTTATAGTCTTGCCTATTCATTATGCTGCATTTTGTTGCGGTATCTTACCAAGGTGTGTGTAGGTTACTTCTTGTTTATAATAAACGTTTGTTGTTTCATAACATGGCGAAACCATTGCTTATCATATTGCTGTGGAATAACAACGATATCTCCTTCTTAAGATGCATTGACTGGGCTGCATAAGTTATAGTCTCTCAGTCAGAAGCAGCTGTAATGATCGCCTATGCTTTGCTGATGACTCTCTGACTGATTTTATGGCTTGAGGGCCACTCTGAAAAGTTATATGCTGGCTTACTCTTGTCTGATATGCTCTTGGTAAATGGGAAGATCTCGGGACTATACACTTGCTACAATCATGATCATATTTCCGTAAATCCTGTAGATAAACCTGTACTAGTTTAGGCTGTTGTAGATTAATAAACCCAGACTTTGTGGCTCTAGAATTTGACACTTTGCTTTTGCAAGCTACCTCACCTACTCATACTATGCTTTTTGTGGGACCACTGGAACTCCTATTAGATGTTCTCATGTACTAGCCTATTGCACAGTGGAAGTACAGGATATGTCTCATGTTCATTGAATCAAGGGGCATGTTCATTGAATCAAGGGGTTGGTCCTTGAGAAAACTCACTGCATTCTTTGATTTTGAAGGTGACATGTGATTAGTGTCATTTGTTCTGTTGAGTGGTAGAAACAAGTGAAAGAGATAATTGTATTGCACAACTCACCTCAGAGTACTTTTGTCCTGTTCTTCCTCATCTGGGTCTTGCTTCTTTGCACCCAAATATACCATCATAAGCTTTGATAAGGAACATTAAAGTTGCAGCAAGTGCAGATTCAATTTATAAAAGCACCAACCTGCTTCTGTTCAAATATCCAGTGATAGATTTTAATTGGAGTCAGCATTATGTACTATGTTTGATCACGTTGCTCGGGGAGGTATTTGGTATAGTTGATCTAGGGACTAGGGGCATCAGTGCTCTTGCTTGAGGTCCAATTTCACATTGGCTTTGTGTAAAAACAGCTTTACTTGTTCAATATTAGAACTTGAAGCTTTTCAATATGTTATGCGTGCATCTATGAAATCATGATCCCGAGCTTTGTATGATAATATAGTAAATGGACACTTGCTTTTTGACCAAAAAGCTATGGCTAACTGGCTATGTCTTATCTCCACAAATATCTTTTCCGAGGAGCCTATAACTAAGATAGAAAGGTCTTTACCATCAATTATGGCTACAATATTGAGGCATTCACGTATTACCCTCTATCTAGTGAAGTTACATGCTGTGTATGATTTTCTTTCCCTCCTACATTAAAAAACTCTGCGTGCTCGAGTTGTGTGGGGTTATTCATTTTTGTGTCATTATTAATTTTCATGCTATTCGCTTCTGAGTTTACTTCAATGCGGGCCTTTGCAGGAAGTTCTACAGAGACTGACGACATTGACTTGGTGCTCAACCTGAGGCTTCGAGAAGAGGCACTTATTGCCAAGTGTCTGGGACGAAGGATATGCAGTGAATGTGGCGGGAATTACAACATAGCAAGTATTGACATAAAGGGTGAGAATGGAAACCCGGGTTTGTATATGGCCCCACTTCTTCCTCCCCCACAATGTGCTTCGAAGCTGATTTGTCGTGCTGATGATCAAGAAGAAGTTGTGAAGAATCGACTCAGGATTTATCACGATGCGGTATATTTCCTCCTCTCTTATAGCTCTCTAAAATTTTCCTTCACTTTTTGGCAGTCAATCTGGGCGCTATACGAGTCAGTGATAGTGTACATAGTCAGCTGATTCCTCTGTGCATGGACGCAGGGACCATTATTTTTGGTTAGAACAGGAGGAAAACGTTTTTGTGTGCAAGAACGTTTTTTCTTTTGGTATTTTAGTGTCTTTCATTACTCGTGAAAATGAAAACATTGAAATCACCCTTTATAGCAGAACATGTTAGAATAATATAGGAATTTTTTATTTTCCATTATCCAGACAATTGAAGGCGTTGCTTCCTCTTCCTCCCTTCTAAATTTCTTCCATCCCTCCGCCCTTCTGCGTCCGAGAGCTTCTTAACGCACTAGTTCATGCTGTCATTGGTCATATTGTTCCTTAACATTGCATAGCATCATTCATTTCTGTACTTTATTATTCTCACTGCATGTTATGGATTTTCCCTGTTTTGCCAGACTCAACCAGTTGAGGACTTCTACCGTAGACGTGGCAAGTTGCTGGAATTTGATCTTCCAGGGGGAATTCCTGAATCCTGGCCGAAGTTGCTTCGTGCTCTGGATCTTGAAGATCATGACGATCATGACGATGAACGATCCGCCACTGCCTGAATGTGTCAGTGTTGTTATAATTAAGGTTACTCTGATTCATCTTCTCCAGTTTGCATGGTAAATGCAAGAGACAACACCTTATGGAGCAGACTATGGCAACTGGAGTGGAGAAAGTCCCACGTCATTAGCACAAGGTACATATAATCGGTTGGTTCCTTTGTGCTTCATTGAACCAAGTAATAGCAGCTATTGTGCCCAATTGTTTGTACGATAATGATTCGCCTGTGGGGTTAAGCAATATAATTTTGTTCTGTGATTACCAAGTAGTCGATTAACTAAATGTACATTTGGTATTTGAGTTGAGTTGAGATTGGGGTCTTGCAAGGATGACGTGGTTCGATGCATCAATTATGATAGCCACTGAACTTGGCATATTAGCATGTTTAATGAATTTAGAATGCCATTGGATTAATCTGTATCAGTCAGCTCACAGATCTCCAACTTTAATCAACTCCAAAGGTCCAAGCTCCTAATCTTCCGGTGGAGATTTACCCCCCGGCCCTTACCTGTGGGCGGTACAATCTGTAAAGCCATAGTAGCTATTGCGATGCTTGCTGCTTCCATTCAGTGATGTTCTTTTCATTTTCTTTTTGATAAAAAATAGTAATGTATAAACAAGACAAAGCATTGGATACGAGGTCTGAAGCCTTCATCACCCGACTAAAACATGAAGTTGTGGGGTCATATAAAAAGACCAAAGCAGGGAAGAAAAAGTTACAGGACATCCGCACTCCCCAGCTGCCAAACACATTTAACAGCTAGCAGGCAGGCAGCCACCAGGCCCACAGAAACCAGAGTAAAAGAAACAATATTTCTTTAAAAGAAAGAGGTCTTAGTCTTACTTATTTTGAGAGGACCGTACGTGTATGGGGCACGGAACAAGGATAACTCTTGCCATGTTCATATAATCTATACGCTGACGCTAAAAAAGATTTCCATGATGCCTGGGAGATTAAACAAAGAGTGCAGCCGAAAATGGAGCCAATGGCGACGACAAAAAAGATATACAACTCCCATTCGGTATCACAGTCCTAAAACAGGGTCATACAAAGAGCACCACACCAAGAACATAAGGTATACCACCTACTGCAACCACCCCTCGCCCGTGCTTCCTTCTGCACGAAGCTGGAAACCAGATCCAACCACAATATTGATTGACAACATTGGTAGCAAAGCCACTAAAGCGTAGCTAGAACGACTTGAGAGTAGATATGGGATAATCAGGATGCACATGGCGAGAAAATAGAGAGGTCACAACCATAAATACAAATATTTGGCCTGTGTGATGATGCAAAACATCCACCAGGCTAAGAAATCATAGAAGACATCCATGGACGAAGGTGGAATGGGCCTTCTTGACAGTCCGTCTAAAAGCACCTGAAAAGAGATGGAACAGAAAGAAGCCAATGATCAAGAAAATGTGGGTGCACAAAGAGGGAATAGACAATAAAGAATATGACCTTCGTGAGCCCACTGGTAAAGTGAAGCCAAGGATCACTGTAACCCTAGAAAAAGATAGGGAAATGTTTGACAACCTGTAAAAATGCGCCGTGTTTACAGTTGACGTTGAGATGAGTGCAAGACAAGCCCTTGAGAAGTTCCATACAGCCTGGCCCGAGATGAAGGGGCTCCTGGCATTCTCAAGATCAAAATTCTTAGTGGTCTTTGTTTCAGCTATGAAGGCTAAAACAATTGAGCAACACTACAAAGACAAGGCAGGTCCATTACAGGGGATGTCGGTAAGAAGATGGAAAACTTCTAATCAAGTGGAGATAAGGAAAACTTGGGTAACGATTTATGGAATGCCCATCCTTGTTTGGAACAAATCAAATGTAAGGAAGGTGGCGCAAGTAGCGGGGGATGTCCTGAGGATTGATGAAGATGATGAGCACTGCATCGAGCATGGAGAAATTAGAGCCCTGACTTAAACAACGTCCCAACATTTCTGAACCCTCAAAGTCCATGTTGAAATTGATGGAGAGTCCTTCCTAATTGGAATAGTAGAGTCATCGGCACCGGTCATTGATCAAGATAAAACCAATAATGACTTGGACATAATTCAAGTTACCCAAAGGGGAAGTTGTAGAGCTGCCATGAAAGTCCATTCACAGACAAGAAGCCGCCAAAAGAAGCCACTAATGATCCTACTCCCAATGATAAACAGGGTAGTAACTCACATTTGAGCCCCACAAATTCACCTTGGGAATTCAGAAAAGAAGGGGAAGATGCAGGGCTGCTATTGTATAATTATGACACCTGCCCTGGCCAGGAGATGGAAGAGTCAGATGATACAATTAATGGCCACTACGAATCAAATAGAGGAAAGGGCAGCTGCACTGCGTACTACATCAAAAAGAATAATCAACATCGAGAACTCCCCTCCAAGCATACCTTCACATCATAGGGAATCCCAACAGCCTGACAGCCAGACAACCCTTGATAGTAACGGTGCAGGAAACCAAGAAAGTGACTTGGGTCTTACCCAATTATTCTCCTAACCAAAAGTAGTGCATGATGAGACCCAAGCTGCGCCACTGACACAAGAAATGAATACAAAAAACATAAAAAAACCCACTTGAGCTAACTGTGGAATTAGGCCATAGTACTCCAACACTAAAACAAAGGAAAAAAAGCAAGAAACGGATCCGGTAAGGTGGATGACCCCATTCTGGAAGTAAATAACTACCTACAAACTACAGAGCAACTGGGGTGCAGAGTAATTGACGGGGATAGAGCTCGACACAACTTATGGAGATCAAATCATAGAATGTATCACAGAAAAGTTCAAGGTAGTGCGAAACACATAGAATGATGAGCATAGTGTAGAACATCAGGGGATTGAGGCCTAGTGCAATAGAAGCCGTGGTCAGTAAGGAAGTACGTACAATGGACATATATATATATATATACTTGGCTTGTTGGAGACCCAACACTTCTCATTTGTCAGTAAGAAAATACTTAAAATTTAGGGGAAAACAGACAATTTGGCTTGGGAGGAGGTCCCAACTGAAGGACGATCAAGATACGAGAGCCACGTCACAGTCAATAATGTTAATAGAAAAGGCTCCAGATGGGTAAAGTTAGAAATGACCACAAATGCGAACTGATTTAAAGGGGTGGTATTTTATGTTTATGCCTCATGTGACGTGCCATAAAGGAACCAATTGTTTCAGGAACTATTGGCAGAAAAGGATAGATGCAGTGACCCGATCATGTTACTGGGTGACTTTAGAAGAGCTAAGAAAGTATGGATGTCCGTATTCTTCTACGGATCCTGACAGTTATGGATGAACCGGAACAGTAAAGTCTTCTGAAAGGAGAGCAGTCCTCACATTTCAGTGACAAACTTGGTGAAATTAGGAGTATGGCAATGGACCAATCCTGGTGGCCAAACTTCCCTTACCCATCGAACTATTTATGGAGTCACCAAAGCTTTTTGATATCTTGACTCGGCTGTAGCTATGATTTTACTACAAACTGTTTTTGTATTAGTAGTGATTATATCCCAATGTAAACCAGTACTGTTTTTCTCATGAGGTTTTTCCCACTAGGTTTTCCTCATGAGGTTTCAACGAGGCTGGTAGGGAGCAATATTATATAAAAAAACAAAGGAGTGGAGGGGATACAGTGTCAATAGAATGGAAAGGTGAATTAAAGGGTTGTGGAAAGTAAACCCGACAATTTGGGTCAATGGGTCGAGTTGAGATCACTCATAATCCAATCCATTTAAAATATCATTAACCTAACCAAAAAGTAGATGGGTCAAAAAATCATGATCACACAACCCGTTTGAAATCCTTCAATCCTAACCTAACCCATTTTAAGCGAACAATAATCCCATATTACTTAACAAATCAATTGTTGAAACATCATGCATAGACACCTATAAATGTCACATTACATGACATATTAAATTGTATACAATAACTGCAGTAACCACTTTGATAGACTTTTTTTCAAAGTATAGAAGCTACTTTTTTCAATCCCTATATAGTATTACATGACATATTTAATTGATATAATCACATCTTCTGGATAGTATTTGATAGACCATTTTGGATAATATAATAGCTACTTATAGAAATTAATAGACGTAAACTATCTTGTGAGCAACTACCCGAAGTAGTTATCTTTACATCAACAACTATAGCTTACCAAACGTTCTACACCAACTATGCTCATGATTTATTAACTTCTGTATCTGTTAAGCTCAAGCCAGCGGTGACAACCTCCAACTTAGCATTCTCTTTGCTCAAATTTATCATTTAAGAACAATAGTCATTTACAATAGAGAATAAATTAATAGTCAACTTTTCAAGTGAAGTTACATTGGTATTTTCTAATTGATAAAGAAAGGCTATTAAGATATAAATTGGAGATCTTGAATTAATTTTGGGTTGAGTACTATTCTTTTAACTTTGGCTCATATTCATTTTATAGCCAGTTTTTTTACTTTTATTGTATGTACATAGAAAATATATTATTTTTAATTTTTTAATTATTAATAAGGATATGTTTGGGTTGGGTTGGGCTATGGGTTTAAATCTCTACCCTAACCCAAGTCACAAAATTAATTTATTGTCCTTGATTCGATCCAGAAAATAGATGAGTCAATAATCAAGACCCTAACCCAGAAAAATATAGTTTGGATTCAGGTTGAATTTGAAGTTGTGTCAAAATTGCCATGTTTAGGGGAAAGACATAGTAAAATCAGAACATTCTTATGGGACAAATGCGAGAATTGGTAGCCTCTAGATTGTCACTGCTCGTGATCATGCTCAAAGAAAGAACGAGTTCATTGTGTCCATTTGTGGTAAGATTTCAAATGCAGCTATCGGAATAAAGTAGGGGAGAAATTGAGAGCGGGTCTGAAACTGATGTTAGCTATCAAAACACCTTTCAAAAGCAGCAGTTTGAATAAATTAAAGGAGAAATTGTAGAATCGGCACCGAAATTGATAACAAAATATGGCAAAAGCCAACAAAGTCCACAAACGAACCCAATATTGCCATCAAAATTGCGAGAAAAACTATGCACGAGGAATGTAGGACTAATGGAACTCAAATATTTCCAACTAAAAGCAAAATGTTTGTATTTCCTGTTCCGGAGCAACAAAATCCGCTTTCTACAAAAAATTAAAATATTATGGAATTGATCAGTTTTATGTTTTTTTATAAGTTTTATGGCTTTATTCATGCAACAAAAAGAGTGTTTTATAACAAAAGTCCCGGTACGACATTGACTAAACCAGTACCATTAACCGACCCCCTAAGCCTTGCACCCGCCTCATTAAAACCTCCATAGCCAAAACCTAGTGGGAAAAAAGACTATAGAGGAAAAAGAGTACAAATAGTACGGCTTGTAGTGTTACCTCCCTCCTACAGATACATCATATCCTCCTTGAGGTTAGACGAATTAATAAAAGTTTCATATGATATGGGGATTTTGGACCACCAGCTCTTTGTCCATTGCCACACACCCCTCTTCGCCCGGGTAGTAGCCTTCTCAGCTCTTGGTATTTCATGACAAAAGATTGCATCATTTCTTATACTCCATACCCCATAAAAGAAGGTAGATCTTCATACTCTTCTTGCCTTCTTATTAAGATTAACTCCCATCCGGTCCTCAAAAATCCGACGTCGTGTATCTTTGAATGTGAAGCTTATCTCCACCTTCCAATTAACTCACTCACATGCGCTACTGAGAAAGAGAAATGACGAACAGAAAGAAAGACGATGAATATACTGTTTCATTGATGATTAAAATATATGTCTCTTACAATCGGTATTTATAACCGAATGCTATCTATACAATGGGCTGAAGACTGGGCCTATGAATACAATAAGCTGGGCTGATTTATTGTAGGCTTAGTATGCCCCCGCGATCGGAACGTGGGTGAGCCCGAGAGACGATCGAAAAACAGTGAACCGAGAAGCAGGCAAGGCCTTAGTTAGAAGGTCTGCAACTTGCTGATCTCCTCCCAGATGAGTAACAACCAGAGAACCAGATCGAACTCGTTCCCGAACAAAGTGGAAATCAAGTCCCACATGTTTGGTCTTGTAGTGTAATATAGGATTGGCTGCAAGGTAAGTAGCGCCAAGGTTGTCACACAGAACCACCGGCGGTTTTTGACAGAGGGACGTAGAGTTCACTAAGAAGTTGCTGTATCCAAATCAGCTCAGCAGTACCAGAGGCTACAGCACGATATTCCGCCTCTGTCGTAGAACGAGCCACCGTAGCTGGTTTCTTAGAGAGCCAAGAAATAAGGGAGGATCCAAGAAAGATTGCATAAGCCGAGGTAGAACGACGGCTAGAGATGTCGGTAGCCCAATCTGCATCTGTATATGCATTCA
The DNA here is from genome assembly GCA_023374045.1 of Limonium bicolor. Taxonomy (NCBI): domain Eukaryota; kingdom Viridiplantae; phylum Streptophyta; class Magnoliopsida; order Caryophyllales; family Plumbaginaceae; genus Limonium; species Limonium bicolor. Next base: position 346,195,314 of record CM041776.1, on the reverse strand, counting down.
AGGAAATTGTAGATTTTCTGGGCAGAAAGAGATGCAGAGAGATAGTGCCACTTAGATAACGAATTAAACGCTTCAGAGCCACCCAATGAGTTTGAGCCGGGCAATGCATAAACTGGCAAAGTTTGTTGACGCAGTGACTTATATCAGGTCGAGTAAGACTTAAGTACTGCAGACTACCAAGAATACTTCGAAAGAGAGTTTGATCTGGAACAGGTGGGCTGGACGAATCATAAAGATTTGTGGTGTGGGCTAGAGGAGTGGAAACCGGTTTGCAGTTGGTCATGTTTGCTTTGGCAATTATTTCGGAGATATATTTGGTTTGGGAAAGATAAAGCCCCTGTGAAGTACGAGTAACCTGGACACCCAAAAAGAAAGATAGTGGACCAAGATCACGAACAGGGAATGATTTCTGTAGATGAGAAATGAAATTAGTGATGAGAGTTTGTGTAGACCCTGTGACGATGATATCGTCTACATAAACCAGTATATACAGGATGTCCGTTCCAGAAGAGAAAACGAAGAGGGAAGGATCCGACTTGGCCGGTGTGAAACCTGCGGAAACAAGGGTGGAGCTGAGTTTGTCAAACCATGCGCGTGGGGCCTGCTTAAGCCCGTAAATCGACTTGCGCAATTTGCAGACATAGTTGGGGTAATTGGGATCAACGTATCCAGGAGGCGCTGCATATAAACATTCTCAATGAGATCCCCATGTAAGAACGCATTTGAGACATCCAATTGATGAATTGGCCAGTCTCGAATTGCAGCAAGGGCTAGAACCAGGCGGATTGTGACTGGTTTAATAACGGGGCTAAACGTCTCCATATAATCCACACCATAGGACTGTGTGTATTCTTGGGCAACCAGTCGCGCTTTGCGACGCTCAAGCGTGCCATCTGCATTAAATTTTGATTTCAGTATCCATTTGCAGCCAAGCACATTGGAGTGTGCTGGAGGGGGAACAAGAGTCCAGGTTTCTGTAGAGAGAAGGGCATTGTATTCTTTGTCAAGGGCAGAGCACCAGTCACGATGCTTGAGAGCTTCAGAAAAGGAGGGTGAATCAGGGACAAGGGATTTTTCAGTTTGGGTGTGCCAAGCTATCGTACCATCAGTTCGTGATTTTGGTTTACTGATATTTGCCTTTGATCAAGTTACCATGGGATGAGCAGGTGGTGGGTCGGGTGAATGTGGAGAAGGAGGTAAAGTAATAGTGGGAGAGGAGGATGGGTCTGGTGGATGGGGAATTATTGTGTGGTGCTGTATGCAGTTCTGAGGTAGAAGCAACAGAATCTGGTATAGTAGGAGAAGAAGACGGTACAGGGGTACTGGTGTAGGTAGTAAGGTCAAGTGTAGTATCCAGAGCGGGAGTAATAGGAGTGGGCAAGGGAGGTGTGGCAGAAGTAGCAAACGGAAAGACGGCTTCATTGAACTACATCCCGGGATATATAGATGCGCTTGGTTTGTAATCCAAGCAAAGATACCCCTTATGCGCGTACTGTAACCCAGAAACACACAAGGAACACTCCGAAAGGAGAACTTGCGTTTGGTATGGCCTAAGTTAGGCCAAACTACACAGCCAAACACCCGAAGAGTGGAGTAATCTGGAGAAGTCCCAATAACAGTTCATAAGGACTCGTCATACGGAGCACAACAGAGGGAGTACGATTGAGTAAGAATACCACTGTTAAGAAGGCATAATTCCAATAGCGCATGGGTACTGAAGAGTGATACAGAAGGGCAAGGCCTCGATCACTATGGTTTTGTGACCTACTTTCAACACTCCCCCGTTTTGTGCATGAGAATGCGGGCATGTGATGCGATGAACAATACCCCTCTTTGAATAGAGGGGACAACGCACGAAACTCCCCCCCACCATCAGATTGAACAGCCAAAACAGATGTATTAAACTGATTACGAACATAAGCCAAGAATTCTTTCACCGCAGACAAAACACCATATTTCAAAGACATGGTGAATATCCATATATATTTTGTGTAATCATCAACAAGAGATAAGTAGAATTTACAGCCATCAGATCCAAGTAAAGGGGCTGGTCCCCATACATCCATAAAAACCAATTGAAACGGTGTAATAGAACGAGAAGGGGTAGGGGGATGGGGAAGCGCATGTGTTTTCCCTGCTCTACAACCAGAACATGAAACAAAAATTGGAGTTTGTTTGCTGCTACAAGGTAAACGAAACTTATTGACTATATAGCTGGTGATTTTATCAGAAGTATGGCCAAAACGCAGATGCCAAGTGTGAGCATCAGTTCTGTTGGTGAAATGGGCAGTAGGCTGAGACGAATCAAAAACTGGAAGGTGGTATAAGCCATCTTTAAGTCCTCCTCTGAGTAAAATTGCTTTGGTAGCCTGATCCTTCACAAGAAAATGAGAGGAATGAAACTCAAAAAACACATGATTATCCAAACAAAATTGACGAACAGATAAGAGATTCTTAGAAATGTCAGGCACATGAAAAATGTTGGATAATCGAAATTGATGTGCAGGAAGAGATAAAAGGCCCATGCCTTGGTGTTCAATGGGCACCCCAGACCCATCACTCATAGAAACAACTTCAGAGCCAGTATAAGGATGGCTAGATACAGACAGATTCGACAGATCATTGGTAAAGTGATCTGTTGCACCCGTATCAGGATACCAAGAGGAATCAAATGACGGATAGGGTTTATATGTGGCAAAAGAGAAGTTGGCAGCAGGGATCGGGTTAGGATAGGATTGATAAGAATGGTTGTAGCGATGATAACATGCGCTTGCCTTGTGCCCCGGTTTCTCACAAATTTGATAGATCGGGCGATAATCGGGCTTGCCATTAAAGTAAGAGTAACCAGATCCACGACCACCTCCATTGTTGCGGCCAGAAGAAGAACGACCACGAGAATACCTACCCCTCGATTGGAGCCACGTCCTCGATTATTATAAGACCCTTTGTCACGAACAGCATTGTTCGCAGAGGACGAACCAGAATCAGTAGTCACAACATTGTTAGATGACAGATTGTTATTCTGAACTGATGTAGCAGCATTCCTGGACATTCGATTTTCAACGGCTAGTAATTGACTCATGACTGTGGATGTAGTAAGAGAGCCTGACTGACACAGCAGGATGGTAGATATAGAATCAAAATCGTCAGGCAAGCCATGAAGAATGCAGTGACAAAGGTCATGCTCAGAAATTGTCGATCCAGCCGCAGACAGAGACGATGCAATTCGTTTTGCCCGATTAAAATAAGCAGAGATGGAATCTGAATCTTTCTTAAGAGAGTATAACTGAAAACGAAGCTGCTGTAACCTAGCCGTTGCTTGGGAAGCATAGATTTCATGCAAATAACTCCAATCTGAGCAGAAGTATCATAATCGATTACCTGTCCCTGGACATCCTCCGTAAGAGAGGTCATGAGAATGGAAACTATCATTTGATCGCGTTGTTGCCAGACTGCAAATTCTGGATCTGATGAGGTAGGGACTTGTCGAGATCCATCGACATGTCCAAATAGATCATAGCCACGAAGATACGACTCAAGTTGTCGTCGCCAAAGGGGGTAGTTGTCGCCGGTGAGCTTGTGAAAAGAAGCTGCAGGTCCGACCAGGTTTGGAATGGTGGTAGTGGTGGTGGTGGTGGTGGTGGGGTGGTGGTGGTGGTGGGGTGGGGGTAACAACATTATGTGGATCTCCAGTGGGATCGGATGTTGGCATGGTGCTCGATGGAGCTTATGGCTCTGATACCATACTGAGAAAGAGAAATGACAAACAGAAAGAAAGACGATGAATATACTGTTTCATTGATGATTAAAATATCTGTCTCTTACAATCGGTATTTATAACCGAATGCTATCTATACAATGGTCTGAAGACTGGGCCTATGAATACAATAAGCTGGGCTGATTTATTGTAGGCTTAGTATGCGCAGAGACAATTCACCGAAAAGCATCACATGCACTGCCGATTCCATGCACCGCTTACAAAACGGGCACCAGCTTTGTCCAATCGGGACAATGTCCTTCCCAAATAATACATCCCTTGTCGAGAGTTTATCATGCAACGTGAACCACCAAAGGACTTCCATCCTTGGTTCTGTCATTTTACCCCAGATATAACTCGATAGTGCGCACTCATTTCCTTCAGCTACAAGACTTACATACAACTTCTTGGTAGTGAATCCATCCTCCTCCTCCCCCAGGTAGTTCCATCTTCTCTATTCTGCATTAACAGCTGACTGCTCAACATTAGTAGCAGATTATATTCCATGTCTTTTTCATACCTGAATAATGGCTTTCTCCATTCAATTTTCCAAGACCAGCGCTCGTTTGTCCACTCGCCCATCTCTGCCACGTTCCCATCCTGTTTAATAACACACACTGAGTACAGGCGAGGAAATAAATCACGAAGTGTTGCCGCGCCTGAAATAAATCACGAAGTTTTATGTAATTTACTATGTTACTCTTAATTTCTAGAAAAAATAATCTAGTAAACCCGGACAAAGACAACATAATTATAGAGGAAACATTTTCATAATGGATTCACTTCCATTAATCAATTTTGTGCACTCTCTTGTGATACAAAAGATAATCAACAAGAGATAGAGACAAAATAAATGATAATGTTACCTCAGAACTATGTCCTTTGGTATTATCAAAATTAAAAAGGTGTAATGTAGTTTGTTGGACTACTTCTCAGATAACTTCTCGATAATGGCTTAATTTGCGAGGCTGGATGTAATATAGTTTCTTGGACTGCTTTTCTGATAACTTCTCAATAATAATATATTATTGTAGCAACTAGTCTAATAGCTGATATAATGACAGTCGACTCAATATATTAAAAAACATCCATAAAAGATTAGACGACGATAAGATATTCAAATGGATATAGAATTGGAAAGGATGCCGATCCTTTCCTTTCCCCTCTCTCCTCTGCTCTTGTCTATGATTCTTTCCCCCTTCCTAATAGCCATGTTATTAGTCACCGCTAACTTCTCCCTCTACCTCTTTCCTCAACCTCTCAAATCAAACCCGTCTCCCGATACAACCTGCAAGTCAAACAAATATCTAATACAGATAAACACGTCTTTACATTTTTAACCAACAAGTATTGTCCTCCCTCGGCGGAGGTTCCTAGGGATCGCAGCGGGTAAAGTATCAACGATTTTGTGAGTAACTCTCCCACCGAGCCAAACTCTTCTCAGCAAACAACACAGCCGCAACTGTTGCCTCCAGCAAAAGATGAAAACGAAATATCCAATCAAGCAGCCAGGGAGCAAGAGGAGCTGGATTCCAAGATCTAATCAAACCGTTAGTCAATTGGAGCGCGATATTGGTTCTTCAAGGTCTTGCATGTTACGCTCTCCCCCTCTTTTTCTTAATTTTTCGTATCATACTCTATTGTGCGACTATGCAACAACTGAATATGCAGACGACGCTATGAGATGCTCAGAGTCGACAAGGGGGAATGAGAGTTTTGATCACTAATTGCATGAGAGGACACTGCTCATGCACTCAGGCTTTGGATTGTGTAAGCTTTGGAAGCTAGTCTTAATCCTATTCACCATGGTTATTTTTGATGTAATTCTTTCGGTTGTTTTGACTTCAAGTACTTGGGTAGCTCAAGATGTTACTTCTTTAAGTGTTGTTCTTGATGATCAGAAGCGCGTAGGGTTTCTAGTGACAATCGCAGGTGGTGATTGGTCTCTCCTTTGATTGCTCATGCAACCTCCCAAAGGGAACTAGTTGTCCATAACAGTTAGGTTATTGGGGTTGTTTTGCTTGTGGGTTTGCAAGTGTGTCGAAGATGTCACCGTCCATCTCCTATGTACTTCCTAGGACTACATTACATATTATGTACTAAGTATAGTCCTTAGTTTAAAGTTAGTAATCTTAGACATGTATGGCTTGCTTGGTAGGTGGCAATGGGAATGAGAATGAAAATGATGGATATGGGAATAGCAATAGAATCAGTAGGTATGAGAATATTCTCATACCTTTGTTTGATAAATGGCAATGAGAATGAAAATTATGAGTAATATTTATTATTTATACTTTCATTGTTTATTGTGATGTTCAAATAATTTAAATTTATTACAAAAAAATAGAACCTTTATTTTATATATACAATATTTACATAATAAAATTTCACATAATTTTTATAATAATTAAACATAAATAAATGTATATTTCATTTCTAACATATAAAATTAGATGTAAAACATATAATCAATTATTATTATTAAAAAAAATTAAATTTCATCTTAATTGTATTATTGTATATTAAATATGCAATAGCAAATTAGAGCTAATTAAATGAACGGACCAGCTCGGCTTTGTTTCCCATGGACTGGCATTATTGATTTTTGAAAATATAAAATTAAAATAAAATTAATAAATATTATATATAATTCAAATAAATATTAAACAAATATAGTATAATATTAAATTAAATAAAAAATATTATATTTTTAAATATGTATAATTGTAATTCGGGCAGTGACTCAAGCTTAGTCACGGGCTCCAAATTTTGTAGGGACTCGGCCCAATTTTTGTATATATTTATTTGGGCCAGGTCAGGCTCAGTTGCAGGCCCAACATTTTTCTGGCGCTCGGCCGGTTTTTATTCTAGCTCGAATTGTTGTCCAAGCACTTTGATTTTTTCGGACGGGCTTTTCGGGCTTTTTGGGTGGATGACCGGGCTGGGTTGTACTTGAGCATCTAGCTACTACAAGTTATTAGTGTTAATCATAAATTATTATGTCATTGTTTTATTTACTACAACCATATTAAAATCTTTAATATATGATAATTATGAATGATTAAAAAATATATTATTCACACAAATCTATTAGTTTTTACTATTTTATTGAAAAATATAATAAAATTTTGATAGAACTAAATAATAAAATATCTAATATCTAGAAAATAAAGTGTGATTAGTTAACTATTTTCATGAAATATATCTAATAAAATATCTACTGAAATTTGTTATATCTTTTAGTTTCAATTTTTTTATGAAATTTGATATATTTTTTACAAATTAAGACTTCAGGAAAATAACTAACTAATAAATATGCTGAAAATTGGTAATAAAACAAAGATGTGTATGGCGGAAATGAAAAACGATAACCACCCCTCCCCTAGTAATCTATGGGAATAGATAAGAATTGATTCCCATATCCACTTCCTATAAATTTATATTCCCTTCTAACAAGCATAGTGATAGAATAGTTTTATTTCCATTCCAATAGATTCTTCACCCTCCTATCAAGCAAGCCTGTAATCTTTTAATTCCTATTTATGTTAGGCCGGTCGATTTCGAAAAAAATGGATACAAAGTTCACAAACTGGTAATTAAGGCATATGCTTGTTTGAGGGTAATAATGAACCGGAAGAAAATACTGAAGCATAATGAAAAGAGACACATGAGATTTCGAAAAACAAGAGTAAATTATTGAGAACCCCAAGTTCACCCCTTGTAATTAAAAATATTATATAACCACCATGGGGTAACGCGATCCCTAATCAGGAGCCCCATGCTATAATTTTGTTATTATTCCGTTAAATATAGTCAGCATATCTAAAATAATACTGTCACACTGAAAAAAAACAATGACTACCCACTCCATTTTCCAACTAAGTCTCTCTCTCACCCTTTCTTTTTGGTTTGTCCGTGTTGGCTTTAAATAAATAATCACTTCCTCTCTTGTTATTTTACCTCATACTAATTAGTCCAACCATGCTCCGTGATTGCCAGCTGATTTTCCCCTCGTGTTTTTATTTTGCAATTTTGTAGTGCGTTGATGCTGCAGGTATTTTACTGCCAAAACCAACGCTGGGAAGGGTAATGTTTCAGTGATCAGGAGAAAGAGGTAGAACAGGTCTGGCTAATGTTACAAACTGTTTCTTGGGACAATGTATGTAGGACATGCGCCAATTTTTATCTTAATAATCCTAGTGGGTACTTGTTATTTTGAAGGGATGGATGTTGTTGTCATGTATTGCAGGTAGAACTAAAGTGATCCAAATTTGAAAAAATAAACACCTGATTTGAACCTAAAATTTAACTAAAAGATGACTGAGAGCTCAACAATGACACATAGTAAAATAAAGGGAAAGTTCACAATATACCCATTTTTTCTTTTGTAATTCACAATATACCTCTGTTAGTTTTCATAATTCAACTTTTAACATGCTTAAATGTTGTCCAAAATTGATGAAACTTTACATGGACGATGCTAAAGTGTTATATTTTGGTCCGATATCAAATTTGAAGTTTTTTAAGCTCATATGCGACATGTGGGACCCAATGAACATGTCTCAATTTTCATTGGGTCCCACAGGTCACATGTGAGCTTAAAAAACTTTAAATTTGATATTGGACCAAAATATAACACTTTAGCGTCGTCCATATAAAATTTCATCAATTTTGGACAACATTTAAGCATATTTAAAGTTGAATTACGAAAACCAATAGGGGTATATTGTGAATTAGGGAAGAAAAAAGGAGTATATTATGAATTTTCCCTAAAATAAATAACTAGATACATGGTACACAATCTAATTGAAATCGCATGTGTACCAAAATTACATAAAGTTTAAACCAACCCGAAAAAGTTAATTACAAACATTGAGAACTTAAGAAGAAAGATAGTAATAATGAATGAAAGGTATCTGGCACGGGAACCCCAAAACCAAATTCATATTGATTTTATGCAGGGGTGTCAAAATCGGGTTTCGGGTTGGGTTGAGCCCAACCCAAGCCCGAATCCGACCCGAAAATAGTTTAGGTCAACCCGAACTCGACCCGAATCCGGAGCGGGTTATATTTCTTCAACCCGAACCCGGAACAAGTTGACTTGAAACTGACCTATTTTTCCAAAAAACTATTTTATTTTTAAAATTTGGATTCTTTAATAAAATAAATAAATACTTTAATATTAATTAAATAATTATGTAATATATTTAATCATAAAGCACTGATTAAATGTTTATTTTAGTCATAAATTAATCAATAAACACTTATTTAAGTCATTAAATACAAAATATTTTCTATTTTCAATTAAAAAAATTCGGGTTACGGGTTGGCGGGTTCAACCCGAACCCGAAGCAGATTTCAATGACCCAACCTGAAAATCTTTTTGGGTCAAAAATCTCAACCCGAATCCGGCTTTTTACCGGTCGGTTTTGGGTCGGGTTTCGGGTACAGGTCAAGATTGACATCCCTAATTATATGCATTCAAAATAAAAAAGACCTTTAGAAATGGCTTAGAGGAAACTCATGTTGAAAATTACTACACTTGAGGGCTAACCCACCATCCCTCTAGTATAGTTTGAGAACCACCCAAATAAAAAGACTAGTTACTGTAACTTTCAAATGAGTGCAATAGCGTAAAAAGGTTAGCCTGTGTTTGGTTGTCTTTGAAATACCATCCAGGAAAATTGTCTCAATGGAGGGCAATTGGGTGCCACCTTTTGTTGCTATTCTCCTTCTCTTTTTCAAGTTTTGAGCCACCTCATTCATTTTTGGATTCTTGTGCATTATTCGTAATTACAGTACTCTCGGTAGACTTTACAATGCTTGAGATACAATAGGGTGACTCATTGATACAGACTAATCTTACAACAACATATGGTACAGTAATTTACCGAGCTACGGATAGCTCCCTTCGTGTTTATAATGAATCGTTGTTGTTCCATGACATATTGAAACCATTACTTTTGTGAAAGAACAACAATATCCTTTTTTTTACACACTGGCTGGACTGCACATATTAATGTTTCATCGGATGCTTAGGTTCCGTTGATAACTATTTGTGATTATTTTGAAGGATATAAACTGTCATTCATAGAAGTTTACATCTGTCCATTAACGTTGCAGGCTTGTCCAAGCATCAAATTTGTTCCTTGAAGTGCTGACTTGATTCTTGGTTTGCATTGCTTTTGGTAAATGGGTTGACCTTAAGTCTATATTCATACTCGTTACATGCTACGAAAATGATTATAATAAGGTTGATTTATAAGTCTGATGGATAAACCTATACTAATCTCCGGTCCATTTAGTAGACTATAGTGACTTAGGTCGATATTATATCTCTATGTAGGCCGATTAAAAACCTTTATTATAAGTCCAGTCTGTTGTTCATACACTCAAACTTATCAATGTATATTAATATCCTTAGAGTTCGCTATCGTGATGATCGTCTGATTTCTTCTTCTATCTTCTTCGATCCCTCCATTCAAGGTTGAAATCACACCCGATGAATCTTCCACTAGTGGAAATGGTGGTACCGGAGGAAATGGTGACCCCATCGGTGCTGCAACTCCAGGTAACTCCCCGATCTTCAGTTCTGCACAACCGATCTCCAATAATTCCTAGTCAGTATTGTTAGCGGCAACAAATCTGGTGAAATTGAAAACAAATAATTTCAAAATTTGGCAATTATCTCTACCTTTTTAAGGGCTAACAATTTATATAAGTTCATTGACAGTACTCACTCTTGTCCTCCTCTAATGCTTGACAACAACATCAGATCAGCTTGCATTAACAATAATTTTTGCCTCCTCTGTAAGTGAGGATGTTATTAGGCATGCAGTGAGCATGAAAACTACTGCTTAAGCTTGGGCATACTTGAACAAAAATTTTGCTTCTTAAACAAATGCTCAAGTTCGCCATCTACACCTCCAACTCGCATCCATTAATAAGCTTCCTAATTAGACTGTTACAACTTACTACAATAAAGGTCAAGGCCTAGTTAATCTGTGACTTTAACTGCTCATATTTTTTGCATAAAGAGTTTCAAAACTATATTTTAAAGGAGCTCCCCTCTTATTACAGTGGCTTTGTCTCTACTATCCTCACAAGAAATGATCCTTCCTGTTCTACCCAGCTTACCACTTTATGTTGTCCAACGAGTTCTGGATTCAACAACAACAGAAGCAAGTAACCTCGTTTGTTACTGTTAATGCTACTTTTCATATTGGATGTACTTATGATAATAGAGGTAAATCGTAGTTTGGCAATAAAGGGAGATTTCCGAACAACAGAGGCTAGGAAAAAGTGCAGCTTACCAAACTAGACCTTAAAAACCCATAAATTTCACAGGAAGACCCGATAATTATCCTCTTTGCCAAATTTTCTAGAAAAGGGGTCATGAAGCCTCTGCTTGTTACCACTGTTTCAACTTTTCCGACCAGCCTAGACCACCATCTTCCATGACTACTAATGCCATTGGTCGAACACCTCATATGGATTGGATGCCCGACACAACAACATCCCATCACTTTGTGGGTGATTTTTTCAAACTCAATCTAAGTGCCTCTAATTGTAGTAAACTGATATAGTTTTTCTTGGTGATGGTTCTTCTCTCAGCATTCAACATCAGGGAACAGGTGCTTTAACTATTGCTGATAAGACATTTTTCCTTAGTGATGTTATGCATGTCCCTAAGCTCAACAAGCAGCTTATTTTTGTGAGCAAGTTTTGCCAAGACAATGAGACCTTCTTTTTCACCCTAATTATTTTTTGTTGAAGGATACTCAAACACAGGCAATTCTCCTCAAGGGGAGTGCTTAAGATGGTGTGTATAGTTTCCATTCTACCTCAATAGCAACTACTGCATCCCCTCACCTCAACTACTCTACCGTGGACCCTTCTACTACGTGGCATGCTCGCATTGGTCATCCCAGTGATGCTTTGACTAAACAATTCTCAAAATTATTTGTTTACGTGTCTGTAGATTCAAGAATAAGGAGTTGTGTATTACGTGTTGTCAAGGCAAAGTACATGCCTTTTCCCATTTCCTTTAGATTCTGTTTAGACTAAATATTTTTTATTACTGTTTATTGACCTATGAGGTCCTACATATTGCTTGTCAGAGGATGGTTTTAGCTGTTTTATGCTTATAGTTGAAGATTTTTCATGATATATGTGGCTATATCCTATCAAGAATAAGTCTGACGTTGCACTTATTCTCCCAGTCTTTTGCACAATGGTTAAAACTCAGTTTCATACCAATATCAAGCAAATATAAACTGATAGAGGAGGAGAGTTCAGAGCCATAGAGAAGTATTTTAAGGATCAAGGAATCCATCATAGATACACCTGTCCTTATTCACAGCAACAAAATGGGTCAACTGAGAGCAAAATTTGCTATGTGGTTGACAAAGGCTTATGTTTACTTTCTCAAGCTTTTATGCCTATGAGTTTCTGGTCCTATGCTTTTATAAATGCCACCTACCTTATGAACCACACCCCCACTAAAGCTATTGATGATTCCACACCCTTCATCCAGCTACACAACAAACAACCCACCTACACTCATCTAAGAATCTTTGGATGCTGTTGCTGGTCCAGTCTTCAACCTTTTAAACCTCATTAACTTTCTTTTGGATCAACCAAATATATTTTTACAGGCTATGCAGAAAACTCTATTGGTTATATTTGCCTTGACAAGTTAACTAACATGCATTACATCTCTAGAGATGTGACATTTCAAGAAAATGTTTTTCCCCTTTCCACTCACTACACTTCTCCTCCTCAAACTTTTGTTGATATACCCACGGTTAGAAATCTACTTATACCCGTCATACAACCCTCCCCTTCATCCCTTAACCTCACACCGCCCATTACACATCTTCATAATAACCTACACATGTCTCTTCCTTACCTCAATCTTTTTCACCTAATTCAACTCATGTCCACACCACAGCTAACAATCCACATAATTCCCCTTCTCCATCACCCCTCCCGCCCCGCCTTCCACTCACTCAACCCACCCCATGGCTACCAGAACCCACATACAACCAAGCTATCAAACACACGACATGGAAACATGCAATACAAACACAATTTCAAGCTTTACAAAAAAAACAACACTTGGGAACTGGTGCCTTTTAAGTCACACATGAACATATTAAGGACAAAATGGGTCCTTAAAACAAATAGGCATACAAATGGTGACATGGAGAGAAGGAAAGTCCGCTTTGTGGCTCAAGGCTTTGGGCAAGCACAGAGTATTGATTACTCTGAGACTTGCAGTCCAGTTGTCAAAGTGTCAACACATAGTGGTTCTAGCTATATCTACAACAAACAACCGACACATACAACAACTAGATATGGATAATGCTTTTCTCCCTGTGAACTTGAAGAAGAGGTTTACAACAAACAACTTACTGACTTTGTTGACAAAGAGTATCCTCACCATGTTTGTAAGTTGAAAAAGGCTCTCCATGGTCTAAAACAATCTCCTAGAGCTTGGTTTTCTAGTCTGAGAAATTACCTCATTCACATTGGTTTTACCTCCTCCCAGTTTGATCCCTCCTTATTTGTCTACCTTAATGGCAGTGACATAGTCTATCTTTTAGTCTATGTGGATGACATTCTTATCACAACCTCTACACCCACACTTTTTATTCAACTTACCACATCACTTGCTCATGAACTTCCTCTTAAAGAATTAGGGAACCTGCACTATTTCATAGAAGTCACCGCCACATAAAATTCCAAAGGCCTTACCCTAAGCCCTCTCATAGAGCCACTACATTAAGGAACTTCTCACCCGCACAAACATGCAACACTCCAATGTTGTCTCTACCCTAATGCTAGATCCTCACTTTCTTGACACCACAGACTCTCCTACATACAATGATGCTTCCCTTCAAAGTATGATACAATGCTTGTAGTATCTAGCTTTCACCAGGCCATATATTAGTTTTGTTGTAAATAATCAGCCACACATACATCAACTGAAAGAAATAAATTGGGTTACAGCCAAAAGAATTTTACGTTACCTCAAAGCTACCATCAATCTGGGGTTGTTTTTCTTTGCCTATGCTTTTGCTGAAGTCTGTATCTATTCGGACGTTGATTGGGATGGGTTCCCTCTCTAATAGACGATCCACACCAGGTTTCCTAATCTTTCTTGATGACAAGCTCGTGTCTTGAAGCTCCAGGAAACAACAAACTGTTTTCAAATCCTCCACCAAAGCAAGATGTAGATCTCCAGCTACAGCTACATTAGACGCGTTGTGGATTTAGAAATTGTTAACAAAATTGGGTATAGAACTTCGCACAAGTTCAATCTTGCGATGTGATAATATCGATACGACTTACCTTGCTTCCAATCCAGTACTGTTTCACAATCGCGCCAGCATATTACGGTGAACTACTTCTTCATACACAAACGAATTCGAAATGGAAGTCTTCGTGTCGAGTTTCTCCCCTCAAAAACCCAACTTGCCAATGCATTGACAAAAACCCTAAATCAAAATAGGCATTCGATACTTCATATATAAATTTCCTATGTACCCGATTACACACATAATACACTGAAGATATTTTGAATATATTCTACACTATTTTATTGAGCTCCCTTCACTCTCCTATAACAAACTACAGTTTACTAACCACTTGGATTTGATAATGATCTACTCTAATGCTTCAGTTGGACCAATAGAACTACTATCAGATGTTCTCAAGTTCTTGTCAATGAGAAAGTATAATAGGTGGGTGACTTGATCATTAGATCAAGGGGTGCTGGGTGTTAGGCAACTAACTGTATTCCATGATGTTAAAGGTTACATATGTGATTTACTTCTGACCTATGCGATGGAAAGAAAGATCAGCGGACAGCATCAGCTTCAAGAACCGTCAACATAGGATTAGGACCTTTCTTCTAATTTCCGTTAGCCAAAATTGACCATCTAGTACTACTCGTAAAATAAATAACTCTTTGACTTTGACTAATCTACACCTTTGACTTGCTTTTTGTCTTTATCCTCGTCCCTCCACTCGTCATCACAGATGAACACTCCGTTTCCTTCCCCCTCTTCCGCCATCCGCCCCACCGGAGGGACAAAAACGATCATCCTAAACATGACTAAACCCTTAATCCTCTTCCTTCCGTTCCTTCTCATCTTCCTCCCCACTCCCGCCAATTCCCAATCCGATCGTCAATTCTCCTCACCATCAAGCAGCAATGGGGAAACCCACCATCCCTCTCCACCTGGAGCACCACCACCAGCCTCCACTGCAACTGGGACGGCATCCAATGCTCTTCATCCTCAACTCGCGCCGTCGTCACCGGAATCTCCCTCTCCAATTACACATCATTGGCGAATTCCCTTCATCAATCTGCACCCTCCCGCACCTCACCCACCTCAACCTCTCATGGAACTTTTTACCGGGCACATTCCCCACCTCTCTCTACAACTGCACCTCCCTCACACATCTCGACCTCTCACAAAACCTCCTCATCGGTTCATTCCCACACGACATCAACAAACTATCACCCTCCTTACAATACCTCGATCTCACTGGAAATAATTTCACCGGCGACATCCCTCCCTCCATTTCGGAACTCAAAGAACTCCGGACCCTCAGCCTGATGCAGTTGTTGCTCAACGGGACATACCCGGCCGAGATCGGAAACCTTACCAACCTCGAAAATCTGTCACTAGCCATCAATCCGTTCTCGAATCCGATACTACGCCCCGAGATTGGACGGTTACGGAATCTCAAGTATCTGAGGTTGTCCGAGTGCAATCTGGTGGGTGAAATCCCGACGAGTTTTGAGGGGTTAACGAGCCTAGAACACTTGGATGTGTCGTATAACGGTTTGACGGGTTCGATCCCAAAGAGACTATTCACGTTGAAGAACTTGACGGTGATATACCTCTTCAAGAACAAGCTGTCTGGAGGTTTACCTGGTACGATAGAGGCGACGAGTTTGACTGAAATTGATATATCCAATAACAGCTTGATCGGTTCGATTCCGGAGGGTTTTAGGAAGTTAAAGCGGCTGAGGTTTTTGAATTTGTTTATAAATCAGCTGAGTGGTGAGTTGCCAGCGGGTATTGAATTGTTGCCTGAACTGGAAGAAGTGAGGTTGTTTGAGAATAAGTTTTATGGTCCTCTGCCACCCGAATTGGGTCTACATTCCAATTTCACGCAATTGCAGATTGGGTATAACCAATTCTCAGGTCCTCTTCCGGAGAATCTCTGCTCCAATGGAGCGTTAATAGGTGTAACCGCGTTTTGCAATAATATGAGCGGGGAGGTACCAAAATCCCTTGGAAACTGCAAGACCCTCCGGACCCTACAGCTCTACAACAACTCTTTCACCGGAGAAATCCCATCCCCAATCTGGACATTACCCAACGTCTACAGCTTACAATTAAGTTTCAACCGCTTCACTGGTCGATTACCACAACACCTGTCATGGAACATGACCAGACTTGAGATTGACAACAATGAATTCACGGGCGAGATCCCTTCTACCACATCCCAATGGACCAATCTACACGTCTTCAAAGGCGGGAAAAACCGCCTCACTGGCTCAATTCCACCGCAACTCACCGCTTTAGCCTCACTCGAAGAGCTCTCCCTCGAAGGAAATCGGCTTTCAGGTCGGCTACCATGAAGATAACTTCATGGAAATCGCTCACTTCTCTTAACACGCGAAATCAGCTCTCCGGTCCGATTCCTAGTTCCCTTGGCACCTTGCCTGTTTCTGTCGTACCTTGATTGTCAAACACGATCTGTCCGGTGAAATCCCGTCTCAACTTGGGAAACGGAACCTCAACTATCTTGATTTTCCAACAATAATCAGCTTACAGGAGAGGTTCCGTACTCGTTGGACAACTTGGCATATGAAAACAGTTTTTTCAAACAACACCCAGTTATGTACAACAAAGGAAACCTGGTGTCGACACTACCCAGATGTGTTTCTTCCTCCCTAGCTCATCTCGTCGTAAGCAACTGTCATCCAAGTACCTAGCCCTGATATTAGTTCTGGCAGCTTTCGTTTTCCTAGCCACATTGTACTTCACTATCTACACGATTAAGGGACTCAGACATCGGCGAGAAACAATAACCTCAACATGATGGCATGGAAGCTGACTTCATTTCAAAGGAGGCTGGACTTCACGGAAACGACCATCGTGACGGGCTGTCAGATCACAATGTGGTTGGATCAGGCGGGTCAGGAATCTACCGAGTGGGGTAAACAAGGGAGATGCAGTGGCAGTTAAGAAGATACAGAACAATAAAAAGGTTGTATCAGTTCATAGCTGAGGTTCAGATACTTGGAACATTCGGCACTCGAACATAGTGAAGCTGTTGTGCTGTATCTCGAGTGATGAGGTGAAGTTGCTGGTTTACGAGTACATGAGAATCAAAGCCTGGATAAGTGGATACAAAGGAGACAGGGTAGGGATATTTCTTTGGTTTCGTCAACTGAAAGTAGCAGCAGCAGCAGTGAGGAAGAGGAGAGGAAATTGTTGGTATTGGCCTACCAGGTTAAGGATTTCGATTGGTGTGGCTCAGGGTTGTGTTACTGCACCATCTGCTCTCCGCCAATTATTCATAGGGATGTGAAGTCCAGCAACATATTGCTGGATGCGGAGTTTAATGCAAAGATAGCTGATTTTGGGCTCGCCAAAATTTCAGTGAATAAAGGCGAGCCTAACCCCATGTCTGCAGTTGCTGGTTCTTTTGGATACTTTGCACCAGGTACGCATGAAAGTTTAAGAACCATATATATATATATAGGCTAAACAAATTGAATTGCTTTTGTGACTTCATTTGTATAAAAAGTTATGCTTGTTGGTAATCTGTGGCGCTTTGATTCGAGTTTGAAACAGAGTACCGATACACAAGGAAAGTGAGCGAGAAGGTTGATGTGTACAGCTTTGGGGTGGTTCTATTAGAGTTGGTAACAGGGAAGGAACCAAACAAAGGGAGCAACACTCTGAACCTAGCGGATTGGTCGTGGAAGAATTACGGTGACCGGGACATTGTGAGTTCTCTGGATAAGGAGGTGCTTCAACCATGTTACGTTGAAGAAATGAGCAATGTGTTCAAGTTGGGACTGATGTGCACCAGCACGCTGCCTTCTTTGAGACCATCTATGAAGAGGTTCTGCAGATTCTGTCTCTATTGACAAAAAAGAAAGGAGAGCACCTAAGAATGAAAGGATTTGTGAAGTATGAGCATTTACAACAATTTGTGTATGTAGATCAATGTATGGAACTATATATATACACACAAGAAGAATCGGCCGAAAGCTACTCTGCTGGAGAATACAGAATCAAGGGCAGAAGAGAGCAAACAATCAGGTAAAGGAGGGAAAGAAACGAGTAATAGAATTTAGATTATTCACATAACTGAAGATTATTTCTTCACGGAGCTGAAATCATTAAGACTTTTAATTTATATCTTACAAAAGGAAAAAATGAATTAGGAGATGGTTATCTCTCACATTTAGTTTATGAGTTGAAGAAAACTAACTACATGATCTACTCCTATTGTTCTTTATGACAATGTACTGTTGCTCATCGTTCACCACTATATTAATGGAAAAGGAATTATTTTCATAAATGGAAGATTTGTTGATGTGGTGTTATATTTATTGTTGAATAAATAATTGAGTTCCCAGCTGCCAACTTGTAGCTTAGTGGTCTTGATTTGAGACATCTGGTAATAACCTGAAGTAGATTTTATGATAACCTCCAATTCTCGTGTTGATATTTCTGTGATATATTTTTAACATAGCCATACGAACATATTCTATAACTCGAAAAAAGGCTGATGTTTCCCATCTTAGTTAAAGTTAGAAAAGAAATGATTTCCATGGGAGCTACAACCCAAAATAGTAGAGATTTGTTTGTTGTGTTGGTAACCCTGACTCTCTGCCAAGGAATTATATGAAGTCTTACGGCTTAGTGGAGTATGTATTATATTTGGGAGGTCCGCAATGAATATGTTTTTAATGCCAAGCATGCTAATAAATAGAAGTGTATTAGATAATATAAAAGCTTAGCTTAGGATGAAATTGGATAGTTATAAGTGGTGTTATAATAGACGTAATAGAGCCATTTGTAGCAGGCTGGAAATTACAATTGGATGTACTTGCTTTGAGAATCTTGAGATGGCACATGCAAGTCAAGCTGTCTATATGTTCCATCTCATGTCCTATACTATTGATCGTTAATTAATATACTTTCTCTTTGTTTCAAAAATGTAAACTTTGTTAAACTTATATTGAACACTTGATGATATGGAAAGTCAAGTCGTACCATGCCATTAAGAAAACACCTCCACCGATTGGAAGGTTTGTCAGGACCCCGTAATAAGAGGGTGTTAGAATTAATGCTAAATCCGTTGAGTTACTCTTGTGAAGTTAATTGGTTTCGTCATCCAATTAATTTATTATTTACGAAGAGTTTCACGGAAGTTTAAGATGCATTAGTTGGAGCATTTATGTGGTGAAAATTAATGGCATTTGAAGCATGTGAGTTTCTAACATTATGAGGAGAGTTATAAGGAAGTTGAATCTTTGAAAGAAGAAGTTTAGACTTCTGGCTTTCTAGATACCCGAGTGGTAGTTGTTACTAGGTGCTACTCCCTCCTGTGCAAAATAAATGTCGTTTTAGACATTTTCACACTTTTTAAGAAAGAGTTTAAAATGACTAGTGTGTCCTTACTTTATGTATGAAAAGAATAAAAAAGTAAGTATACTTTATTGGTAAGACAAAAAAGTAGAGTTCAATGACATTAATAATTGAAAAAGTGAAAAGGGCAAAAGTAGAAAGTAAGATACAAAAAGTCTAAAACGACAAATAATTTGAACATAAGTCTTAAGCCTAAAACGACAAATAATTTGTAACTTGTGAGCCATTATGTGGCAGTTGTTACTGGGTTAACGTTGGGATAAGTGAAGGGTTTAGATCTATCTCTATAAATATATCTAGTAACCCATAGATTAGGATCATCCCAACTTGTGGGGATCACATCCAAGGGAGTCAAGGGTGATTCTATGGGAACTCAAAGGGACTCGGGTAAAAACACCAAGGGAAACACGGGAGGAAACACAGGAAACACGGGTTGATGGGTTGGTTGGGTAAATAGGCACTAGTAGAAAAAACATTTCAAATGACGACACTTAAACCACGGTTAAATGAAAAACCGTGGTTTAAAGTTTATAAACCACGGTTTCTAGGGAAACCGTCATTTATAGTACACGTCGGAGAGAATAAACCACGGTTTTTGGAGAACCGTGGTATATAGTATACTTATAAACCACGGTTTGTAGGGAAACCGTCATTTATAGTACATGCCGGAGAGAATAAACCACGGTTTTTGGAGAACCGTGGTATATAACCGTCACACCGGAGAGAATAAACCACGGTTTTTAAAGAACCGTGGTATATAACCATCACGCCGGAGAGAATAAACCACTGTTTTTGGAGAACCGTGGTATATAGTCTGAGCGGGAATTTTAAATTTCGGCCCAAATTAACGCGGCTCTCTTCTCTCCGGCATGTACTATAAATGACGGTTGCCCTACAAACCGTGGTTTATAAGTAACAAAGAGAGCCGCGTTGATTTGGGCCGAAAATTAAAATTCCCGCTCAGACTATATACCACGGTTTTTGGAGAACCGTGGTATATAACCGTCACCCCGGAGAGAATAAATCACGGTTTTTTTAGAACCGTGGTATATAACTGTCACGCCGAAGAGAATAAAACACGGTTTTTAAAGAACCGTGGTATATAACCATCACGCCGAAGAGAATAAAACACGGTTTTTAAAGAACCGTGGTATATAGTCTGAGCGGGAATTTTAATTTTCGGCACAAATTAATGCGGCTCTCTTTGTTCTCTTATATATTTCTCTCACTGTAATTGCAACCCAGACTGGCGGACAAGGATTGAACGCGCCTCTTCCTCATTCTCTTCACCTCCCAGTAATTTTTACAACCCACACCGACGACATGGAACATGCTCTACGCCATCTCTTCAACCTCCCGATAATTTCGCAACCCATACTAGTGAATAAGGAACATGCTCTATGCCATATCAACCGCACTGTAAATTTGCTACCCATACTGGTGAACAAGGAACGTGCTCCTACCTCTCTCATTATCTTGTTTTCATGGTAATTTTTGCAACCCACACTGGCGAACAAGGTATGTGCTCTGCGTCTCATCCTCATATCCACTCATTGTAATTTTTGCAAACCCAGTCGGCGAACAATGAACATGCTCTACGCCGCATCCATTCTCTTCAACCTTACGGTAATTTTGGAGCCCACCGGCGAACAAGGAGCATACTGCGCCTCCATTCTTCACTCACGATTTTGCAACCTTAATTCGCAAACAAGAAACATACATAATCTGGCATCTTCATTGTCTTGTATATGCGCTATGCTGAGATTTCCAGATTGAAGGCGAAGATTTGAAAAATTCATGGACTATAACCACGGTTTCATGTATAACCGTGGTTTATTCGTTGTTTTTTTCACCTTATATACCACGGTTTTTAGAATAACCGTCATTTATTACAAACCGTGAGGTTATATACCACGGTTCTCCAAAAATCGTGGTTTATTCTCTCCAGCGTGACGGTTATATACCACGGTTCTCCAAAAACCATGGTTTATTCTCTCCGGCATGTACTATAAATGACGGTTGCCCTACAAACCGTGGTTTATAACCATGTTTTTTTACATTATACCACGGTTTTTAGAATACCGTCATTTATACTCACTATAAATGACGGTTATTGGCATAAACCGTGGGTTATAGTTAACAAGTTCGGCGCGAGAAATACTTTAAAATGACGGTTTATAGAACCGTGGTTTTTATCTTCATTTAAAACCACGGTTTTGAACCGTGGTATATAAATTTTGGCATTTGCGACGGGAGCAATACCACGGTTTTAACCATGGTATATAAACGAAATAACCGTGGTATATAATGTTTTTTCTACTAGTGAGGTCAAACTAAAAACTACCCAAATTAAAATTACCTTAACCATAGACACCCGAATCAAAGTTACCCGACTCCTTATTAGGACCCACATATAATAAACAAATTAATTTGATCAATTACTTCAATCAAAAGTCATCGAAACTAAGAATATTACAAACTTGGGCATACTTTTTTAATGTAATCTGAAGCTGAACCAAAACCAAACCAACCCAAGTATCAAATAATCTTTAGTAGAGATGGCAATTTTTAATAGATATCTGTTAACCCTATCCACCCGATTTAAATAAGCGGATGAATATCTAAAATATACAGATGATGGATCGGGTGACGGATGATCGAGTGACGAATCAGATCGGGTGACGGATGAAGTTTTTTCATCCAGCACCCGATCCATCATCCGTTTATCACTCGACCCATCATCCGTTTAAAGTTAGATCTTGTTTTATTTCAACTAACCAAAATTTTTTTATAAATTTTTTTAAGAACTAAAAAAATACGCTCTATTTTTGTTGTCTTTCTCATACAACAACATTATGTTTATTTTCTTATTGATATCGATGAAATATTTGATTACGTTGGAGTAAAGTTTCTTAAAATACAAAGAAATTTTACCTTTAGCAAATACAAAAATAATTTAATTCATAACTATTATAAAAGTTATTGTTTATGATAAACGATTATCACCCGATCCACCTGAATCACCCGCTGATGATGAAGAATAAACGGGTGACGGATGGACAGATGATGAATGATATATCTGGATGACGGATGCGGGTAATGTTTCACCCGACCTGAATCCGACTTATTGGCATACCTAATCTTTAGTTAACTTATAACCCATAACATATATTTCTTTCGTTAATTTTTAAATGTCATTCTAATTTTTTAATTTGTTATGATATCGTTCTAGATTTTCAAGATAAACTTTATTCATTATTTCTACCACTACCCCTTTTAACAACAAGAAAAATATACTCACATTTATTGTAAAGAAAAAATAAAATTAGATTAATCATTTACCTTATTTGATGTGTATAAAGTCACAACTAGATTTAAAAATTAACGGAAGAATATTATAAATGCTGTTTGAGAACGAATTGACTTTTTCTACTATTTTTTTGCGTTGAATAAAATAAGACTATGGCCCTGTTCTGTGGCTGCGGCCAAAATACCCAAAAGCTGGGTTTACCTGCTTTTGGAAAAATGTGGGTGTGGTTAACTAATTGTTAACTGACACCTAGACTATAGTAAGCTTTATAAAGGGTCACACTCCAATTAGAAAGTGACACATGTAATATACTTTTTCCAAAATAACATTAATGCATCATATGCAGTGAACGAACGCCCCCTATGGCTTTGGTGCCGGCCGTAGGTTTCGGGACGGCACTTCTGCCTTTGGAAAAATGAGGAAACAAAATCCGTAAATCGAAGCTAGATATTTTCTTGCTGACATGGAGGTTACTATTGTATTTATACATACCAAGTGCGTTTCTGAAGGGAATGCCAGAACACTATGCAAACGATGTCGTTGCTTCTTCCGGTTAACTTCGACGGAAAACCTGAAGAACATTAATCTAAGCCCACATCGTGCCACGTGTCCTAGAATGTAATCGTAAGGGTCATAATAGATCCTTCTGCAGAGTACTCCCAGAACAGCATTTGATTTCATGGCCAGCTCATTTCACAAATCCTACATGGCCTTCCACCTCTGCCATGGCAGGTCCAATTAGGACCTCGCTCCGGATCCACGTATACATTTCCTATTTTATTTCCGCCTCCCGAATCCGATCTCTCCGTCTGTCTCAGACGTCTGCAAACTATATCCAACCTCTCTTCCCTTTGATCTTGGTTCCCATTCATCTTCCCCAACTCTTCTATTTCGTGACGTGATTCACCCTAAACTGCTCTGCTGAGTTCCATGTACAACCGCGTGCAGATGAAGTGAAGTTCCACAAAAGAATCTTCCTTGTTTTTGTTGATAGAGGAGAAGTGGATGCTCTTATCTGAAGCTTGGTTGCCAAGTATATTACACTTTTATTTGACTGTTAAGTCTCAGGTAATCTTTATGCTAATTGATTTCCTGAATTTCCTCTTATGGTGTTCAATTTCTCAATCTGGTATTTATTCTGGTCTGGTATGTGGTTCGAGTTATTCTTCTTCTTCCCGAATGACCTTGTGATGATTATTAGGTTCCTTACATATGTATATATTGATTATGATTGTCCACCTTATCGGTCACTGCTGTCTTCAGTGTGTGGAATTTTCTTGTAATTGTATTAAGGTGGTGTTTTCAGTGTAGATGAATTGTGCTGATTCTTTGAATTTTTACATTGGAAAGCTTGTCCTACGCTATCTAAAAGTTTTCCGCGTCCTTTGTGCTATTCTCTAATCGCTAAACTGATCGAATTTACCGTCACACTTCTGGGGGAGTTGATTAATGATTCTCCTGCCGACTGCGGGATTTGTTCTTTGAAGAAGTGCAAGTATACTTCTGGTTACCGACTCATCTTTTCAGTAGGTTCCTGCTCTTGCAACTGATCCATCTGGTTATTGAGGGCTGTTCCGATGCATAATAATGACCCTCAAGATAACGGGCCTCCTGAAGTCAACCAAGTTACGGCAGCTGATAAGCAAGTGGAGGTGAAAGTTGGGGATTTAGCTGAAAGACTGGTCAACAACTTGCGAAATAATGGGGCTAAAGAAGAAGCAAATGGTTTATCGGGGAATACTAGCCAGTTTCAAGTTGATGCGCAGAGATCTAATGGCCCATTAGTGAGATGGGAGAGGTTTCTTCCTGTGAAGTCTTTGAAAGTCCTCCTAGTTGAAAATGATGATTCAACTCGTCATGTTGTCAGTGCACTACTCCGTAACTGCAGCTATGAAGGTAATTCCAATCGCTTGTTTTTTCTCCACCTTGTCTTTTCTTGTTTGATATTATTTGATTGCTGACAATTTATGCATGGAAGATGTAATGGACGGTGTTCCTTCTGGTGAAATTTTGATATGCTTCATGATATGGATTTTGCTCTTTATTTTTCCACACTATCCTATGTGTGTGCTTTGCTTGCCATTAAGTTATGACGTATATTGTAAAATTTGAATATATCTTAATTGTTTGGGATACTACCGTTAACTTCCCAAGTTCTATTTGGTATGTTTTAGTTTTTGAGGACACTCTGATTAGGGCTTGGAATGAGCAGCTGTCTGAAATTTTATTTGTTTCCCTCCTTTATCTAACAAACATGTTGGTATTCCAATCGATTCTTGTAGCAAAGTAAAATTACCTGCTCTATTCTCAGGTATTAACGAAAAGACTTTTTGGTATCAGGATTCACGTCCAACTCTACATTACCGGCTCCAGCAAGATTAGTTTTGATTCCTTTTCTAATGACCTTTGAGTTGGATTTTCCCCCATATGTGACTAAAAATGGTTTGTCGTTATTTTAATATCTGGCTATTTAACTGATATATTAATTGCGTAACATAAAAAAGAACCTAACAAGGGTGTTAAATTTAAAGGTTTTAGATGTCTATGTTGCTTTAAAGAGGGGATTTATTGATAAACAATTTCTTCTCCTTTCACTGTTGTCCGTTGAATTACAGTAACATCACAGTAGATGAAGCTGGCTCATTTAGATGGCAATGTTAACTTCGGAAACTAGGAAATTTTTATTTTTGAAAGAACTTGAGAAAATGTTGGATGTATATATTTCTTGCCAGCATTGAAATTCAGTAGTCAAGAAATAAGATGGTTTTGATGATTAATACCTTCATATGGATCTTTCATGTTGGAGGTGCTGCTGTCTTTTTTTGTAATTTATATTCCTTTCCCCTTTGTAAAGAATGTAAAATTTGGTCCATGCAGTGACAGCTGTATCTAATGGCTATCAAGCATGGAAAATCTTAGAAGACTTGAACAACCAGATTGATCTTGTGCTGACTGAGGTAGTAATGCCTGGTTTGTCTGGTATTGGCCTTCTCTCTAAGATCATGAACCACAAAACTTGCAAGAACCTTCCTGTGATCAGTAAGCAACTAAGCACTTTCTTGAAAACATTATTTTTTATGTTTCAACCAATGATGTTTAAAATGGCTATTCCTTGCTGAGTTTTGTTGCAGTGATGTCATCTCATGATTCTATGGGTATAGTCTTTAAGTGTTTGTCAAAGGGTGCTGTTGACTTCCTTGTGAAGCCTCTTCGGAAGAATGAACTTAAAAATCTATGGCAACATGTTTGGAGGAAATGTCATAGCGTGAGTTCTCACCACACTCTCTGTTAGATTTCTGTGTCCGAGTAGGTAATAGATGAAGCAAGTACATGCTTCTAAACACTCCTAGTCTGATATGCGAAACCATACATACAATTTTTTTCTTGTGCAAAAGAGACTTATTACTGTCTTCTTAGCAAATTGATTCATACGCCTTAGAATGTACTCTGACCTGATTAGCTTGGCTGATAATGAACAAGCATGGTGGTGAGTTGCATAGCCCATTGATTTTTATTTTTGTGTCTGATACTTGCAATAGTCTAGTGGTAGTGGAAGCGAAAGTGGTGTGCGGACTGAAAAGTCCTCTAAGTCAAGGAGCGGTGAAGATTCAGAGAATGAGATTGCTAGCAGTGAGGAGTATGATGGCAAAAACATTCAGCTATCTTTACACGGTGGGAGTGACAATGGGAGTGGTACTCAGGTAACATCGTTGCTATGAATCATCAGCTTGAAACAAGACGTGCACTCTTTTTTCATATGATTTAGTTGGGTTATTTTACTGCTTAGGTTCTTTTCGATTATTGCCAATTGGTAAATGGTATGCATTTTCGTATAGGGTTGTCATGAATTACGTTCGTTCTTGAAACCATTCTATACTATTCTTCTGTATGGTTCGTGTTGTCGTTAAGCCCAAAGTGATTTTCTATACTCTGGAAACAGACAGAGTGGTTAGTGAACCTTGGTGAGTTACTGACAGTAGAATCTGGGCTATACTACTTGGACTATCAATCTTCACATATGATAGTCTGCCCATTTGCTAGCAATAAGACAACATTATAGTATTCTGTATCTTTTAGAGAGCATCTCATGTGCATATATAAACAACAGTGTCAGGAAAAGTAGTTGGAGAGACTTACTCTTATCTTAAGATGAACCCTTTTCTTCAAGGATACAACTATAATTACTGGACCGAAATGACAATATTGCCCTGGATTCCAGCCTTTTTCTTTTGCTTTCCATCAACAACCTCCAGTGTCAAATTGCTTGACCCCAATATTGTCCTCTTGTTCTATTATTAAGGTCTTGATGGTTATGCAACATTGCAGAGTTGCATGGACAAAGCGAGCAGCAGAGGTTGGAAGTCCTCGGGTGGGTTCTCCCTGGGAGCAACTCTCTGATCCTCCGGATAGCACCTGTGCTCAGGTGATATCTTCGAGGCCAGAGGCCTTCGCTAGTAGCTGGGTCCCAATGCCTGCCGAGGAGCACAAAGGATTAGATGATCAAGTTGGTAATAGCTAATACTAGCTATGCCCCATTGAAACTTAGCTAGCATTCAAGAGGATATTTAAACATTAGTGCTTGGTTACATTTCAATTTGCACGTACTTAAACTAATTAGAATAGTGTTGCAATTTTTACTCATCCTGGCTTATGACCATGATCAGAAAATGTTACAGTGGGAAGGTATTCATCGATAGGACCATCAGGAAATCCAGAAGCACGAAAAGAGTTTCCTGAAACAATGAGATTAGTCGAAGCAACTGCCAATCCTAAGGATTCCCCTGTCCCAGCAGAATTGAAGAATGATGGACCAAAGTTTGACAAGCCTAGCAGTGAACTCGGGAGTCTGAAACTGAAAGTGGAACAAACGACTACTGATTTAAAAGCTGTCTGTGGTGGCAAATGTGATCATCAGAGAGGGGTTGGGTTGGAGTTACCATGTGGTATGTCTGAAATTTCCCAAAACAAAGATAAATCTGTTTTGAAAAATAAGGAATTGCCTTCTCTTGAGCTGACACTGAAACGAACTGGAGATGCTGGTGACATCAGACCTGCCAATCAGGACCAGAATACCTTGAGACATTCTGAGCTTTCAGCATTCACCAAGTATGCAAAATAGATAAGAGTGTTTTCCTATTAAATCTAATTAATGATTTGATAAAATGAATTAGTACCTTTTTCTTGCAGATACCAAGGTGGTGGTACAGCTGTCAAACCAGCTCAAACCGGTAATGTGGGTAGTTGCTCCCCACTTGATAACAGTTCAGATGCAGCTAAGACAGATTCCGACCCCAATCGGCAGTCCCATTCAAGTAGAACTCCCCTAAATCGGGCTCAAATAACAGTAGCAATAACAACGATATGGGATCCACAACTTATCGGTCATTCACCAAGGCAACCGTGGAAGTGATTGACAAGCCTTCAGCGAAAACCACTTCCCGATGTCTTGCTGATAGTGGCAGCATTACCCTCCCAGATGAAGGTGGCCTCAAACCCAGTTCCCAGATAATTATTTGTGACAAGAACAAGGTATCACCAGTTCACACTGTTGTGATTCAAGCAGATAGTCAGGGAAAGGAAGTGCAAGTTCAGCACCATCATCACCATTACCACCACCATCACCATCATCATCATGTAAAGCAGTTGAATCCTGACGATGATGAGTCATCTCAACAAGACGTGGTAATGGAAACAGCGCAATGTGGATCATCAAATGGGGAGAGGAACCCAGTCGCAACTGACGTTGTTGGCAATTTCATTGTCAATAGAAGTGCTTCTGGGAGCAACCATGGCAGTAACACACCTAATGGAAGTGTCGCCCCAGTCAAAGCCGAAGGGGTGAATGTGGTGAATGTCAAGTGCGAAGCTGGTGATGTCAGTGGTAGTGGTAGTGGTAGTGGTAGTGGGACTGGAGTAGATCAAAGTCGTTCTGCCCAGAGAGAAGCTGCTTTGAACAAGTTCCGTCAAAAACGAAAAGAAAGATGCTTTGAGAAAAAGGTAATGTTTTGATTGAACATTCTTCTTGCGCTTGTCCAAGACACCAAATTAGTTATCTATAGTATTGAACTTTTTATTTGGTGCATTAGGAATGAATTAAACCAAGGCTGCAGTATATCTGTATGCTAGTTTCACTGGATGATATCCGTTCTACTTTCTAAGCTAGTGACAATATGTTTATGATATTGCAATCGGCGAATAGCTGTAACATTTTCTTCTGTTTTATTTTCCGTCCTCCACACGTCAATGATTCATAGGTAAGGTACCAGAGCAGGAAGAAGCTAGCAGAGCAAAGACCCCGTGTGCGTGGACAATTCGTGAAACAAAATCAAGAAAGCAAAAGCAGCGATGATACAGACAGCTGACAGTAGTCCCTCCTTCACCTTCTTCATTCCCAGAAATTTAATACTTAAACCGAGTAAGAGCCCTGACCGTCTACTTATACTGAGAGGATCTGTCTACGGTCAAGAGCGCAAATGTATTGCATTTTCATAGAATCGACGTACTCCTTATTTAACAAACTTCCTATTCTTGTGTTCGAATTTGAGGCTAATGAAAACATACCCATTTTATATACGTGGTCTCTTTGGTGCGCCGGTTGTACAGTGTACTTTTATTTTCTGAGACGCGGGAAGGAAGTTCGCTTTGCTACACAGAAGATAGTAGTAACCTGTCTTGTTTTAAGTTGCTGAGTGGATGTTCCTGACCCAGTTTTGTGTATTGCAAAGTAAGCGGCCCCTAATTAAGTGTGCCGTGCAAGGTAAACCATTGCTGCTAGCGGTGCTGAGGTTGATCTTACTTTGATTGATAAATGATAAACTTACAGTTCTATAGTTGGCAGTGAAAGTTATGAGAATGAACAGATCGCGCGCATAATAAGGTAGATGGAAAGTGTAAAAGCACACCTATGTTGTGAGAAGGAGAGGACTGGCGTTAAGCAGTATTTCCGATCGGTCCTGGTGGCTGGTAGTACGTAGTAAACTAAGCGGTGCCTCTGGAATGTTTCGCTGCAGCAGCTATGGAAAAACAGTTTCGGCTGTTTGAAACAAGAAACTAGAATAAAAATTGGCATATGCCATAACGCATCATTGTTTCTCCATAATTTTTTGTAGAAAACTTTAATAATCCAAGTGAGATGATAGGTATAGGAACAGAATTTCTAGAATTTGAAAGCGAGAAATCCTTTTTTTTAATTTGCTGTAAGACTTTTTGGAAAAAAAACAATCAACAAAATTTTAAACGTAAAATCAAAATGAAAATATTTATTTTTTGGGTTTCTCAAATTTTCGAAGCTCGTATTTGTTTTCTATTTGCTAATCACATTATTATTTGTTACAAACAAGCACTTCAAGTCAAGTTTTTTTTTTTTGTCAGAAACTAGAAGGAAAGGTGGTGCGGTGCTCCCATTTCCGGTAAGAGTTGAGATAAAATTGACTCACAACCAATGTTGTCGGCCTAAATTGGTTAAAAGTGAACTTTTATTAACAAAGAAAGAGTTATGTCAATCGATGCAACAAATAGTATGTTTAATAGCAAGAAAGTCCAAAAGTAAAAAATGGGAATCCCACACAAATGGTCACTAGTAGTAACAAATGACGGTAGTTGGAGACGAGTCCATTAAAAAAAATCTGACGATTGAATGTGTCATACATGTTGAGTATGGTTCGGAGCCCACGTCGTATATACTGCTGGGCTAGCAACTGTCGACTATACACTACTTGCAAAACTTGGCTCGCAATCTAAGATACTCATAATAGTATATCAATGTTTGTAGATAGTAAGCTGCATTGTTTTTGTGCCTCTCTAGAGCTAGCCTTGCTTTGCAATCCCATATCCCTGAGCAAGCAAACCCTACTCAACTCTTACACTGCAATTTCAAGTCCCCGAATCAATCAAACACAATCATCATCATATATATAGCTGGATCAATATACACAAAATCATATACTACTATAATCAAAATGGGCTTACAAGGCCATGTTCTGTTAGGTCTCATCTTCCTCCTATAGGATCATGGCATCTATTCAACCACACCAAACTCCACTTCACCCACCAACACCATCTTTTCTCCCAATCCATGGTTCCCGTCCTCAACCTCCTCCGCCGGCATCTCACGTCACCTTGAACTCTACATCATCATTACCGCTGCATCACTTCACTTTCTTTGAACTCAACCGCCATCCTTTAATCAACCCAGATGACGGATCCATCCCATCCCTCTCCTCCGTCACCTCGAACACGCTTCCATGGCATTCTCATTCCTTCTCTACGCCATCTTCGCCATCATCCTTGACACCACCACTACCAAGCTTTCCTCTTTTTTTAACCGCGGGCCGAATCCGAACCCGAACCCGGTTGTCTGGTCCCTTGTTTCCTTATCCTTTGCGCTGGAACTCCTACTCTTCCACTTCCACTCCACAGACCATGTCGGCGTGGAACGTCAGTATCACCTCCTCCTTGAATTCGTCCTCGCCGCTGCCTTGCCACAACCCTAATGGGTATCGTTTCCCTCGGAGTTTCGCCGTTGGGTTTATCCGGTCTGTGGGGTGGTAGCTCAAGGGGCGTGGTTGATTCTCATGGTATCATGCTGTGGACGCCTGGTTTTGTCCCGAAAGGGTGTTATACGGGAAAAGAACGGAAGGGAGGGATGGAATGTGATGGGGAAGCATCAGTAGAGCGTGGGAAGGCGCTCGTTAATATACTGTTCAGTTGGAGTTTGATTGGACTGTCGGGTGTTGCGGCGTCGTTTTACTTGTGGATGGGGAGATTGTATGGCCGGGGGTTTGTGGTGTTGGATGATCGGAGGAGGAAATGGTGGTGGCTGCTGCGGCGGCGGGGAATGCTGTGATCGTACAGAAGTTGGGGTATGAGGGCAGCAGTTGGGATTGTGATGTGGTTTACCCTTGGGCGTGCGTGTGTATAAGTTCTTCAATATTGCTGAATTTGTTACTCCCTCCGTCCTGAATTGACCGTCCTGTTTTGCTTTATGGCACGTTTTTTCCACTTCAATATTAAGCATATAAGATAAATAATTTTATAAACTAAATTTTGTAACATATAGTTTATCATGTAAGGAATCATATGCAAAATTTAAATTTTCAAAATTAATTTATCTTACCCTCCGTCCCACTTGGACTGTCCACTTTACTATTTGGATGGGTCGTTTGACTTCAATATTTAACATGTAAGATAATATATTTTTATAAAATTTTTTTTTATAATGGAATCCTTATGTGAAAAACTATATGTTGTAAAATTATTTTTGTAAAATTATTTTATCTTATATATTTAATATTGAAGTGGAAAGCGGCCAAAAAGCAAATGGGACACTTATGACGGGACGGAGGTAGTATATGTTAAAAATTGAAGTCAAACGACATATCCAAATAGTAAACAGGACGGTCAATTCAGGACGGAGGGAGTATTCAATACCATTTGTATATATAACGTTCTAGGTTGGCATATTAAGGTTTCGACCCTCATATACAATACACTAATTTTCTATGCTTGGAAATGCCACCGGTACCAGTCATTCAAAGGTTATATGTTTGTGATCAGTTTTCAAATATCTATTAGAATAAAGTAGATGATAAATTGGGAGCGACACTTTCATTGATATTAGCTGTTTGAATAAAACAGATGGGAAATTGTGGAATCAATGCAAAAAATGATTACAAAAGTTGCTAAAGCCAACAAGGTCCACAGATGGATATTAATGTTTAATTAGGAATATTATCAATATTCCTAAGGTTTTAAGTGAATTTCACCAAAACCCCTAGCCTTTACCACAATACTCTCTTAGTTTTTCTTTTCCTTACGAAATATCATCCGTCCAAATTCTTACATAGTATCTTATATATATTCTCACTTTACCATTCCACCACATTTGGCTGTATAATGTCAACAGTATAGGTCTCACTTTTTTAAAAAAAATGGTATCAAATTTAAACAAAACACACAAAAAATAATTAAAAATCATGTAAATTAAAATAATGTTGACACGTGACTAAACTTTATTAAAAAGAAAAAAACACAACATAATTAAAAGCATGAAAGTTGAATATAAATGTGAAAAATTACTTAATGATTAAAAAATAAACAATATTATCAAAATGTTACATAACGTCAAAACAATTGGTGACATAAATTGTAAAAGAGCTATAATAATAACCATTAATACTTTAATAAATTGTATAAGTTATTTAATTAGTAAAAAATCATTATAATCGTGGAAAAGTATTAAAAGTATAATAGTTATCATTAAAATCATAAAAAATTTTAAAAAATAGACTAAATATAAAATTATAAATGTGACGCCCCCCGGTCTAGTTCAAATGTTATACACGTCACACACTTATTACTTAAGATACGCAAGGCTACTAAACTGATACCCAAATCCGAAATTTATAACTCATTAAATTATAGTACAAGCAATGCTTACAAGGCCCAATTTAACGGTTTACAAAACGGAAAATAAGCTCCATGGCTTCAAAATACATTCGAACCACTAGGTCGACAATAAAATACAACAACACTAAAGAGGAGAAGTAAAAGATCTCCCGCTGTCGGCTAACCAATCTATAAATAGTGAGTATATATATAGGCGTGAGCAACCACAACTCAGTAAGCGATAAACTTCATCAGCATGAGCATGCTCAAAACCCTTTACATAACATAGCTTATATAGATATAAGTTGCACAAATCAGAATCATATTGAGAATCAAAATGAAAAACACTTCAAAACACTAAGGGTGTGTTCACTTAGGGTATATAAGAAAGGGAAAGGGAATCATTCCCTTTCTGTAGTTTGTTTATAACATTTATTGATTACCTTTCCCCTCTTTTCAGTTTTAAAAACCCCCAAAATCCTCCTTCCCCATTCCCCCTAAAATCATGGGAAATAGTTTTCCCTTTCTTTCCTCTTCCAACATTTTCTCCCACTACGTAATCCAACATCGTTATTTCAAATAATGTTTAATTTACATAAATATTTTAAGAATTGAATATATATAAAAATATGAAATATGATGTTTATTCAAGTTTCAAATATAATTAATTAATAATAAATATATCTATAAATTATTTATGAGTAACATATACTTGAATAAAATTAAAAAAACAATTTATTTATAAGAAATATATTAAATGTTGTATATATTAAATAAACTATTTGCAATGATTCATTTAGTTTTTTCGGTTATATACTAAATATTTCAATTTATATGAATATGTATTAAATACTACATATATATTCAAAACAAATTTTTAAAATTTAGATTTAAATATATCCATAAAACTTTTAGAATACTTACTTATGTGAATAATGACTATATTAAACTAAGTATAGTTTGTTATTATTATTTCCTTATCATACAGTTCACTTTATTAAAAAATATTATTTATTTTTTATTAAAAAACTTTGTATTTTGAAAAATAATAATCGAACTAATTATTATTTAATTAAATGTGAACTATATATTCTAGTTAATACCAAATTATGAGAAATATAAAACAAGATATTAGTCTATAAATTATTCTTAAAATATTAAACATATCTAATGTAGATATTAGATAAATTTATAATATATTGCAATATTTTTGAATTATAACATGAATTGGATATAATTAATTATATTTTTTAATTTTGATTAAAGTGTTTATATCTTTATTGAATGTAATATTAAGATTATGTTTAATTTATATATTTTTAAATGTATATGTTTTTCAAATGACTGAACATGGATGTTCATTTTGAGATTTGGAACAAAGTTATTACATTATGTTAATATTGAATAAACAGGTATAAATTTTTTTTAAGAAAAGGGTGATTCCCTTATATTCAAAACCAAACAACAACAAAAGGAATGACAGAATTCTATTCCGTTTCCAAGTTAAAACCAAACAAACTTGTTAATCAAAGGTAATCCCTTTCCTTTCCCTCCATTCTCTTCCTGATTCCATTCCGTTTCCATTGCTCAAAGTGAACGCACCCTAAGATCAATACAAAGCATAACAAAACGAAGTCACAAGAGTAACTATAATACATAATAACCTTTACAGAATTGCAAACCTTTCAAAGTCCAGAGTCACTTGTCAAAACTATAAGAATGAACAAAACGTAGAACAGAGTAGAGATTTCATATCAAGCATATTGCATAACAGCATAGTTTCTGCAAAACGGAAATTCATAAACCAAAGCTGTCAAAAGCACAAAAGACAGATTAGAAGCAGAACCCACGCTTTCAGAATGAAACAGAGCCAAGAAGAGTCTCATGTCAAAAGATGTCAACGCTCCAAAACTCATAGAAACGAAAGTCAAAATACACTTTAGCAGAACTTACACTTTAGCTGAACTTATCAGAATTCACAATCAGAATTGGTTACTAGCTCAAAGCACCCAGAAATGGTCCGAGACCAATGAACCTGAATCCCACATAATAAAAATGGTCAGAAGACCAATGGTCTAAAATCCCACATAACAGAAATGGTTTGATACCATTAGTTAACCCGTCGGTTCCAGAATGGGGAAAACCCGTGAAACTAAACAAAAGAACATCCTATCCTACGCAGCTGCTACGAGATAGCTAGACCCAGCCATCCACAACTCAGAAGGCAAATAACTAGATCCCAAATAGAATTTTACTTTCGGTCAAAAGGTGTTGTCATGAGGAGACAACACATCAAAGAGATGTATCTTTACAAATCGAAGCAAAGACTTCACAAAACTTATGCCAAAACCATCAAAGCGTAGAAAACAAGCGAAAGCGGAAGTTGAAATCTCAATTAGTGAAGTAAATAAAAAAACACCAACAAAATGGCACTTTCAAAACAGAGTTGTGTGATTACGCACGTAAACTTAGCAAAACTAGTTATATCACTGAGGGGATCATAACCCCCAAACAAAATGCAAAACGGAGTCGACGAACATTTTAGCCAAAATTAGAGGGTGTCCGGATATATGTGCGGATTTGAAAGTTCTGACACATGCCGAGACTGAAAACAGAGAAGTCCAGTATTGTGTCCGGACAGAAGTCTGACGGAAACGTATGCGGTGGCATCCGTGTACGGGCTTGCAAGTCTGAACATGTGTCGAGATTTGAAACCCAGAGTCGTCCTTGCACTCCGTCCAATCTTGCAAGGTCGGACGGAAGTCCAGACACCTAAATTCAGTGGAAACAGAGTGCACCAAGAGCCATGTCCGACATGCAAGTCTGGACAGAAGTCAAGACATAACGGAAACTGCCAATCAAATGCAAAAATTGACAAACTCAATTGCTAGAAAACTCCATTGATAACACACATTCTCTATATTATATAGGCACCAACAACATACAATACCATGGGGTTTTGACAGAAAAAAAAAAACAAATCAAATCCAACTCGGATCACAAATATTCAGAAACATCAAACATAATAAAAAATGAATCCCTTTAATTGGCACCATGGTGAATACACCCATACCGAATCCATATACAAGCTACCTCAAATTGAAGACTCGTAAATCCTTTACTGAATCCACAACGCACACAACAAACCATTCCAGAATCCATCGCCAAAACAACTGATCGAAATCAACCAAGGGTCAGAACCAAAATAAAAAACAAATGGAAACGAAACGAAGAACGAACACATAACATACCCACAGTCCCAAACCTGAATTACGACAGACTTGAAGACCGCAACCCACACCACAGACCTCTCTAGACATCGAACACCGAGGCAGAAAGACAATTGAGATTTATGAGGGAGAGACAGAACCGAGAATAAATGAGGAAGGACAAAATGGACAGGTGTTAGGAAACTCATTTTCCTATCCCTACTAAAACAGTCTACCAAACTTACTCTCTTACCCCTCCTTCCTTCTTAGTTAATAAAATCAGCCCGTCACATGACATAATCCCACCTAATATAAGGTTAGACATAAAATAACAATCCCTTTTAAAACCAAGATAGAAACAAAAAAATGGGGTATAACAATAAAGTTCCAAAATACAATAATTTTGAATTATCACATAATTTCAAGAAATTATAAAAAGTGACATAAAATCACCAAAACATTTAACATAATGAATCATTATATAATTTAAATTTTGAAAAACTAAATAAATGTTATAAAAATATCATAGTCACATTTTCATATATTTTATATTTTTATCATTTTAAACAATAACATTATAAATTTCCATAAACTTGTAATTATATAATTTTTCAAGTATTCACCTTCTTTAATAATTTTGATAATTTGTAAATTATTTAACTTTGCTGATTTAATTAACTTTTTTGTATGTGCTTTTTAGTTTTTATAATTTGTAGTCACATATTAAAATTGTTTTCTAATGTTGTATTATTTTAAATTACTTTCAACATTTATTTTAAATTCTTAGATTTCAATTAACTTTTTGTTTTTTGAAATTTTTTATAATTATTTTTAAACTATTTGATTTTATATGTTGCACTCATTTTTAGTTTTTATAATTTTTAGCTATTTTAAACATTATTTTAAATTTTATAATTTTTATTATTTATGATGTTTTTGTTCAAATTTGATACATTTTCCTAACAAGAGTTTGATTATATTCATTTAAGATTATTGCAGGGCACTGATCAAAGTATATATGGGAATATACAAATATACGGATGTGAACTAAGTAAAATAAAATCTCAGGTATTTGATGAAATTCACTTAAAAGTATTTGATCTAATTTTTGAACTCTTTTTGTCTAAAAGCTTCACGAGTGAATATTCATCTATGACTAATGCTATTAATTTGGAGTGAATTGGAATCAATTTTCTCACCGTGTAAATGATGCCAAAGAAAAAGTTACGTAGAAGTTGATTTAAGCCGTGAAAATCTTAATTTGATTTATTTTTTAACAACTTTTTATTCATCTTTCTAACTTAAGATTCACATAAATCTTAAAACATTTGTACATGTAAAAAATATAGTAAAATTTAAAATTTATCAAAATATATTCATGTTGGGACTTATTTTGAAAAACTCGAATTATAATGAACAATGGTATAAAATTTATGTTATTTGAACTTATATGTAATAAACTACAACATTTTAAAATTTTACAAAAATAGAAAAAGACAAAAATGACCAGCCCCAGCTTCGGTTCCGCGGCTGTTTAATTATTACTGGTTCGGTTAGGGTTATTGATTTTATGAAATCCGTTTAACCGGAAAAACTATTTAAGTCTTTTAATTTTTAAGTTTTTGAAGTATGAGTTTAAACTATATGGCCAATTATTATTTTTAACAATAATAAGTATACATTTATATAGTTAATTATTAGAATTATACTAAAACCAATAATTGTACCAAAATGACGGTAAATCGGTTTAAAATCATACCAAACCGGTAAATCTTACGTTTTTTCACTAATTATAGAAAAAAACATAAATTTTCATCATTCGAGTAAACCGTAAAACTGATAAAATCGCATAGAAGCAAAGGGTTAACCAGTCCCGATTAACCATTTCTAAATGAATCGATTACAGTTATCAAATTCGACTAGCCGCCAACACGGATCGAACAACAGGTTAACCGTTTACGAGCACCCTTAGCTCTACCGGTACACTCCAGCAATTTGAATTTTAAGTTCAATCTCACCTATATACAAGCATATGTAGCTATCATTGGCTATATTTGTATTGATATAGTTTGTATATAATAAAGTACAAGGTTTATAAGCTTATTGTACAATTTAAACAATTAGTATGTACATCTAATATAATTTCAGTATATCACAATTCAATGTATATTTTTGTATATACATTCTTACAACTTTTATATACCAATAGTACAATTTTTTAATAGAGTAAAGTACATATATGTAGTCATATATAACTACATGATATAGACAAGATATTACCTTTTAACGTTTCATCTTGAACAGCCAAGTTTCTTCAGATGTCTGGACAAAGTCAGTACAGTCCTTCTTTCATGCTCTGTTCGGCATGACTGTTTTGGCAGCATAAATGCAGCATATTTGACAACAGGAATGCGCTGGCATAAATGCAACTATTTGCTGGCAGGAATGTGCTGGCATAAATGCAGTTGTTTTGAAAAATGTTGTTTGGCAGTGCGGCATATATGTAGCATGTTTGGTTAAGTTAGCTATATGTAGTGCGTTTACCGTTTTCGTATTACAATTACAATTTATTATACCTACGTAACTTTATTTTGTTAGTAAAATAAATAGAAAAATTCACAAACATATATTACTATGAGTATTTAATTTACAGTAAAACTTGAGAACCAAAGAAAAAAAAATATTTATATAACCAATAAAATTTTTATTTTTATTATTTAAGCAAAATTTGTAACTTCTAAATGATATATTTTTATTATCTAAATTTTATAATTCTTACAAATATGAAAGCGTAAAAAAAGAGAACAAGCGTTTCAAATTTTCTGATAATGTTATGTGAATTTATTTAGTGAAATTGTAACTTTTAATAATATATAATATTTTTGTAACTTTGTATGTTAATAAATTTATATACATTCATATTTTTATATATTTTTAATTTATATATCAACAAATGTGTATATTTGTTGGTTTTTTAATTTTATTAATTTATTGGTATTACAAATAATATTTGTAGATTTGTATTATAAATGTGTGTGTTTTTTCAAAATTGGCTAAAGAAGTAGTACTATTTTTTATAAATTATTTGAAGCATTATGTAATTTGTAACAAATAAAACTTGTAAAAAAAATCTTTTTTAAAAAAAATCAATAGTCACAATAATTGCATTATGAAGTGAGTAAAGAAAAGGAAGTGAAAGCACTGAAACGAAAAAGTAGCATTTGTTGTGGGCATTTATGCTGACATTTATACTCTTTTAGCCAAACAGCAAAAACAAATAAAAGAGTCCAAAAGCATATGCTGGTACATTTATGCTATCTATTTATGCTCATTTTGAACATGTCTAACGCAACCTCAGTGTATGAAATGTTCGGACTATGGCCATGTTCTCTAGAAGTATGGACGAAGTTTGTATGCAAGCTCTTGGATATCATCCTTATGTTTGGACTTAGGTAATTTCCCTAATCCTGCATTTTCTTGAGTCTGAAGTTGGCCATGTCTCGCCAAAAGGCTAGAGTATATAAGATTGCTCATTTCTCTTTCTTTTGAGTGGGTAATGCTCTTGGTTCACTCCTTTATATGATCTTGGCACTTATTCATCGTCATTATGCAATACTACAAACCGGTAGCACTCTCCAAAGAGCTCTGTAATGTGGTTTATAAGCCTTCACTCTTATACAAGACTGCACCGATAGCTCTCTGTAATGTGATTTATAAACTTGTTCCTAAAGCCCTAGCCAACAGGGTGAAAAATATTCTCCCCAATGTCATTTCTCATAACCAATCGATCTTTGTCCAGGAAGGCTAATCTCTGATAACACCATAGTTGCAAATGAAGCCCTACATTTTCTTTGTCACCGTTCTACTTTCAGGAAGGGTTACTGTGCGTTAAAACTTGATATGAAGAAGGCATACGACCGTCTTGACTAGGATTTTCTTCAAGCTATAGGCTTTCCCCATCATGGTATATATTCCTATCGTGAATTGTGTATTTTATCTGTCATTGGCTGTTAATATCAACGCTAGTCCTTCTCGATCTTTTCGTCTCCGACAGGGCATCCAAGACGATCCTCTTTCACCGTACTTTTTTTATTATATGTATGGTGCAAACGAGAAATTTTAACCTACTAAAAACTACGAAATTAATCCTAGAAATTAATACATTAATCCCTACGGGTTGTAAATAAATCCCGGTCAATGAGTATAATGAACTATAAGCTACCGGGGTTGAATCCACGGGGACTTTGTGATTAAATCTAATCCTAGGAAACAACAAAATGGAAGGGTTGTCGGTTGTTTTGGTTTTGTGAATTAAAAAAACGAGAAAACTAGTAAATTTTTGAGCAAATAAATTCAATGAAAACTATGTGTGAAATGGAACTCTGGGTCAGGTTATTTTTTACTGTTAGATTATGCAATTCCTGCTGGTTAATTTGAGATGTCGATTGGCAAAATTTCTAAAACTTTTCCAAAGACTAAATCCTAGCCTCAAGAACTCGCCTAGCAGAACGCACTAAATCTAATCTAGATTTAGCACAACACGAATAGACGAAATGAGCACGAGGAATTATTTTTGTTGCACTTGAGGGAAAATCTAACCTATCCGGTATAATTTTCCACAAGCTTACAAGTTAATCGGCCATTCCATTTATCACAAATCTCGCTCAAAACGGAACTCGTAAAGCAATCAACAAATTAGCTACTTTTATTGAAAGCGCATAGATAACTTAACCTGCAACAATCGACAGAAAATCTCAAACCGACTAGTACTAGGAATTACAAAATCATTCAGTCAGATAACCTTCCCCGGAGTCTAACCCTCCTAGCCGAGCATAATCAAAGAACAAATACAAGAGAGAGAGTAGAAATCATCTTGATATTAGTTCTGAAATTCGCCAGATGAGAGGTTGAGCAGATGAGCGAATTTGGAGCAGAAATCTTCTTCTCCGGAGTTGAAGTGGTCACGGCAGGGCAAGAGAATGAGAGAAGCGGACGTATGCTCTGTTCGTGCGTGAGTTCTGAATGTATTTCCCCTGCCCTCGCGAATGCTCCTTAAAATGAAATTTTTGCACACAAATAACAAGTCCAGCTCACCCGTCCGGGTCACTTAGCCGGACATCCTGGTTGGACGCGTATATGTATTGAAATCTCTGGGCTGCACTCGTGGTCGTAAATATTTCTGTCCTTCTGAGCACGTCCGGGTCACAGGGTCGGACAGGAGAGCCGGACGTGTGAAAATTTGAAAAAACACACTTCTGGCCTGTCCGGACCACTTGTTAGGGGCAGTTAACAACATGTCCGGGTCAATGGGCCGGACAGGTCAGCCAGACACCTGTATATTTGTGCCCTTTTTTCCGCAAACTTCGACAGGGTCCAGATTCTTCGTTTGAGCTCCGATTTGCTCCCCGTTTGCGGCGTTGGAAAGCTATTGAGGAGAACTATGCATTTTCACCATCATTTCCTACTTTTAAAATATAAATTTGCATCAGCTTTTGCCCAAAGTAAGAGTCATGAAAGCATACGATAAGTGTGAGAAAGCGCATAAAAAGGTTGCATAAAATAAGAATTTAGCACCTATAAAACCATATCAATTCACACTTATCATATGGATGCTTATCTTCTAGCTTACAGATCTATGAAGATGCTGGTACCATTTCCCCATTTTGTATTGCTCGTAATTCCCCTTCAATTGTCCATCTTTAGTTTGCGGACGATTGCCTTATTTTCAGGCATGGTGATAAGGATGAGACCATCCTGATTTATGATTTGTTGTCTTCATTCTGTTACTCTTTTAGTCGATCTATTAATAAAAGGAAATCGCAGCTATACTGCTACATATTTATGAGAGCTCACATCCGGGATATTATTTCTACTACCATTTGGATCCTCGAAGTTCTTTCTCTTCAAGTTACTTGGGACTTCCTACTAGTCTAGGCCGCTTAAAGAGCATAAATATAGGTTTTGTTGGTGACAGAATTTGGAAGCCTTGAATCTTGGTCCAGCAAGGTTTGGCTAGCAGTCCGAGTAATTATGATTAAAAGTGTGATTCTTGCCATCCTTTGTTATACAATGCAAATTTATTTGTTCTTGAAATGATCCTTGATAAATTCTCCTCTTTGATTTCTCATTTTCACTGGGGTGGGAATCCCTCAAAACGTCGGTGGTCTGGATAAGGAAGGATACTCTCCATCTGGCACGTGAGGGGGGGGGGGGGGGTGGTCTGGGTCTATGTGATTTGTTTGCCTATAATTTAGCCCTCCTTGGTAAACAAGTGTGGTATTTGCTATCTACTCCTCAATCCTTTATGCCCAAGTTTTGAAGAGTGTTTACTATCTCGATGATTCCATCCTTAATATTCCCAACCTAAGAGGGGTAGCCCTATGTGGAATTCGATCAGCGAGACCGTATTTCTCTTGCGTAAGGTTGCAGATGGAAAGTGGGTTGTGACTTGTGGCGGCAATAATGTTATGTCTGATCCTTGTCTTCCTCGCCCCTGGTCTT
Source organism: Limonium bicolor (assembly GCA_023374045.1). NCBI lineage: Eukaryota > Viridiplantae > Streptophyta > Magnoliopsida > Caryophyllales > Plumbaginaceae > Limonium > Limonium bicolor. The sequence continues at coordinate 346,152,456 of CM041776.1, read as the reverse complement.
TCCGTCCAATTTCCCCCACACCAATTGGTATGAACCTTTCAGTTGCAGACTTAGTTGATCAGAACTCCAACTCGTGGATTCACCTCTTATCAACTCTCTTTTTGCCCCTGATTACTCATTGGTTACCTCCTCTCCAGTCCCAAACAGTAGTAGATCAGATACTATGATTTGGAACTTCACCAATTTGGCTCCTATACAGTTAAATCTGGATACAACGTTGTCATGAGAATCTTAAGTAAAGATGAGGAATCATGCATGTAACACCCCAACTATAAATACCGTTGTTAGCGCTTAACCCTCCATGTCGATCCAATAAAATCGCAGCGGAATAAAAATCCCACTCAATTTGGTGTTACCGCTGTTACTCACCCACGTGACTAACTAGGCCTATTCAACTCATGTTACGGTCTGATGAACCCGAATATACCGAGCATAAATATACACAACGCTTAAACAAAATATACTGAGTGTCAAGTAGTTTACATACCTAATACAAGTTCAGTACTTTTATCCCCATACTTACAACCAAGAGTGTACAAAAACTACTCGTAAACAACAAAAATTCCCAAAATAGTTCTACCCACTCCTACACTCAGGGAGAGTCATCTTGCTTCAAATACCTGCAAATAAATAGTGGGCACCAAAGGGCTCAACAACTTTTGGTATGGTAGACGTGCAGCCCACGAGCTACCGGGGCTACACATGACTAATCTGTCAATATACATGCGGTTGATTATTATTCAAGCAACATTATGAAGTACAATAAACATACAACATATCAAGCAGGGGCGGACCCAGAGATTGAAAGTTGTGGGGTCATTGACAAATAAAATTTATTATAGTATTTTTTTTTCTAAAATTTATGGGGTCACTGACACAAACATCTACCATATAATCAAAAAACTACATTAGAACTTACTATAATTAATTTATTTTACAAAAGTCATGGGGTCACGTGACCCCGGGTGCACCCCCTTGGGTCCGCCCCTGATATCAAGCATGTAATAACATAACTCAATCAGATCGAAATCATAATGGAAGTTCATCGAGTAAGTGAGTTAGTTTCTCTATCCTTCCTAGGCCTGAGAATTTGTTTAGTTCTCGTGTTCGGCCTTAACTTATGTAATGTCAACCGTTCTTTATTATATCGGGTTTGTAAATAACCCTAGAAAGTGAGTGTGAAAACTCTAAAGCTTGAATAAACAACATCGGTAATTCCTTTCCAATATTAAGGAGTTATTCAATATTCTTACACCATGGTCCACTATTATACATTTTCATATGTGGGAAATGTTTGTGAATCTCTAACCATTATTTTATGTTCCTTATGTGCGTTGATTAACTAATCGTAGTTAGTACGCAAACTCAAAGGAAAGTCGGGTTAGCACAATACGAAACACGAAAAAAATGCAATATACCATTTTCATGCATTTATCTTGTTTGGTCGTTGCACATAAACAAGTAGCACACAAATCAAGGTAAACCTCGGTAGCAAGCAGACTGCAAGAAAACCATACCGTACACCGACGAGCGTGGCTAGTCTAGACGATGCTCGCCTAACCCCGTCGAATGTCTCTGACTATTCGGACCCTATAATACATTAGTCGGGTGGCTTCATAACTTATTTAATTTCTAACCAATTCATTATTTTATGTGACGTTCTTAATTAATTCCTAACCACTTCATTATTTTATGTGATGTCTTTTCGTCTTAAAATAAGTCACAACCATTACCGCTCTTAACTTAAGTCACTTAATTCATTCATTCGCTAATATCAAACAGCCCATTTTGTTTTTAATTAGTTCTCCACCGTCTTAACTTTTCAATATTACAAATTGACCTCACTCAGACAATTAATTCCTTTTTTAATTCATCTTGTAAACCAACTCTTTATTTAATTATCTAGCAAACCCACCCATTATTTTCGGAAATTCTAAGCTAACCCCAAATGTCACTTTAACCTTATATTAAGCTTTCCAATATTTACGGTTTTGCCCCATTTATTTCCTAAACCTTACAGTTTAATACCTTTAACCTTATAATTCCAATTTATAATCTTTTCTTACTAACTCTTGCTCAATGACTTAGTTACCACTAGTTTGACCTTTTGATTACAACCGCAACCCACATCTTTTAAAAATTATCATTTTGACCCCTAAGTTTTACAAACTTTACAATTATGTTATAATTGTTATTATAACCTATAGTTTTTTTACCCCTTTATTTAATTAATTTCAATTTACCCCCCCCCCTTTCCGAAAAAATTATCCTACAGACCCCACTCCTTTCCGTTTTCAAAGTATATTTTTCCTTAATTACAAATTTACCCCAACACTTTATAATTCCTATATTTTATGTTATAATTCATATTAAATCCTAAGTTTCAATATTCAAATCCAAGTTTTGGTCAACATTTGACCCACACCTATCTCGGCCTTATTTACCCATATATACCCAGGAATTTTATAAAATTACGCTTGGGCCCTAAATTTTCCTATAATTTACATTTAACTACAAAACTTTATCTTAACTTAATTTCTCTTTTATTTTTCAAAACAACCTTATATTTTTGGCTTTAATATTCCATATCCCTCTTAAAATTTTTCTTTTTACAATCTTATACTCATTCCTTTAGTCATAATCTTACTAACACATTTTAACACTTTTAATTACTTAAATGGTCACAAACCTAATTCATTAAAGTCTCTAAATTTGTAAGTATTTTTGTACCCAATTTTCAAAGTCTCCAAGTCTTCCAAAATGTCCTAAACTAAATTGATTTTTCTACCAAAGTATATGCTATGTTAAAATAAGCACTTAAAAACATTAAAAGCATAAAAACACTTAATAAACTAGCTAATTGTTGTTGGCCATAATACAAGCCTTAAATTCAAACCAAAACAATAAAAATAAGCCTTAATTTAATAAATAATTATGCAAACAAAGTAAACACCAAAACAATATACTATCGGCCATAATTTTAAGTCACACCAAATCACTTTATAAGTCATTTTCCAACTCATAAATCATTAGTCTAACTTAGTCCAAAGTTTATATGTTGATTTATAATTTTTCTTAGGTTTAAACTAACCCATGTTACAGCCTAAACTTTCGGCCACCATAATTAATCAACATTAACAACTTTTAAAACATAAAATGAGCATTAAGGAAGGAATATTAACCTTAAGCTCAAGTAATTGTTTTCAACAGCTCAAACTTTCATCCCTAACAACAAATAGGGAGAAAGATCACCCATTGTTCATAAACAAAGGCTAAACCACCAATTTAAGCTTTAAGACTTAGTTTAAAGCTTACCCTTTGTTAATGTAACTTTTCCTTTGTTTTTGGCATTTGGAATTCGGCGGCAACAAGAAGAGAAAAAAGAGTAAGGATGAATCCCTTAACAAGATCAAAGGGAAGACTAGCTTAAAGCACATAAATTAAGGTGCTAGGAAATGTCTTTACCTGAACACTTCTAAAGTGTTTTCTGGCCACGGTTTTGCTTGTCTCAAGGAGATGGTTTGAAGATTTAAAACACACATGGGAAGATGAAGGGGAAAGTTAGGTAAGTCACCATTTTCGGCTAACATAAGGAAGAAGAGAAAAATGGTGTTTTAAGGAGTTTTTCTTACCTTAAGCCTTACTAGAATATGGGTAGGTGTAACCCATGAACCTCCACAGTTTTTGTCTTGAAAATGTTTTTTCTTGATAGGTTAGAACAATACTTTGGTGAGAAAATAACCTCCTTGATGAATGATGAAGGAAAATGGTGTTTTAAGGTGTAAAGGAGTATTTATGTAGCTTGTATGGCTAAATGAAGTTGCAAGCTTCCATGGGATCCTTCCATACTGGCGTGAGGGAGCTTCTTAAGGGGAGAGAATATGGAAGCCAAAGGGAGAACAAAAGATAGTAATGAAAGGTAATGATGAAATGGAAGGTGATAAGGCTTAAAAGCAAAAGTGGTCTTGCTTTTAATGTATTAAAATGGGATTTGATGAGATTAGTCATCCCTTTATGACCTGCCAAGAATATATTTTGAGGGAGGGGTACTTTGGTCATTTTAACAAGCAAAGTGAAATAAGGTCCTATTTGGCACTATTCACAAATGAGTGCCGAAATTTCTGATTTTTTTAAAACTTTGAATTAGGCATCCTAATGTGGTATATTATTACATTAGTACATTATGATGTAATGAAGCCCTTAAAACCACCTCAAACCAATTTCTAGGACAATTTCTTAAAAATATGTTTAAGGAGTTTTAAAGCTCATTTTGTGTTTTAGCTCATTTTATGGCTTGGTCTTCTTTTTAATTGTTCTCACATGTTCTTAGAATGTTTATAAGGTCTAGGGGTCAACTTTGGACCATAAATGAGGTCACATAATCCCTAAGGATTCTTAGAGCACATTTTTGCCCTAATAGTCCTTAAATCATGTTTTTGTGTTCCAAGTGGTTTTAAATTGTTCACAAATGTTCCTAAGACATGTTTTAGCCTTATTATATCATAATTTGATATTTAATTACCATATTTAATGTTTGGGGTATTTCAATACGATGGTTCCAAATCGGTCTTTTTGAAGAAGGCGGCTGTTTCTTTTCTCCCTACGTGGGTTTCTCATTTTAGGTGGAGACTTTGAAATGATGACTTTTGTCTGGTTGTTTGGATAAGTGTGGTTTTGGTTCCGTTTCTTATCTGTTTTGTGGTATAGAAGACCTTCCTCATGCATTGATTCTTTGTCTTAATGGCAGTGGCCGATTTTGGCTCGATAGTACATATCCCCGTCATCTTTTGTCTTGTTCCCGGAACCTTAATACCTGGTTGGAGTGGATTGCTTCTACCTTTAACATGACACCTTCTCCTCAATTATCCATATGTTATGGTCAGTCTAGTAGGCGTGAAACAATGTATTCATGGTATCTCCCCTTCTTTGGACAAAGGAATGGATCGTGCATTACTTTTCTTCGTCAGTTTCGTGTGGCTAAGGTGGGTTGCGATTCTTTTGACACTGCTTGCTCTCATGGGTGTCTTTCAGAGCCTAGGTGGTTCAAGGTTAATTCTGATGTCAGCTCCATTGGTAATGGTCGCTGGGTGGCAGGCTGGATTTTACGGGATGCATCAGGCAACCTTGTAGCTTGTTGAATCAGTAGGGTGATGGGTTCCTTGTCTCCTTCTATTGCTGAAGCGGTGGCTTTCGAGCTTAGAATAAACTGGGCAAAAGGCCCATGATAAGAGTGTATCGTTGTTGTAGTGGACTGCCTTGCTCTAATTGAGATACTGAGGGGGAAATCTAGTCGGCCCCTGAGGATGAGCGATTACTCTACGCCTTTGCTCTCATCAGAAGTGGGATGATTCTCTTTATTGGAGCTTCATTAGAGCATGATTATCAAAGAACTCAAATTTAGGTTCTTAGCACTCTCTTTCCTATTTCTCTCATTGCCACATCAATTTAAAAATCATGATTTTTTTACCAATATTAGAGAACCCATCATTTGGTTTTAAACTATCTATATTTGAAATATCATTTTATATTTTACTTATTAATTATCATAAGAATACAAATATTTATCTTTAATTATTATTACTACTATTTTCAATAATACACAAATATCTTAACTTAATATTTTTTATGATTAAAGATTATTATTTTTGAAACAAAAATAAAATAAAATTTATCCATATATATTATTAATGTAATTTTTTTACTATTTGTCAATTGATATTAGGATTAAAATATTATATTGAATTTTGAAATGAATACATTGGTACAAGTATATTTTAATATTACATTTTTATATCATCAAAATACAAATAATAAGTACTAATTTACCTTATATATATACATATATGTTAAAGATATCAAGAAACATAGCCAATATAGATCTCGTTTTGTGGAGAATGAGATTTTAAGAGTTTTGATACATTTAGTTTATTTATATCATTATTAATTTTAAACTATTAAGATTTTAAAATATATAAGGTTTAATTATTTATACTTGATTTATTATAATTAGGAAAAAATGGTGGGTCCTATTTTATGGGTTATTAAAAAGTTCTTCATGCAGAACCCAAAATGAGGTGGATTCCACCCATGGTAGTAAAAAAGAAAAATAGAAATGATGAGGTGGAAGAGAGAAGTTGTGAGGGAGTTGCTTAATTAAGAACCTGGAGAGAAGATGTGAGAAGAAATTAAAATATTTTTTTTAGTGGGTGAAATCTACTCTCCTTAGGCTCTTAGAGGTGAAGGAAATTAGGTTGCCCACTCCCTTGACTCCGGTCATCTTTTCCTTTCCGATTTAAGACCTAGTAAATAGGGATGACAACGGGTCGGGTGACGGTACCCGACCCGTCACCCGCGACTTCATCACTCGTCACCCGTCACCCGCGGGTGAAACGGGTGAACCCGTCACCCGCAGGTGAAACGGGTGAACCCGTCACCCGTTTATATATTTTTTTAGCAATTTTTTTTGCTTTTAACACTTTATATAAGCTTAATTTTTTTTAAAAAATCATTCATATTTGTTCAATAATATGTACCGCATCATCTAATATCAATAACATAATTAAAACATAGAGTATTAGCCAAAATATTTCTAAATTATCTCAACAAATATGAGATAAGTATATTTTTTTATTTAATATAAGTACATACAGGTGACAGATCGGGTGAACGGGTCGGGTGACCGGGTGAAAATTCTTCACCCGACCCGTCACCCGTACCCGTTTCACCCGTCACCCGTTTTTCACCCGTTTATTTCAAGGTTTTCACCCGTTTTTACGGGTCGGGTGGTCGGATGAAACGGGTACCCGTCACCCATTGCCATCCCTACTAGTAAAGTCTGGAACTCTAATTTTCTAGTTAGTCTCGTCTCTATTAGGGCATCCACAATGAGGAAAGTGGATTCCACCCACTAACAAATACTCCCTCATATTCAAAATATCTGTCGTTTTAGAGATGAATCTGGAGGGAATATTATTTTATTACATTCTATCACAATCTCTCTCTTATTTACCTACGTTTATTAAAAAGAGTGTGTTTTAGTTAAGAACCTCTCTCACATCTTTCTCATTCATCTCATCATTTTCTTTTTTTACTACTATGGGTGAAATCCACAGTTCAACACCATTGTGGATGTCATAGCCACAATTTTAAGTTCTAATAAAGTGATTCTTTATCCTTAAAATAAACTCCCATACAATTACAATAAGATATGAGCTTTAGGGTATCTACAATGGCGGTGAGGTTAACATATATTTAGGTGTTATGTTAACAAAATATATTATTTTATTAACTAAGAAACTTTCATCTTCACAATATGATAGGGGAGTTCCTCAACATTCTCTCCTCCCACCTATTATTTTAATTTTGCTTTTTATTAGAATATTTTTTATTATCAAAACAGTATTGTAGCCAATAATTGGGTTCGTTTGGGGACAGCTGCTAGAGGCTGATGTTGTGTCTTGCTATTGGAAATTGAGAAGCTGTCTGCTGATGGTTTTGAAGCTGTCAGCTGTTGATTTTGGTGTTTGGTGGAACGCTTGCTGATGGTTTTAAAAAGCAGAGACAATTGTTAGATTCTGCTACTGAAAATTGAGAAGCTGTCTGCTGATGGTTTTGTAGAAACTGTCAACTACTGGTTTTGGGTGTTTGGTGGAAACCTGCTGATTTTAGAAATTGAGAAGCTGTCTGCTGCTGGAAGCTGTTCCCAAACGAGCTCAATATTAATTTAAGAAATGGAATCCACAGCTTCTGTATGCTCTTAGGACAGTAGCGTATTGAGTTTCACGAGTATTATGCCTTTTTAAAATTTGATGAATATTCTAAAAATTATTATTGCGTCGCGTAAATTCAAAACTCTCCGAGCAAAAAGCTCCCACTTTGGATCTTCGCTGTCGGAGGAGTTGTTTGGGTCTGTCTGCTATTGTTGAACCACTCTCCCCTTTCTTTCTCTGAAAGCACGGTCTCTCACCCCAACAGGGACAGTGATTTGGTGAACTTTGTCACAGTGCCTTGGTCTTTGCCCTCCTCCAAAGCTGTCACAAAGGGAGTAAGAGAAAATAGAAAAAAGCTAGAAGAAGAAAAATGGGTTGGTTCCCCTGCACAGGCGCAGGGAAATCAAACGAAGATGGAGAAGAAGAGCGTAAAACGGAGGCTGACAGTTGATCAGATCTCGCCGACTGCAGGTTCTTATTTGACGCCATGGTCCTCATTTTAAGTTAAATTTGTTGCGAACCCAGCTTATCAGTTTTTGTGCTTCCCTCCAACCTAATGTTGGTTCACCTCTGCTAAATCTCAACTCTTTCTTGCCTCTCTAGAATTTCTTAAATTTTGAGCTGATTTTTTTTACCTCAATTTCGGTCCTGTTTAATTATAAAATGGCCAGGTTACCCCTCTGGGGTAGCTTGGATCTGGGATTACTCAACGGGGAAAACTAGCCTTTGGGGTCTCATTTTTCGTGACTTAAGAGCTGGCGCGTTTTCAAATTCGCGAGCTTCTAGGATTTTACTTAACGCAGGTGCTTGAATTATTGTGCTTTATTATTTACTTGAATGGTTGTAGGCCGATCCTAGAAATACATTTCCATAAAGTCGTTATACGGTAGCAATCAGTCTCTCAGGGGAGTGAATGGAATTGATAATGTGTATCAAAAAATTATAGTCTGCCGATTGACTGATTCCTTATCATATGAGTTGAACCCATCAACCGGTTTAAGCGTTCTTACTACCTTTGGGTATTATTTGGAGCTTTACTTCATATTTAATGGTCACATTATAGTACCTCCTTTTCCACAGTCAACTGCTTACAAAGGGATGCATTGTTTATATTCAAGGTGGTCTGTGATACTAAGTCCACCTTGAGCTTTTTTTTGGATTTCATATCATATTTTTCTGCTTTGAATTGTCTTGAGGTCTTTCTATCCGCGCTCAACTCTTCAGGATTTTGCCTTCATACGAGAATAGTTAGAAAATGCTCTTAAAACACCATTAGTAAATCACTTGAATATGCTTACTCTAGTTTCTTGGGATTTTGTGGCTGAATATCGGACAAGTAATGGATTCTGGGTAGTTATCCTGAATTATGTAATTACCGTTGATATTACAGAAGGTAGTTTGATATCTGCCGGTTTACTTTAGCAATTCCTGGGACTTCAGCATGTTTTCCCCCTTTTCACAGACAAGTCAAAGGGCAATCTCTCTCTAGATGTAAAGAAAGAAGGTCCTAAAGATGGAAACTCAGATCACATTCCAGCTCACACATTTACATTCCGGGAATTGGCAGCCGCAACCAGAAATTTTAGAGCAGATTGTCTACTCGGTGAAGGAGGTTTTGGCCGAGTCTACAAAGGACGGTTGGAGAGTACAAATCAGGTTTGTTACCTTTAAGACATCTTGGTCAAACAAATATTAGGAATGGATTGCCGCTTTAACTAGAACTATAACTTTATATATAGATCCACAAATTTGCTGATCGTATTACCACATTTCAGCTGTGTATAATTTTTTGTTTTCTCTTGTACCACATTGATAAGGCATTTTTTTTGGACTGGATTGTAAAACTTGGGATGTAATTATTACAGATTGTTGCTATTAAGCAACTTGATCGAAATGGTCTGCAAGGCAACAGGGAATTCCTGGTTGAAGTATTGATGCTAAGCCTACTTCATCATCCCAACCTAGTTAACTTGATTGGATATTGTGCCGATGGAGATCAACGGTTGCTTGTATACGAATATATGGCATTGGGATCATTAGAGGACCATTTATATGGTAAGTTAGCTCTTACAATTTTTTAAATTTTCACAAATAGAAACTACTATTACCTGCACTCCTCTTCTTTGGTGTCTTAGCACGTGCTTTGTCGGCTTTTTAGTACATGTTTGTCTATTTCCATGTAGTTGATGCTCTGAAGATGACTTCTCTTTTATCATATTATAACTTTCTTCCAATTTTCTGTTTTATCTAGAGCAAAGTAATCAACTCGCTCTAGGATTTTAGCAAATAGATGCACTGTGGGAAGCATCTCAACTCTGTGCTGACCTTATGATATCTGTAAAGAGATGGACATTCTATGTTTTTATATTATAGATTACTCTTAGGTTCTCCGAAAAACTGAGGTTGATCCAAAGGGCTTTCTCTTTGTTTACTAGAGGAGCAGGATCCTGAAAACACAGCTGCACCCTTAGTCACCAGAAGGCTAACTAAATTTGGGTTCTAAGTTAACCTCGAATTAAAGCATTCAGTGTGCCCCACAGCCCCTGCCATACCTTTTATGTTTGGAAGATTTAATTTACCCATGATCTTACAGCTGATGATATTGACTGTGCTTTCTTCTTAGGGTGTTGATGTGTTTTAGTCTAGGAGCAAATCTGTCTGACGTTCTCTTTTGCATCAGAGCGGCATGTCATAATTAAATATGACCAATTGATTTTTTTTAGTTTTTGGGTATTGAAGACACATAACTGAATGTTTCAGAAAGAATGTCTGTCCTTTTGGTATCTTTCTGGTTTTTTGAGGAAACGTTTCTGGTTATTAAGTGCACATTGATGGACTACTGCCATTACCATTCATTTTGCTTTTTTTTTTTCCCACTAAAAACTTGGATCTTGTTTACCCTTTCAACTTAAAGCTTCAGATAAATTAATATGTAAGACTTGCTGCATTTGCCCCAGTCCCCTATTCTGCTCCACTTTGTATACAAATTATTAAGTCCATATTCTCTGTCGGTCTCAAACATTGACTCCTAATACTACACAGTCTTGGCTCCCTTCACTTAGATGGGTGATAGCTGAAGCTGGTACCTCTCTTTGTAAGAAATTGAAAGTAAAAGGTTGTCTTGAAAAAATGGTAAACTACTTACTGACTTACAGTAGATGATGTGTGACATATAAAAGGAATAAGCTAAATTGATTAGCTTATTCAACAATGAAGTGAATGGGTAAATTCTCATCATACAAACTTTTAGCCTTCCTGAATTTTGTTGATTTCTCTCTGCAATAAAAATTACTCACCCTCCCAATTTCAGCATCCTGATTCTAATGATGCGGTGTTTTCTGGTTAAAGGGACCTATACTACAATGCCCAATTCAGAAACTTCTGGTGTTCTTCCTTCTTCATCTACTCAAACACATAGGATTATGTTCACTTTTCCTTTTACACTTCATTTGTGGGCAGCTCATTTTACAGACACCCTTTCTCCCCTTACATTGTTCTCTTCCTTTTGCCTTAACCTATAGCAGCCAAAGTTATCACTGAAACCCTGGTTAGAGGTTGATAGTGTAGCTTGATCCTGGTTGTTGAGGATATAACATGCCCTCTTCTCTTCAACTATCATGTTTACCTATCAGTGTATGGCTGTTTTTTTGGTAGTGTCATTATGTGCTTTTTAGAATGAAGCCACAGCCAAAAGTTACTCCTCTTCGGTGTGGCATGAAGGTATTAAATATTCCATCAGTGGTCTTATGTTAAGTAGTAATGTCTATTTGAATGCTGCCTTCCCAGGTGGTGATGATTCTTTTCATTTGATATAAAGTCCAACTTGCTGTCTGATGAAACTTGTATGCAGATCTTCCTCCAGGTAGAAAACCGCTTGACTGGAACTTGAGAATGAAAATTGCAGCTGGGGCTGCAAAGGGTTTGGAGTATTTGCATGACAAGGCAAATCCCCCAGTTATATATCGTGATCTGAAATGCTCCAACATATTATTAGATGAAGGGTACCACCCAAAACTATCAGATTTTGGGTTGGCTAAATTGGGTCCTGTTGGAGACAAAACCCATGTTTCAACCCGAGTAATGGGAACATATGGTTACTGTGCCCCAGAGTATGCAATGACTGGGCAGCTAACACTCAAGTCAGATGTCTATAGTTTTGGAGTTGTTCTTCTTGAGATCATCACAGGAAGAAGAGCAATTGATAACAATAAAGCCGCCGGGGAACACAATCTGGTTGCATGGGTATGTATCATTTGCCCGCCGTTTATCTCTTCCCCAGTTTTGCTACTAAATTCTTTACTTTTTGATGAGTTTGAATTATATATTCATTTGCATTTATGTCCTTTTCTTGGATTGAAACTGTGAAGATCGGATAAGTGGAAGCAAGGACAAGAGAAAGGAAAAGACTGGTTCCTTTTTTTATGGGGCGTAGTGGCTAAAGGATGAGAAACCTGCTTTGTAACTTCGCTTCGAGCTTGAAGCTAGTCATCTTATAGAAGTTGAAGAAATTTGTGTTGCTTAATAATATCTGAATTATTAGCAATAAAATTGGCTTCTCTTGTCCTTTTATTGGATAACGAAATGCAGAGGAAAAGGAGGGGAAAACTGAACACAAAACTGGAGAAATAAGGGACTTTTGAATACAATTAGGAAGGGAAAGAAATAAACATGCGCAGGGTTGGGGAATTCATGATCTCTCCTTAGTAACGAACTCTGTTTCAAATGGTATTAGGAACTCTTCTTTCTCCTTCCGTCGTTCCTGCATTTTTTTTATTCTTTTTCCTCTCGAAGAGTTGTTCAGTCACACCAACAATCCCCTAGAAGTACACATCAGTAACCACATCTTGCATGAGCAACTTGCTTGAAGTACCTTGTGGAGAAAAGCCGTAGATGAACTATTTAACCACATACGTATTGATTCATTATATTGATGAATTTTGAATGTACTTATTTTCCCATCTCTTGCTATATTATTTTCAGGCTCGTCCATTATTCAAGGACAGAAGGAAATTCTCAAAAATGGCAGATCCAACTCTTCAAGGTCAATACCCACCAAGGGGTCTTTACCAAGCTTTGGCTGTTGCAGCAATGTGTGTTCAAGAGCAACCAAGCATGAGGCCCCTCGTAGCAGACGTTGTTACCGCCTTGAGTTATCTTGCTTCTCAGAAGTTCGACCCAGAATCCCAACCAGTTCGAAATTCTTATTCTGGCGCTTCGACTCCTAGAAGCAGATGAAATGGGAACATTGATAATGAATCAATGATCAGAACATTATGGAGGTTTACAAACTGGGACGGCCGTGGTAAGTCACAAAAGAGACTTCGGGTCTGTCCCTGCTTGTTGGGCTAAGATGATGAGAGCTGGTCTCTGTCTGCTGCTGGTCTTAAACTTGTTGTCAGTCTGTCAAGGTGGTGGCCTTTCTCCGTGTTGTCTGTAGACCTGGTAAATAAGAGCTTTTGTGGGTGGGTCTTAGTGGGATTTGTATGAAAATTACTCTGGCGGTTTGTCTTGCATCAGTTGTGATGCATTTGCACCTAGATGTTGCTCTTATATAGCAGTTGAAAAAGGATATGTTCATATCATTTATACAGTGTCAGTCTTCCGTTGGTCGTTGCTCCTGTCTCTAATTCCAAAAGCGAGGTGTGGTGGGACATGAGATATTAAGATTCTTGTCTCGGTCATATGCTGTATGTTGTAATTTGTAATTTGTGTCTTCAATGTTTTATACTGTTTGAAGGTCTGTTACTCGGTGAACGGTACTAGTTCTTTCGTCCTAGCATCTGTTTTCTTTCTTTTGCTGAGGCTCAAAGCTCTATTCGCGGCTGGTTTGATTCTGGCTGTTTGATCTAAGTTATTAGAGACGAATATAGGGCTCACATGAGATCCAGAAATCACGTAAAAGTGCGGTAAATATGTTACTCCTCCCTCCAATTCTTTTTAACTGTTTGAAACTTTTTTCAGATTATTAGTCTCTTATTTTTTGTCTTAATTACCCCTATTAAAACTAAAGTTAATAATGAGTGTCCTTTTACAGTAGAAAGAGAGAAACTTACGGGAGAAAGATATGGGGAATAGAAACTCGATAAATAGTGTCCTTTTATTTACTCACGCTACTAATTCTTCGACAGAGTGTACGCTTCCCCATCTTCATCACTCTCTACCGCTTCACCATCTATCTTCACTGTCTTTCCCACATTTCAACCCCATTCACCATGGAAGAAACTAGTGAGCTTCATCAACATCATTTTCCTTCCTCTATTCAATCTCCTCTAAGGCTAAACTCTTCTTCCACAATTAACAACAACCTCGACACCATGAAAGACAACAGTTCTAACGAAGGTAAATCTACAACTCATCTACACTCTGCATTGAAGAAGGGTCTTAAAAGATTTTTCAGAAGCCATTAACCTTGCAATGGAGAGTATCTTAAAACTGGAGCGTGTGGTTGAGGTCGTCAATGACGCACACAACGTATATTATGGATACGTTTCAGATTCGGAGAGTGAGGATGGCTCTTATCAAACTCAAACTAGTATGAACTCTCTTTTCCAAACTGGTATGTAGTCTATTATTCACGTCAATATTTACCCAGTTTATGTAAACACTTTTGCTTTTCCAAACTGGTATGTAGTCTATTATTCACGTCAATATTTACTCAATATTTATCCAATCTGTTGTGTATATATGTATGTATCCCAGCCTTCTTACAGTTAAAAATAATTGGAGGGAGTATTAAATATGTGCAGGTATGCTAACACTTACAAACACAACCTAATAGGAGTTTGTCTAACTATGTTACGTGTCTCTTGTTGGTTACATCTGACCCATTAAAGAGGACCAATACTCAGGTGGCACATGGGTGAACCATATTTATCTTGACTTGATTATATATTCGCTATAGGCTCTGTTCGGCATGACTGTTTTGACAGCATAAATGCAGCATATTTGGCAGCAGGAATGCGCTGGCATAAATGCAGCATATTTGCTGGCAGGAATGTGCTGGCATAAATGCAGCTGTTTTGAAAACTGTTGTTTGGCAGTGCGGCATAAATGCAGCATGTTTGGTTAAGTTAGTTATATGTAGTGTGTTTACCGTTTTCGTATTACAATTATAATTTATTATATTACACTACGTAACTTTATTTTGTTAGTAAAAATAAATAAAAAAAATTCACAAACAATAAAATTTTATTTCTATTATTTAAGCAAAACTTGTAACTCCTAAATAATATATTTTATTATCTAAATTTTATAATTCTTACAAATTAAAAGCGTAAAAAAAAGAGAAAAAGCGTTTCAAATTTTCTGATAATGTTATGTGAATTTATTTAGTAAAATTATAACTTTTAATAATATATAATATTTTTGTAACTTTGTATGTTAATAAATTTATGCATTCATATTTCTATATACTATTTTAATATTTTAATTTATATCAACAAGTGTATATTTATTCATTTTTTAAATTTTATTAATCTATGTGGTATTACAAATAATATTTAAAGATTTGTATTATAAATGTGTTTTTTTGTAAATTTGGTTAAAGATGTAGTACTATTTTTTATAAATTATTTAAAGCATTATGTAATTTGTAATAAATAAAGTAACTTGTAAAACATTTCTTTTTCTTTTAAATCAATAGTCACAGTAATTGCATTATGAAGTGAGTAAAGAAACGGAAGTGGAAGCACGAAAACGAAAAAGTATCATTTGCTGCGGACATTTATGCTGACATTTATGCTGTTTTAGGCGAACAGCAAAAACAAATAAAGGAGTCCAAAACAGCATATGCTGTATATTTATGCTGTCAAAAAATGCACATTTAGTGCAAGGCGAACGCATCCATAGTCGGTTCTTTGGATTCCGCGATGATGGGATGGCCTAACTTCATGTTTCAATTGCTTTTACCGTTTTACGTAACATATTCGTTTCGGGGGGCGTTCGAGAGCATAAATGGCGTGCATAAATGTAGTAGCATATGTTATTTTGGACTCCTTTATTTGTTTTTACTGTTCGGTTAAAAGAGCATAAATGTCAGCATAAATGACAGCATAAATGTCAGCATAAATGACAGCATAAATGTCCGCAACAAATGCTACTTTTTTCGTTTTTGTGCTTTCACTTCCGTTTCTTTACTCACCTCATAATACAATTACTATGACTATTGATTTTTTTTTAAAAAAATTACAAGTTACTTTATGTGTTACAAATTACACAATGCTTCAAATAATATATAAAAAATAGTACTACTTCTTTAGCCAAATTAAAAAAAAAACCACATTTATAATACAAATCTACAATATATTATTTGTAATACCACATAGATTAATAAAATTAAAAAAGCAATAAATATACATACTTGTTGATATATAAATTAAAATATTAAAATAGTATATAGAAATATGAATGTATATAAATTTATTAACATACAAAGTTACAAAAATATTATATATTATTAAAAGTTACAATTTCACTAAATAAATTCACATAACATTATCAGAAAATTTGAAACGCTTGTTCTCTTTTTTACGCTTTTATATTTGCAAGAATTATAAAATTTAGATAATAAAAATATATTGTTTAGAAGTTACAAGTTTTGCTTAAATAATAAAAATAAAAATTTTATTGGTTATATAAATATTTTTATTTTCTTTGGTTTCTAAAGGTTTTTATTGTAAATTAAATACTCATAGTAATATATTGTTTGTGAATTTTCTATTTATTTTTACTAACAAAATAAAGTTGTGTAGTGTAATATAATAAATTGTAATTGTAATACGAAAACGGTAAACGCACTACATATAACTAACTTAACCAAACATGCTGCATATATGCCGCACTGCCAAATAACAGTTTTCAAAACAACTGCATTTATGCCAGCACATTCCTGCCATCAAATATGCTGTTTTTATGTCAGCGTATTCCTACTGCCAAATAATATGCTGCATTTATGCTGCCAAAACAGCCATGCCGAAGAGGGTGATTCTCTTACAGACAGTTGACGGATAAATGGAATAGCAGGTAAAGAGGTTGTATTTGTTACTTTCCACTTGTATTTTGTGGATTTAATAAACGCGATTTCGAACCTGGCGCTTGGTTCTAATATGACGACGGTGGGTATAATTGTAATTTCATTTAAGGTTAAATGTGTAATTTTATTTTGTCTCTCTTCTCCCTCTTTCAACCGATTCCATCCCAGATTCTTCTTCCTTTTCACTCACACCAGTGCGCACCTCGATTCGCTTATCTACTTGCCACTGTCTTGAGAGGCGATAGCGCACGACAAAGAGGTTTATGATATCGCTTGGGGTGGGGTTGGAGTTTTTGCCTCTGTATCGGCTGATGGATCGGTTAGGGTTTTTGATCTGAGGGACAAGGAACACTCGACCATCACCTATGAGAGTTCCGAGTCAGATACACCGTTGGTAAGGTTAGGATGGAACAAGCAGGATTCAAGGTACATGGCGACAATTATGCTGGACAGTGCAAAATTTGTGGTTATCAGATTCTCCACTTTGCCGGTGGTGGAGTTGCAGAGGCACCAGTCAAGCGTGAATGCTATTGCCTAGCTCCTGCCATATCTGTACCGCTAGGGATGATATGCAAGCTTTGATTTGGGATCTTTCTTCAATGGGTCAGCCCGTCAAAGGTGGGTTAGATCCGATTTTGGCGTATACAACAGGGGTGGAGATTGAGCAGTTGCAATGGTCTTCCTCGCATCCTGATTGGGTTGCCATTGCGTTTTCCAAAAAGCTATAAATTCTAAGGGTGTAAACCAAGGTGTATTGTGATTTGCTGGGTGAGAAAGAAATGGTCATATATAGAATGCTAATTTGTTTTAACTGTACAATATTATTTGTTCAGCTGTAGATGACTGGTAAACAATTGGTGCAAATGCAGATTAAATTGTGGTTGTTATGTGTTATCAAGTATTGAGCTCTTTGTTATTTTTATCTGGTCAATGTTGTAAGTGCTCACATGCTTATGTAGGTGCTCACAGTTTAACATAAAAGCTCTACACTAATTCACTTTTATAACATTGTTGATTCATTTTTAGGTAAACATAAGATTCATTTTACACTAACACATCACAAAGTATATGAAACTTTATAATTTGAAACTGAATTTTATAGCAGAAAATAATTCACTTTCATAACACCGCTGATTCATTTTACGTAAACATATGATTCACTTTGTTAACATTGTTGATTCATTTTTACGTGAATAAGAGATTTACAAAAGGGAATCACATTTTTTAAAAAAGTGAATCAGATGTTTAAGAAAAGGGAATCAGAGAGTTGCTTAAAAGTAAATTAGAAGTTTTAAAAAAAATGAATCTTATAAGCAGAGATTATTTAACTAAAGTAGTTCTGGTTGTTTGACTAGTGTGAATCAAAGGTTTTATAAAAGTGAATCAAAGGTTGTTAAAAATTGAATTACAAGTTGTTACAAAATGAATTGGAGTAATAAGAAAACTGAATCTCGTAAGCAGAAATTGTTTGAACTAAAGTGATTAAGAGGTTAAGAAATGTGAATCAGAGGTTTTTATAAACTTAATCAAGGGTTAAAGAAAAGTGAATCAGAGGTTTAAGAAAAGTGATTCTCGTAAATAGAGATTGTCTAACTAAAGTGAATAAGAGGTTTAAGAAAAGTGAATCTTTAGTTTAAGAAAAGTAATCAAAGGTTGTTAAAAAGTGAATCAGAGGTCGTTAGACCCTAAACCCTGTTGTATACTACTACAATACTATTAAACTATACTTTTAGCATAAAAAAAATTATACCACATAATTATTCACTTATATAACAATGATGATTCAAGTTTTACTAGAATAAGATTCACCATTGCACTAAATTATCATAAATTTGAAGACATTATTAAGCGATAAAATTATAGCAGACAATAATTCACTTTTATTACACTTATAATTCTTTTTGTTAAATCATTTGATGCATTATAAAAACACTGTTGATTCACTTATGAAACATGATTTACTTTACACTAACACAACAAAATGTATATTAAACTTTAACAAAAGTGAACTGAACATATAATCTTCTGTAAATAAACCAATACTTTTACAACAATTCAATACCATCAGATTCAATTCTGATATGAGAAAGTTGATTTTCTTCATCGTCATAGCTCATCGTTAGTGCAATACCTCCAGTCTCCATTGTTGTATTGCAGCTCATTGACAGTGTTTTTGTCTAGGTTTTCCTATCGTCAACTAAAATTTCGTATTGTCAGTGCTGATTCATCGACACTGCAAATTGATAATATGATGCAATACATGTCTGATGAATTTGGTTGATATTCTGGTCCAATGCTGGATTTATGAATTTGATTTGTGAATCAGTGAGCAAAAATCAATCCTCATTGATCAGTTGGTCCGATTGTGTTGTCATGATTTTGCTCTGTTGTGAGTTGAGCTGAAACTGAATTTGTTTGATTGGACAGATGGTGCGATTTGTGTCGTGAGTGGTGCGAATTTCCTTTGTCATAAGTTGAGTTGAAATCAACCGTGAGTGATCAGATTGAGCAATTTTGAGGTGAAAAGTTTGATCTATGATTAGGCGAGCGCAAATCGATGGTTAATACCTTCATTCGGTTACTCAATAAAAAACTACGTCTGAAGTCGCTACTACGCACGGATGCCCGCGTTCTATTTTTTCCATTTTTTTTCTCCCAACCATATGCTTACATGTGGATCGACGCCACTTCTACCCTGTCTCTGTTCCGTTAATAAATGTAAAAATATTTGTAGAGTAGTTGATTGTTAACATGTTCATGGTTGCAAAAAAAGTCACATAAATAATTGATGCAATAATCTCTTTATTTTAAGAAATTGAAACAATAACTGAATCCTAACGTCTGAACAAAATAGTTGACCGCGAAAGGTAAATACTAACGTACAACATGAAGCATCGTGCGTGGAAAAAATGTGATGCGGATGAGTTGATGTGAATTTGACATCTTTAAAAGTTTTTTTATTATTGAATTGAAAATTTTAAAATTGATTGTTTATTAAATAAAAGAATCATTTAAAGGAAAATCTAAAAGTTCAAAACCAATAATTCTAAGTTTTATATTTTTACTTTTAAATTTTAAAAAATTGATTTTTTTAATTAAGTAAATCTAGTAATTGTAAAATCTATTAGTTTTAGAAGAAAATCTGGAAATTAAAAACAAATAATTCTAACAAAAATAATATGAAATAAATTTTTAAAAACAAATAATTCTACCAATAATAATATGGAATAAATTTTGAACAAAAAGTTTAAAAAAGTTGAACAATAATTAACATTTATATGAACACAAACTTGGTGTTTAATGAACAACAAACCAATAAAGAATGGTTTTTTTAAATAGATTTTTAATTAAGTAAATGCACATCTAGTAATGGTTAAATAAAATAATATTTCGTAGGAAATCCTGGAGGTTAAAAACAAATAATTCTACCAATAAAATACAAAATAAATTTTGAATAAAGGGTTTTAAAAGTTAAACAACAAGTACCATTTATATGAACATAAACTTGATAAAAATGGTATATTATTACATTGTTTATCATAAAATTTCTGATGAAAAATCGGTATCTGATTTTTGAACAGTTTATAGACAATAGTTGAACATATGGTCCAAAAAATTAAACAACTAAATTTATATTACTAAAGTGTAAACTTTAAAAATAAAGTAACATTATGAAGTAAATTTTGAACAAAGTTTGTCATAAAATGAACAACTACAGTGTATCTGAACACAAACTTGAATGATTTCAAAATGGTAATCGAATTTAAAAATGGTAATTGTACTAACCTTATTTTATTAAATAATTGTCCGTGAAAACCTAGTCTTGAATTTTAAAATGAACAAATTGTAGAAACAATATGAAATAAATTTTGAATAAATGATTTAAAAAGTTGCACAATGTGTATCGCTTATATGAACATGATATTTAAAAAATGGAAAATAAATAAATCTCCCACGAAGGAAAGCTCTTTGGTCTTGAGAAATCATCTTACCGATTATATTTTTGACTCCATAGACAAGAACCTAGGAGATGACACTGTAAAGGGTGTTGCAATGGGAGATGGGCTGAAACTCAGATAGTGAATTAGCCTCAACCTTCTTTGGTACGAGCACGATATGAATTTGGTTTATCCCTCTGGCATAGTCTCTGAATTGAGCACCTGAAGTGCAGTGTTAACAAAGTTAGGTACAATGATATCTTGAAAGGATCTAATGAAAATTCCACTGGTACCACCTGGTCCTGGGGCTTCATTATGATGCATCTGCTTGAGGGCATATATTATTTCCTCACGAGAGTATTACTTACTCAGATCTTCAATACAATCATTTGGAATCCCATTTTCTATGCCAGCCGGGATACTCCATTGGTTTGGGTTAGTTGATAGATAAAGTGAGGAAAAAAACTCCTGGTTGTTGCTTCTACCCCTTCCCAGCTAGTGACTCTAACTCCTTGATCATTAATCAACTCAAGAATGAAGTTTTCCTTTTCCTGCCCTAAACTCGATTGAAAAAGAAGGAAATGTTTCTATCTCCCTCTATTAGCCGCTGAAATTGAGCACGTTGAGCCCATCTGGACTCTTCTTTTAGAAGGAGGAAGTCCACCTCATTGTTCAAGGCTCTCCACCTGCCACTCTATTAATTTCCTCTTTGATCTCCTCAATTCGAAGGAGTTGTCCGTGTGTCTCTCTTCCTCCTCAAGTATTGAGGGCCCTGCCATATTTGGTTACCTTATCAACATAGTTGTAGAGACCACTATTGTCCTGCCAAGCCTCTCTAACTATGATATGACAAGCGGGGATATCAACCCAGACATTCTCGAATTTAAAGGTTTTGACCCCCTTCTTCTTAATGATTGGGTGCTAAGTTTAATCGGTCTATGATCGAACCTGCCCCACTAGAGATGAGTGTTACGGGTGTGAGCAAACATACAAATCCATTATGGATTGGTCAAAATTTTTGTCTAGTCTTGATCTCGTATTACACCTGTTGCTCTGTTTATTCGTGAAAGTGTATATGTTTCCTGAGAATCCCAAATCATTGAAGTCATAATCATTGGCAGTTTTTGAATTCTCTCATTCTCGATCTGTTTTGGTCTATTCTTCCTTGTTGTTTGTATCCGTAGAGGATCTCGTAAAAGTCTTCAAAAACGAGCCATGGAGCTTTGAAGTCATCTCGAATGTGTTTGAGCAAATCCAAGGTCCTTCATCTATCAATCGGCAATGGCCAACCATAGGTTCCAGTACACCTTCAACCAGATTGAATCCAACGATCACTGTGGTGATTTGTGTAGGATTCTACTCGAAGGTTTTTAATTTTCTAGGAAATCCCTTCACTTCGCCAATACAATCTACTACAAATGCATCAAATCCATAGAAAAACTTGTCAAATGATTCGCCTTTCCTTCCTAGTTTTCTTTGTTTCACTTAGAAAAATAATCGAAGGGGACTCGGATGAGATTATCTCCTTTACCCATCGATAGTTTTCCGAACTTCCCAATACCTTGCAATTGATCGAGAGGATGCTCATTCCATGCGATGAAACATCACCTTGTAGATGGTGAGAGGGCGAGTTTATTAGTGGTGAAGTTACAACAAAATGATACACCAAGGTTGGACATGTAAAAGAGCAGATTTGGTTGAGGGTTGCCGGTGGAGTCGACTCAGAGGAACCTCCGCCATGGGAGGACAAAGTGTTTTATATTCCAGTACAGATAAGAATCCCAAGAGCAAGACTGTTCAATACATTAGTGTCTTGATTTGAATTACAATTTTATAGCTAACAGATTCCATCACGATAATGATATAATGCAATGTCATCATTCAACTATGAGATTGGTAAATTGGAGTCTCTATTATAGAGATGCTATTTAAAGGTCCAGATTATTGATCAAAAGGATTAATAAATGTCCTTGAAATAATTATTTGTTACTATCTTTTTTTTTTTATATTAATAAATATCTATCATTACATTCCTTTTCTTTTTGTTTGCGACCTTTAAATTACATGATCCATTATAATACAAAAATAAGATTTACAATAAGAAACGAATTCTCTAGCTTTTTTTTTTAAAAAAACCTTATACTCCGTATTTCTCTTTCTTATTCTGTGAAATTTGTAGTAATTAGTTACTTTGAGAACTCGAAAAAAGGAATCACGCAAAGAAATTCCTCCTCTTCTCTTCCATCTTTACCAACGCCATGCCAATCCCTCCGCCTCCGCGTTCGCCCCAAATCCCAATCTTCTGCACAAGTTTCCACAATTAATTCATCAATCCAATGGCGGTCATATTCCCTCGCAGTCCATTTCTATAAGCCTCGGACGGACACGTAAATAAAAATGCCCACCGTGAAGCTCACTACTTCCCTCCTCCGCGTCACCACCACCAGCCCCACCGTCAAATCCCCAATTTCCCTCCGGATTCCGCCTGGACGAGGCAAATCCGTCTCCATCGCCCGAAACCACGCTCTCTCATGTTCGCTTCGGGATGGATTGTTGTTGACGGGATGGTGTGGTGGTGGTAAGATTAGGAGTGGGCCCGCGTTGTCACCCGGCTTAAAATTAGGTCCCATGGCGCACGTTAAGACGCCAAAAGCAACAACAGCAGCGAGAATAAAGCTCCTCCTGCCTTTTTGTAACTCCGCCTTCCTCCCCATAAAACCTATCAACAATACCGAGCTTCCCTCTTCTCTTAGGTCCTCCTCATTTTCATCTTCATCATCCTCTCCTCCTCCGTCTCCTGGGTCTCCCCCCTCTTCCTCAGGTCTCGTGGCCAATCATATGGGTCACGAGAGCAGCCGACACGAAGTCTCCTGGTGTCAAAATGGCGACGGGGTTTCGCCGACAAGTCTGTCTTCTTTAAAGGAGAAGGGGGAGAATGGAGAGGAAAATTTCGTTAACCTGAAACGATCGGATGATGATAAGAAGCGATCCAAGCTGCTCACATTACCCACGGTTCTCACACTCGCCCGTGTAGCAGCTATTCCTCTGTTCGTCGGCAGTATGCTTTCTTAAATTTCTTTCCCCTTTGGATATTGCATTTGGAGTGATGAATAATTTGAGCTTTTCTATCCCCCACATTCTTTTTTATTCTTCACCAGTTAAATAAAGAATATATGTTTGCATCCTTACTGGAATCCAGCACAAGCCGTTGCTCGTATACGAAAGTTACTATTGTTTAGCTAGGTTTTGGTTTGGTTTTTAGGGGTTAGCATGTGCTTTGATTGCGTTTAGGCTTTGGCGCTTTGCAGTTTGCAACAATATCGTGAGCGAATTTTGAAAAGAATAGGGTTTTTTAATGTGGTCAACGTAAAGTTTCTTCATCAGCTCTTTGATATATGTCGGATGAGCATTGACCCTTTGGGTGTTTGTTCTTTCGCGCTCATTGAGTTCCAATTTGGTTGGAATATGGTCTTACATCAGCGTTAGGTTTTGCCTCTCTTCTTGCTTTTATTGTTTATTACTTCTCGATCGTTTACTGCTTGTTGCTTGAGATTTTATTACTTGCCGATCTTTGGAAGCGGCTGAAAACTATCTTCTTTGACCTGTTTGTATGCTGTTTCAAGATTGTGGGTTAGCTTTAATTGCGAATCCTAACATCAACTTCTCATCTCTTCCCTTTAGTATTTTAGGAAACTGATTGCTTTTGTGGGGATGCTCAGATTCTATTGGTTTTTAGGTTTTTTCGTTTTCTTTGAATAAAATCCCTTCTATCAAAGATCTGCCTAATTGAGTATAGCAGTTCAGTGCAAGCCTGGCGCACCGAAGGTGTGAAATTGACTGCTCATAAATGAGTAAAGTCATGGGTGTCATCTAGGTGATTATGTGTTTGGAACTCTACGACATTCCATTTAAGTATCAGATCGAATACAGTTTTCCGTGCTTACCTTTAATGAAACTTTTTAATTGTGGTTGTTCTAGTATCAGAAGTGGTAGCTGAATTAGTCGTAAAATGTTTCTGTGCCATCTTTGATCGTTAGTAAATTACTTGAGCTGCTAGCAACTAGTTTTTTTCTCTCCCTATTTGTGTAGGAACTAGTGGCTACGGTGAACTCATCTTATAAAAAGGGATAAGCAGCAAGCAAAACAACTAATTCACAGATGTGAGCTTTTGGCTGTCATTCTGAACAGTTTGAATAGAGCTTACAATTTTGAGTTAAACTTTTTATCATTAACTGCCATAGCCAATCTGAGCTGCAAATGACTGTAGGTATTTGGAAAGAACACCACACCCCATGGTAAAGGGGTCAGAAACCAAGTCCAATGATAAGAGCTATCTGCTCACCCGTTCTGTTTACAATACATGGCTTACATTAGTTAATAAAACCAAAGCAAAAGGAAATCTTCCCCATATATCCGTGAGAATTCACAGTGTCTATGCTGTCGCC
Organism: Limonium bicolor; assembly: GCA_023374045.1. NCBI lineage: Eukaryota > Viridiplantae > Streptophyta > Magnoliopsida > Caryophyllales > Plumbaginaceae > Limonium > Limonium bicolor. The sequence continues at coordinate 346,127,333 of CM041776.1, read as the reverse complement.
TACCAAAAAGATGAGTCCTCCTTACTTCCCATTATGGAGATGTTTTTCCGGTACCCTACTAATTCCTTCATCCCTTCTCTCTCCTCAAAATAGTGCTACTGATATAGGGAAGTACATACACCAATGTTGGTCCAGTTCATATCTAGGTTTGACTCGCCTTGGTATGTCTGCAAATCCGGTTTCCTGTTTCAAAGATCAATGGCCCCTGTAAATTATTCTGTTGTTTATTATTTTTTGATCTGCAAATATGGAGGTTCCAGGCCTCTAGTATTCCATTGTCTATAGTTATATTGGATGTAGCTTGGAAATTGGAGGCTATTAAGAAGTAAAAGAAGGCTATGCCTCTATAGTGCTAGATAAGGACACTGATCAGTGAATCCTGGTTTTCTTGATGATATGTTGATTTGCTTAACGACTTTTGTTTTTACTTTTTGCTCTTTTGAGGTAATATCCTTTTTCTTTTATGTTACCAGCATTTTACGTGGATAGTTGGTGGGGAGCAGCTGCCACGACAAGTATATTTATTGGAGCCGCCATAACAGATTGGCTTGATGGCTATCTTGCTCGTAAGGTAACTACTATCCATGTTCTAAGTTTTATTGCATAATACACCTTTGTTCCCTGATGTTTCTTTTTCTTTGCGGATGATTTGAATCTTTTCTTCTCTACTTTCAGATGTGTTTAGGCACTGCGTTTGGTGCTTTTCTAGATCCTGTTGCTGACAAGGCATGGTTTCATCAACATTCTTTATCTTGAATTTGTTCTGTTATTTGAGGTTTTGCACCACCTAGGTCAAAAGGGATGTGCTTTGGAGAACGTTTAATTTATTTCTGTTTTTCAAGCTTGCAGCTTATGGTGGCAACTACCCTGGTGTTATTGTGTAGCCGGCCCTTGGATGTTTCACTCTTTGGGAATGTGCCATGGCTATTTGTCGTACCTTCAATTGCAATAATTGGTAGAGAGGTTATTATCTATGCCTTACCTAGTACTCCTTCATTTAAGTGATCACCTCGCGTCAGTTTCATTTTCTTTCAGAATGGTTGCCATGGGAGTCTGGATTCATTTACTCCCTTGAAGGATATGACTTTAATAAGGTTTTGTAACTGAAATCTGGTATAGCGACAAACTAGCTGCGACCCTAAGTAATAAATATGTTGAGATTTTTGTTTTGATAGATAATGGCTAATTAGGTGAAAGTAAATTACCAAGATAGAGAGCCCCTCCACACACCATCCACCAAAACTAAAAACTGTCTACCACCAACACCCATGCTCCTCAAACACAACCACACATGCCAACTCCCCAAAAAGACCACAAAAAATGAGCATCATTAATCCACAACTACACTGCCTAATCCTGAACTGATGAGCACTGCTCAATTTTAAGAACGACTAATAGAACCAAAACAAAACCTGGGGACAAATAAGGTAAAGACTGGAGCCTATAAGATATGATTTGTAGAGACAATACAAATACATTAAATCCCAGATACGAGATTATGTGGAGCCTTGTAGAACAGCAACAACATCAAAGCCTTATTCCGAAACAATTGGGGTCAGTGTGTAGCCGTGTAGAACCTTTATGTAAAATTGAATTTCCCGTTTACTGAAAGATTGTTCTAGTGTTTGGAAAAACGGACAAATAAGGTAAAGACTGGAGCTTATAAATTTGACTTGTAGAGAGACAATACAAATACATTAAATCCCAGATCTGAGATTGTGTGGAGCCTTGTAGAACAGCAACAACATCTAAGCCTTATTCCGAAACAATTGGGGTCAGTGTGTAGCCGTGTAGAACCTTTATGTAAAATTGTATTTCCTGTTTACTGAAAGATTGTTCTAGTGTTTGAAAAAACTTTCATGATGGTGCTTGTTTACTCATCCTGGGTGATCTAGAAATTAGTGACCAAGGGTTGGGTATTTTCTGTTTCACAGATATACATGTTTAACTGAATGCCAGACGCCAAACAAAGGGAATCAATCATTTGATCTGCAACTTAATGTTAAATTTCTTTTAATGTTTTAAGCCTCTCAGAGGTAATTCTTTATTCAACAGATGCTTAACCCATCTCTCTGTACAGCTTAAGTACTGTCAACCAGTATTAACAACTAACAACCCAAGTAACCGAACTACTTAGGCAGTTACAACTAATTGACTAATTACATTTTAGCCCCTAGCTTACTAACTCCCTCCTACGAGTATAAACTTTGCCAAACCTTCCTCTCACAATGCTCTGCGAAGGCGTAACATCACCCCCTTCCTGAACTAACACCTTGTCCTCAAGGTGGAAGGAGGGAAACTGCTCCTGAAAAAGTGAAACAATCTCCCAAGAAGCATCATTAACTGAGCAGCCCTTCCACTGGACTAAAACTTCAGGTTGCTCATTCACACGATGACGAAACCCCAAAACTGCTTCAGGCTGCAACAGCAGCTCCAGCTCACTGGACAAACCCTCAGGCAGCGGGCTAGGCTGTGCATCAGCAGAAGGAATTGCTTTTCTCAACTGAGAAACATGTACTGTCGGATGTATCTTAGCACCCGGAGGTAGAGACAGCTTGTAAGCAACAGTACCAATCTTCTCTAAGATCTCTAATGGGCCATAATATCTAGGACTTAACTTGGCATTCTTCCTCTTAGACAAGGACCGATACTTGTAAGGATGGATCCTTAAGAAGACAGAATCTCCCACCTGAAACTGAACACAGCGTCTGTGCTCATCCGCTTGACGCTTCATTCTCTGCTGGGCCTTCAACAGATTGTCCTTGAGTTCGTCAAGCAGGGAGTCTCTCTCGCTGAGCATTACATCCACCTCATCAATCATAGATCCCAAAGGACTGTAGCGCAATAAAACAGGAGGATCACGACCATACAACGCACGGAAGGGAGTGGTACCCAAACTTTGCTGAAAAGTGGAATTAAACCAGTATTCAGCCCATGGAAGGGCTTGCAACCAACTCTTAGGCTTCTGGTACGAGAAACAACGCAGGTAATCTTCGAGGCATCTGTTAACCACTTCAGTTTGTCCATCGGACTGGGGGTGGTAGGCAGAACTGTAACACAACTTGGTGCCAGCAACACGAAAAAGCTCCTTCCAAAAATGGCTAAGAAAGATGGGATCCCTATCCGATACGATAGATTTAGGAAACCCATGTAGCTTCACCACCTCCTTAGCAAAAACAGCAGCAACAACCTTCGCAGTGTAGGGGTGCTTAAGAGGGAGAAAGTGAACAAATTTGGTAAATCTGTCTACAACCACCATAACAGTATCGTAGCCCTTCACCTTGGGTAATCCCGAAATGAAATCCATGGAAATGTCCTCCCAAACCCTCTCCGGAATAGACAATGGTTGCAGTAAACCAGCTGGAGAAAGAGCACTATACTTAATTCTCTGACAAACATCACAAGCAGCGACAAACTTCTTAATACAGTTTCGCATCCCTTTCCAATACAACACCGCCTGAATCCTCTTAAGAGTGCGCAAGTACCCAGAATGACCCCCACCTGGGGTAGCATGAAATTCCTCCAAAACAGAAGGAATTAAACTAGATGAGCTGGACAGAACCAGCTTACCCTCAAAAAATAGATGGCCATTCCTGATAGAGTATCCAGGACGACTATCAGCACACACAATTAAATCTTGCATTAACTTCCTAAGATCAGGGTCTTGCTGAATCTCCCTTTCAACCGCACCCCACCCTTCAAACAAAACTGAAGACAAGGGCAGTAAAGAAGTGTTACCATCAACTCTGGAAAGTGCGTCGGCAGCTGTATTCTCTCTACCCGGTCTATAACAAATCTCAAAATCAAATCCCAGCAGCTTCATCACCCACTTATACTGATCTTCCGTCATCAGCCGCTGATCCCACAAGTACTTAAGGCTCTTCTGATCAGTACGTATTATAAACCTCCTCCCCAGCAGATAGTGCCTCCACTTTTGAACCGCAAACACAACAGCCATGAGCTCTTTCTCATAAACCGATTTAGCCAAAGCTCTGGTAGAAAAAGGCTGGCTGAGAAAAGCAATTGGACGCCCCTTCTGCATCAAAACTGCTCCCATACCCTTGCCTGAAGCATCAGTTTCCACTTCAAAAGGAGTATCGAAATCTGGTGAGGCTAAAACCGGGACTGAAGACAGAGCAAACTTCAATCGCTCAAAAGCTCCTTGGGCCACATCAGTCCACTCAAAAGAGTCTTTCTTCAGCAAGGAAGTAAGAGGGGCCGCAATCATTCCATACCCCTTGACAAACCGTCTATAATAACCGGTAAGACCAAGGAATGCTCGCAGTTCCTTCACACACTTGGGAACCGGCCAGGAGAGCATACTCCGCACTTTTTCAGAATCAACCTCCACTCCACTGCCAGAGATAACATGCCCCAGATAATCCAATCTGTTCTTCAAGAAACTGCATTTCTTAAGGTTTACCTTCAACTGATTCTCAGCCAGAACTGTCAACACCTCACGTAAATGACCCAGATGCTCATCGACACTTCTGCTGTAAACTAATATATCATCAAAGAAAACCAACTGATCGCCGCAGAAACGGTTTGAAGATATGATTCATTAAGGACTGAAATGAAGCAGGGGCATTCTTAAGACCAAAAGGCATTACCAAAAATTCATAATGACCTTCATGAGTCCTAAAAGCTGTTTTCTGAACATCCTCGTCCCTAACTCTTATCTGATGATACCCAGATTTCAGATCCAACTTCGAAAAGACACAAGCTCCATATAACTCGTCTAACAGCTCATCAATAGTTGGCAACGGAAACTTATCTGGGATGGTTATATCATTTAGAGCTCGGTAATCCACACAAAAGCGCCAATCTCGAGTTTTCTTCTTGACCAGAAGAACGGGACTCGAGAATGGACTGTTGCTGGGCTGAATAAACCCCGCAGTCTGCAACTCCCGGACAATCTTCTCTATCTCGTTCTTTTGGTAATGTGGGTACCAATAAGGACGGATGTTGGGGGGAATAGAATTGGGCTTCAACGGAATATGGTGATCATGGAATCGCTTGGGAGGAATCGACTCAAGAGGCTGGAAAACAGACGGGAAAGAATCAAGTACCTCCTGTAACTCTTGCTCTTTCTTCCCACTCAGCTCCTCCCTTGAGATCCCTAGCTGAAGCTTCCCCTCCAAATAGCAGAGCCAACCTTCTCCTTCTTCACGCATGGCTTTCAGGGTAGATTTAACACCACTTTCTACAATAGACAACGACGGATCCCCTTGGAGGTGCACCACACTACCATCCCACTGGAACTTGATCGACAGTTTCCTCCAATTAGTTTGAGTGTCACCCAGTCCCGCCAGCCACTCAAACCCCAAGATCACATCAACTCCAGCCAGGTTAAAGGGTAAACAATCAACCGTAAACACCGTACCTTGGATAGACAGAGGCAGCGCTCTACAAATTCCACGGCGGAAAAGAGTTTCCCCGTTCCCAATCGTAACCCCAAATCGGCAAGAATCATCAACCGGCATCAGCAACTTCTTTACTAAACCATCAGAAACAAAGTTATGGGAGGCGCCGCTATCTATCAAGATAATAACTTGCTTCCCTGCCACCTGTCCCAAAAGTTTCATGGACTTCTGAGAAGGGAACCCCACGGATGACAACTGGGAAAGTTCAGCTTTGAACTCGTCCCCCGTGTCGCTGAAATCTCAAAGAGGACTTGACAAATCTCAAACGCTTGCTCCACTCCATCATCCCCTTCCGTCAATAAAAGCTGCAGGCCCGCCACTTTACAACGGTGTCCTGCATTCCACTTATCCCCACACCTATAGCAAAGGCCTTGGGATCTTCTTCGCAACATCTCTTCTTCAGAGATCCGCCTAAACTGGTTCGACGAAGCCGAGGAAGCGCTGGACTGGGTCGACTGCGCCGAACTTATTTTAGGGACTGAAACCTCCCTCACTTGATCGACACGAATGGGCGAAGAGTTTCCCCAATTCGATTTCCTGGCTGCAAACTCCATCGCACGCGAACCAGAACCGGCGGACCATGATCTGTCGCCCTTCAATCCCACCGCGCCTGTCAGTCTGAGGTTGCCAAACTCGTTCCGCTCCTCGATCTTCTTGGCGGCCCTCATCAGCCCTTGAAGATCGTGAATCTCAAACAGAACAAGATCCTTCTTGATCGCCTCCTTCAATCCACTCCGAAAAATCCCTTTTAGGACACCATCAGGAACGCCCGACAGATGTGCGGCATAGAACTCAAACCTTCTACGGTAGTCCTCCACCGTCGTTTCCTGCCGGAGGTCGCACAGGAGATCTAAACGATCACTGCCTGCCGTGGAGCCAAATCTCTCAATCAATGACTCCCTAAACTGTTTCCAATCAGGCAAGCCCACATAATTGCTATACCACTCATACCAGTGCAAAGCCGCCCCGTCCATGCAAATGCCCGCCGTGCGTACCTTATCCTCCTCACTAATCCCGCACAGGGAGAAGTAACGTTCTGCCTTGCAAAGCCATTCACGCGGCTCATCCCCAGTATACACCGGTAACTCCAACTTCCTGACCTTGATGTCTCTCTGACCAGGCCTCCCAGCCGCGTCCCTCACCCCACGAGTCAAACCATGCCCCAGGTTCTCTCCCGACTCCGCCGGCGAGCGGCGCAAGAAAGATTGCAGGTCTCTCTGCATTTGCAACACCACCGCGGAGAGATATCGAACTTCCCGCCGAGTTCGTCCATGCGCTCCTTACAAGCTTCATGTTCCTTTTCTTGCGGCTCCGTCGCAGATTCTTTCCCACTCCTCGTCATGACCATGAACTACCACCCTCCCACAGCACAGGCGGACAGCTCTGATACCAAATTGTTGCGATTCGAGGTGCAACCCCCTCCCAAAAGCCTCTCAGAGGTAATTCTTTATTCAACAGATGCTTAACCCATCTCTATGTACAGCTTAAGTACTGTCAACCAGTATTAACAACTAACAACCCAAGTAACCGAACTACTTAGGCAGTTACAACTAATTGACTAATTACATTTTAGCCCCTAGCTTACTAACTCCCTCCTACGAGTATAAACTTTGCCAAACCTTCCTCTCACAATGCTCTGCGAAGGCGTAACAAAATTGTATCATGTGTTTCTACCAACTGCATTTAGACTGTGGATCTGTGATAGATAAAGGCAGCCTTGATAGTGGGTGTGTTCTCTTCATCCTTTTTTCCTCTTCTCATCATGTGTGAGTATTCTTTTATTGTGTGTTAAATTTATACCATATTTGAATCATGTGGCTCCGCTAACCTATTTTTTGCAGATAACAATGTCAGCTGTGAGGGAATGGGCTGCTTCTCAAAATGGTAAACTTTCAGAGGTTAGTTTTTATTCCTGGACATATTTTATCCTAGTTATCTAAAGTTCTTGGACTTACATCATATATGATTCTGAGTATATAACTACTAAATCTGTTTACCAGGCTGTTGCTGTAAATAATCTGGGGAAATGGAAAACAGCCACACAAATGATTGCGCTGACTATCCTACTGGCATGTCGAGACAACAGGTATTTTTCTTTTCTTATGTACAGTATTAGTAAGAATAAGGAGAGGTATGTATCCAAGCGTAGCAATAAATTAAGGGATCACTCTTAATACATATTTTTTTTGTTTTGGCCCGACATTTCAGCTTTGATGGACCGCAAGTGATAGTAGCATCTGGGGTTGTTTTACTGTACATCTCAGCTTGGCTGGCTGTATGGTCTCTGTTTGTATATATGAGGAAGATATCGAAAGTACTATTGAGATGAGAATTATTTTCAATCCTCTGTTGAAGTAATTTGATCCTCGGAGGGTTTCGGCTTTGAAAAATTTGATGGGATCTGAAGACATACTTCAAATTCATTTTTCTTATATGGGAGCTGAGCTTTCTGGATGAGGGAAGTTTAGGAGACAACGCACGCTCTCCTGGGGCTGAGCTGAGCTTGCTGGTACAGAGTTAATTTTCTCTCTTGCTGTACCCAATTTCACTAAACCAGCTGGAACTCAAATGCTTTATGATGTAAGTTAGTGCTCTATTTGGTTCGAGTCTCGGAAAACTGTGGACTATATATGATATGGTAATCCGATAAATCGCTTGTACTAAGTGGTTAGTTCCAGGTACTATTTCACGCATTGAATAGTATAAAGATCATGGCTGTTGGTTGTTGAGGTAATAACTCATCCTGGAAACCTGACCACTCAACTCATGTAGGGTTCTTTGTTGCCTAATTGCTTGATCATCGCTGTGACTTGGCTCGCCCTAGTTTTGAGCAAGGTTTAGTGGTAATGCATCTCTAGCTAGCCCTTAACCGGAGCATTGCTTCATTTCTCTGACCAGTCCCCCTCTTCCATGTAAGAAATAGAGCCTATGATATGAATATTTTGGCTTGCTGCTGTGCGTCGGAGAAGTCGACTGTTCAAAGAACAATAAATGCTCATGTGTAGGCTGATAATGAGATTAATATTTGATCATGCTAAAACTAGGTAAATGTCACAAAATAATGCTCCTTGCTCCAGAAGTACAAGTTCAAATTGTCATTTACATTGAGATAATAAAACTAATTAATTTGCAAGAAAAGATGATACGGGTAAAAGTGGAAATATTGTACAAGAAAGCTAAAAGATTTAGGAGTTTTTTCATCAATCTTTATTAACCATGATTTACCCTCAAATTAATAAGAAAAGTAAACTAAGATTATCTGTAATCATTCATTAACGGAACGGAGACCCTGGCGCTTACGTCGGGTAGTATATGGCGTCCATCCACGTGTAAGTATGTGGTTGGGAGAAAAAAAAATTGAAAAATATGACAAAGAGGGGTGCAATTGAGATAACGCTCCGCTCCCTCAGTAGGTATAAAAGAGAGAAATTATGAGAGATATTTTTTTTCAGAATATTATAACTCATAAAATATAAGTATAAAAATAAAAAAAAATTATACCATTATTTATCATTTTTCATGCTCTTTAAAACAAGATGTATCATGGATATGTTTTGGTAAACGTAAAATTTTATATTTTTAGAATGAGTATATATTAGGTATTTTTAAAGTGAATCATATTCATTAGCAAAATGAATCATCTTTAATAATAAAATAAACCTTATTTATTAACAAAATAAATCTTACCTCAAACACTCTAAAAACCAACATAGTAAAGTTAAAAACGTTGAAGACATTTTTATGGTTTGTAGTGTAGGGTTTAGGGTCTAACAACCTTAAGCCACAAACCCTAAAAAACTGCCGAGTCAGTGACGACAATATAAAATGTAGAACTAATGCCAAAAAGATTACCATATCCCTCAAACACCCTCAAAACCACCCTAGGAATGCTAAAATTGTCGAGTAGAAACGACAATATAAAGTGTAGAACTAACGCCAAAAAGATTACCCTACCTCCCCCCCAAACACCCTAAAAACCACCATCGCATAAGTGTGGTAGGATTAACATTTACTAGTATTAAACAAAAATTCACTTTTCTTAAACCTTTGATTCACCTTTAAAAAAACCTTGATTCACTTTTCTTAAACCTCTGGTTCACTTTTCTTAAACCTCTTATTCACTTTAGTTAAAACAATGTCTATTTACGAGAATCACTTTTCTTAAACATTTGATTCACTTTTCTTAAACGCATGATTCACTTTATAAAAATCTCTGATTCACATTTCTTAAACCTCTTAATCTATGCTTACGAGATTCACTCGTATTATTCTGATTCACTTTGTAACAACTTGTGATTCACTTTTTAAAAACCTTTGATTCATTTTTCTAAAATCTCTGATTCACACTAGTCAAACAATCAAATCACTTTAGTTAAACAATATTTGTTTATGAGATTCGCTTGTTTAAACCTCTTATTCACTTTTAAGCAACTATCTGATTCATTTTTTAACAACCTTTGATTCACTTTTCTTAAACTTAAGATTCACAATAAATCTTAAAAAATATGTACATACAAAAAATGAAAAATAAAAAAATTATCAAAACATACTCATGTTTGGTCTTATTTTGAAGAGCGCGAAAAATAATGAACAATGGTATAATTTATTTTATTTTTGCATTTATATTTTGTAAGTTATGGCATTTTGAAAAAAAAATTCTCTCTCCTCCCCCTCACTCTCCTGTGTGTACCCGTAGAGTGCTAACAAATTTCTCTTTTTTTTCTTTTTTTCCCTTATTTCCCTCCAATAGTGTGTTGACATGTGTCACTCTCCATATTAGAACCTGACACCTTCGCCAGGTTCGAAATCGCGTTCATTAATTCTTCATTATTCATTGGACTCTCCGACCATAACCTAGCGATTTAGTAGGTTTATCTATATATATCTAAGTTAAATATGCAATAAAATATTCTAGTTGAGATACTAATATTCTCTAATAAGACAAGAATACCAATAATTTTTGCGGAAAATTATTTATCTTTAAGGGTTATACAAATAATATTATTATTTTTTTTTGGGAAATTTCATGAAATGCCACTATAGTTTTTGCTAATTCATAAATGCCACTAGTCATTAACCTGAAGGAAAAATGATAAAATACTCCTACTAGTAAACAAAATACTTTTAAATTTCACAATATGCCATTGAGTGTTAAAAAATTCATAAAAAATCACAAAAAATGAAAATAGTATAAAATATAATATATATATATATATATAAATTGTAAAATTGTAAAAAATTAACAAAAAATTAACAAAGTATTAAAATTATCTTAAAATTTTGAAAAATAAAAAATATTTTATATGTTTTTAAATTATACAGTACCATAACGAATATAAAGTTTTGAAAACATAATTTATATTAATCTTTCTACTAATTTGTAAGTACTAGAATTTGTACCATTCATTTTAAATTATCTTTTTTTCTACCAAATAGAATTATTATTCAAAGTAAATTAAATTATATTTTAAACTGATGTTGAGCATATATTTAAAATATTTATATTCTATTTTGTAGTCACTTTATGACATAATACTTTTGTTATCTACAAAATATTATGTCATAAAGTTATATGCTAAATAAAAAATCTAAGAATATATTTTTTCAATATTTTATGATTTTTTCAATTTTTTAAAATTTTATATATATATATTATATATATATTATAGTATTTTGTGAATTTTGTGAATTTTGGTGAATTTTTTAACATTTGGGGGGCAATTTTTGAACTTTAAAAGTACTTTGTTAGTTAGTATGGGGTATTTTTGTCATTTTTCCTACTGGTCATTTTATGGACTTTTGTAAAAATATAGTGGCATTTCGTGACTTTCTTTTTTTAGTGGCATTTCATGAATTAGCAAAAAATACAGTGGTATTTCATGAAATTTCCCTACATTTTTTAATAAAGAGATGAACTTATCTGCATATTTTTTTCAATATTATTAATCTATGTGGTATTGTAAATAATATACTGTGAATTAGTATTTTAATTTGAAGTCACAATAATTGTGAAAAGGAGGAAGAGAGGCGAAAGTAAAGGGGCGGGAACGAAATTGACAACCTTTACTGATGGAATATGTTGCGGGCAAAATATATCAATCAGTCAAACAACAGTACCAAATAAAGTAATCCACACTAACATATATTAATCCAAATATACTATACATGTGGTAGGTTTATGTTAGTGCCTAACGACACCTCATCTCACTGATTCCGTCATGATACGATCAGTGAAAGCACAACTTTTTTTTTGGGAACTAGATTTTTTTGAAAGACGGTGATTTCATTAATTAAGAACATAAACTAAGTACATCATTAGGGATTTCATCCCTCACCCAAAAAACAACATCAGCATCCTCATGCAACCCTCTTTTAGCCATAATATACGCTCCCATATTGTCACCTCTACTTACATAGAAAAAACATTTTTTCTGCACTTGTGAACTGACCACCAAAAGATTACAGAAAAAGACCCCGTTAACATAATCTACTACTTGCTTACAGTATGAAACAAAAACAACATCGTCCAAACCTAAACTAAGTATATAATCAACAGCAAACTTCAAAGCTTGCACCTCCACCATTGTTGAAGATCTGCTACGTCTACCACCTACATATCCAACCGCTTCAACTTTGCCTTCTGCATTGTATAAACCATCCCAATTCCGTATCGCCCGTATGGCAAAAAACTGCCATCAACAAAAACCCAAAACTTATCTTTCGTGAGATCCTCCACCTTCTGAACACCCATGGCCACTATATGTAGGAATGCTTCAACTTGATACCACCCCAGCCACAAATTGCGCACCTTCCCACCCCTAACCTGGCATTGAGCAAACAAAAGTTTCCAGAAAAAGAGAATATATGATTTCAAGACAGCCAGCAAGAATGTCAAGCAACCATGTAAAAACCAATCACATAATTCAAAATCGTTCTGTAGTCTGAAAGGTTGAGCAATATTAGACATGACCCACAGATCCTGAACATCAGGGCACAACAAAAAAACATGCAACATTGAATCCAGCTCACCGCATGAACAAAGGGAATCCACTTGATCCCCATATCTCCTCCTTATATTAACCCTACACGGTATAACACCATGGAGAAGTTTCCAGGCAAAAAAATTTACACGAGGTGGAATGTCACATTTCCAAACCCGACAGACAGCCTGCCCCACTCTATTGTGCCTAGATATAGTGGCTTAATCTGTTTGAGACTCTGTCACCAAGGAATAGTAAGCAGATTTATACACTGAACTTCCATGTTTTCGACAAACCCCAATACCAAGAATCTATTGTGTCCTGTAAAGGCATTGAAAGGACTAAATTGGCGTCAGAAGGGTGCAACAAGTTTCTTACTATAGCACTATTCCAGGAATGTGTAGACTCATTAATTAACAACAAAACCCGCCCTTCCTGCCTAAGAACACTTGGTAAATGCCACAGGAATGGCTGCCCACCCTGTTTACCTTGAATCCATCTATCATTAAGCTTGATGGACATGCCGTTACCCACTGTTTTATAAGCTCCTTTAGCAATCAAATGCTTCACACTCTATAATGCCTTCCAGATCAAACTTGGTCTACTTCCCAAACTAGCATGAAGGTAATCAGAATCAGGGAAATAACGGCTCTAATTAACTGTGCCATTAGAGATTGTGGCTCAGTCAGTAAGCATCATGCCTGCTTACTTAATAAAGCTTCATTGAACTTCTGCAAATCTCTAAATCCCAATCCTCCTTTACTTGGACTTTGGCACAAATACTGCCATTTAACCCAATGAAGACCTCTTTTCACGCCACTGCCTAACCACCAAAACCTTGCCAACATCTTATTAATGTTCTTGATTAAAGAAACAGGTAGCTTCACTATATTCATGACATAAGCAGATATTGCTTGTAAAACTGCCTTAATAAGAACCCCCCTACCTGCTTGAGAAACTTTCCTTGACCACCCCTGAATTTTCTTAGCTACCCTATCTCTAATATACTCAAAATAATTTTATGACCCTTCAGTTTACTAGGGAAACCCAGACACAAACCAAAGTCTAGCACTTCCTTAACACCGAAAGCTGCACTTATTTGCTGCCTAAGTGAGTCAGGAACTCCTCCTCAAAAGACTACTCCCGACTTCTGCAAATTAATACTTTGTCCAGATGCCTCAGTGAAATCTGAAATAATATCAATTAGAGCTTGGGCATTCTCCTGAGTAGCTTTTCAATATATAACATAATCATCTACAAAAAAGATATTAGTTACATCAGAAGTTAAGCCTTTTACCCTCAAACCACTATATAACCCAACATTTGCAGCCAGCCAAAAGCTTGAAGAAAAAACCTCCATGCAACAAATAAAAAGTTAGGGAGATAAAGGATCCCCCTGTCTAAGGCCACGACCAGGAGTAAAAGATTCACCAAGAAAACCATTAATCAAAACCACCATAGTCACACTTGTAATACATTTTCTAACCAGAGAAACCTGGTGTTGATGGAACCCCATGTGTGTTAAGACCTCTAAAATAAAGTCCCATCCAACCCTATCAAAAGCTTTTGACATATCTAGTTTATAAGAAAAACTCCCCCTACACGCTGCAGATGAATGTTTCATAAGATGCATTAGCTCGTGACCTATCACAACCTGATCAATTATCTGTCGACCACCCACAAAAGCAGCTTGACTATCTGAAATAACAAGAGGCATTGCTACTTTAACTCTATTGACAAGAACTTTTGATATTACTCTGTAACAGTGTTACACAAAGATATAGGTCTAGAATCAGTAATTCTATGAGTTCCTTTCTTATTTGGTATAAGGACTAAATGTGTGTGATTAATCCCAAAGAAATCATGCTCGATTACATCCCAATGAGTTTTGAGAAACATACCATTTATCCCATCCGGATCTGGTGCCTTGCTGGGTGCATTCCTTCAAGAGCTTGTAATACCTCCTCCCTGGTATATGGGGCAGCCATGGCCAGTGCAAGATCATAAGGAACACGATTTTTAGCGCATGCAAGTAGATGATAATTAGGACTAGGAGTACAGGATGCGAATAAAGATTGAAAATAATGGCGGGTAACAGACTCAATACCATTCCAGTGGTGAAATCCAACACCGTCAATACCTGAAAGAAATCGAATAGTGTTTTTCCTAGTTCTATAACGAAAAAGGCTAAAGAAATATTTGGTATTGTGATCACCAGTTGAAAGCCAGTTTTGTCTAGATCGTTGGTACCATCTCATTTCTTGTTTGTACAACAGTAAATCATATTGTTTTGAGAGATCATACCATACCCTCAAATTATGCTCAGAAGGATAGCTAGAGGCACTAGTGTTGGGTATGGGTAAATATTAAGATTATTGATCCATTTAATTTTTGAGACGGATATAGGTTACCTATTAAATATATGTGTTGGGTATGGGTTAAAAGTTCTAAACCGGACTCAACCCGACCCATTTACTTAATTTAATTAAAATAAATAAATTGGTAAATATGTAAATATGTTACTTTAATATATACTAATTCTATAACTATTATTATAATAGTAAACAAAAATACTATCACTTTCTAAGTCCCACACAATAATTTTTTTTAAAATCTAAATACATTCTCTAGGCCATCTATATCAATCATTCACTCTTTGTTAAAAAACCTAAATAGTGTGTCATTCATTCTTATAGCTGCACAAACTCCACCGTTCACACCATTTCATCCGCACAAATAACGGATATGGGTTAAGATTATTGACCAATTTAATAGAATATTGACATTTGGACAAATGATATACAATGATTCGAAATAAATGACCGTCATGTGTATGCTTTTAGGGACAACTGATCACTCTACAAAAGAACAAGAGTATTTGTATTTAAACGAGTTAAATAGGTCGAGTTTGGGTTCAATGATTTTATATGGGTTGGACATGGGTTGAAAATTTGTAACCTGATTATTTTTTGGTCGGGTATGGGATAATACAATATTAATCGGGTTGGGAATGAGTGAACTTCAACCCGACCCATCAACCCGAATTAAGATCCCTTCATGGGATCCATAAATGTTAAAATTGAAATTTGTTATTCTTTTTGTTCAGGCAATTCTATATTTGTTCTACTAAAATATTTTTTAGGGTTCTCTTATTTTATTACAAGTTAAATTTATATTTTTAAATTGAGACATACTCCCTCCGTCTTGAATTGACTATCCTGTTTACTATTTAGACATATCGTTTGACTTCAATTTTTAACATATAAGATAAAATAATTTTTAAATTTTAAGTTTTGCATATGATTCCTTACATGTTAAACTATATATTACAAAATTTAGTTTTATAAAATTATTTTATCTTATATGCTTAATATTGAAGTGGAAAAACATGCCATAAAGCAAACAGGACGGTCAATTCAGGACGGAGGGAGTACAAAATTGAAACAAAAGTATGAGCAAGTCAACTGTCTCATACTTCTTCGTGATAATGCAACCTAGACGAGGTTCCACAAACAAGGTCTGCTAAATTTTGAACGAAAACATTTAGCGACGTCTAATTTTGTTTATATATAAGGGTGTAGAGCTGTCAAAATTTGACCCAACCCGAAAACCCGTCCGTTTTATCCGAACCCGAAACCCGACCGAACCCGAAAATATTTAAATATAATAAACCCGAAACCCGATTGGGTAAAACCCAAAATGACCCGAACCCGAAATGACCCGAAAAATTTATAACCCGAAACCGACCCGAACCCAAAATAATAGTAATTAAAAATTAGCCAAACTCGAATAACATAAAATAATAGTGACCATAAATTGTCCCAAACTAGAATGACCCAAATAAATATGACACAAAATTTGATTTTAAACTCCGAATGAAATTCAGAATAGGCATTGTATTGAAAGTTTTGCAATCTATATGTTGTATATTCTTATAGAAATTAGGTATATATTTATATTATAAATATATTTAAATTAAGATTCAGTCTATCAGAGAGCGTCTGCTTGTAGCTCAGAGTCGTCAGAAGAGTTACGCCGATCAGAGGAGACGACCTCTAGAGTTTGAGGTGGGCGACCATGTGTATCTGAAGGTTTCTCCAGTTCGAGGAGTTGTTCGGTTTGGGAAGAGAGGCAAGCTTAGCCCTCGCTTGTGGGTCTTTTTGAGATCCTAGAGAGGATCGGACCGGTTGCCTATCGTTTAGCTTTGCCACCGTCGTTGGCTGGGGTTCATAGTGTCTTCCATGTGTCTATGCTGAGGAAGTATATTCCGGACCCATCGCATGTGATTGACTTCAGTCCGCTTCAGTTGAGGGAGGACTTCACGTTCGAGGCAGTTCCTTCGAGGATCCTAGCTCGAGATATTTGTAAGCTCAGGAGTAAGACCATGCCCTTGGTGAAGGTGCAGTGGTCGGGTCAGTCAGAGGAAGAGGCGACCTGGGAGGTCGAAAGCGAAGTGCGTTCTAAGTTTCCCGCCCTCTTCGAGCAGTAGGTACGTTTTAATTTCGAGGACGAAATTCTTTTAAGGGGGAGGTGATGTTATAACCCATAAGTTCGTTACAGATTTTATTTCGTCGCGTTGTAATTTTAAGATTGGTTTGCATATTCAGGACATGGGTGTCCTTTGGATTAAAGTTGAGGGGCGAAGTGGACCTTTCCTCCTGATGAATTTTGGTAAGCATGAATTAACTCTTTTGTTAATTAATCCTCACGCTCCACACCACGATCAGATCGTTCTTTCATCTGACAGTTTCCTAGTTCTCCCTCTCTCTTCTCTCTCAGCGCCGCTTCTCTTCTCGTTCAGTCTAGGCTCCTTTGACGTTGTTTTGCTACCCAAGTGCTACTGTGGATTACTCCGCCGTTGCGAATTGCTGGTTCATTCGAGGTAGGCGTGACAAATTCTTCTTTCTTTAATCCTTTGGTTCCGGTATTCTCCTCGTTCTGATTTCCTCTGCAATCTGATTGTGGTTCAGCGTTGGTTCTTGCGCTCTATCAATTCTCTTCTGCTGTTGGCGTCATCTGCGAATCCGCTGCCTTGTGGTCAGATTCAGGTAAGGGTTACGATTATGTTCTGCGTTTCAGTCTCGGGGTTTAGGGGTTACGTTTCTGAATTGGCATTGTTCTGCGATTGTGGTTGTTCAGTGTTCGGAGCTGCATTGTTGGTCTGCGTTGCTGGGTTGCATTCCGGGATTTTGCATCGGTTGGCTCTGCTGTTCAGATTGGTTTCCGTCTACTGATTATCGAGGTAGGTGGCTTATGGATTCGGCTTGTGTGTTCAGCCTTGGGGAGTTTCGTTCCGGTTCTGATTCGAGTTGTGTTTTGTCTTGAAATTGTGATTGTGAACTGTCTGTTTAATGTCGTTTTAACTCTTACAAACCCCCAAGGTTGTTTTCTGCAAACTCATAATGTTTTGACATTGTTTTGGTGCCTCTGTTTGTGTAAAAATCGCCTCTATTTTCTGAGTTTTTCGGCGTGTCCGAACTTCCGTCCAACCTTGGAAGTTCGGACATGCCCTTCTACGTTTTGAAGTTCTGAACTTTTTAATGTGTCCGAACTTCCGTCCGAGCTTCGATGTTCGGACGGGGTGCGAGGACGAGTCCGACTTACAAGTCTCGAATGGTGTCCGAACTTGTAAGTCCGGACAGAAGTTCGGACACACTGTTCTCATTCTTCTGATTTTGCTTCGACTTGTGTCCGAACATTGATGTCCGGACACAAGCTCGGACTCTACACATATCTGTTTTCCGAAAAGCGTCCGAACATCAGTCCGAACTTTGATGTTCGGACACCTCTGTTTCTGTTTCTGTTTTAAGGTACGACTTGTGTCCGAACATTGATGTCCGGACACAAGTTCGGACGAGCTTCTGTTTTGACCGTAACTTGCTCGTTTGAGCTCCGTTTTGACTTCCGTTTGCGGGGTTGGATTCCCTTTCTGATTTCCAAGCTACTTATGTGCTTTCTGGTGCCTTTGGTGCGCATATGCTTAATTGTTTCAAGCTTCTGTTTTGGGACCTAGTTATCTCTGTGTCTGAACCTTTGGATGGCTGGTCTCGCTGTCTCGTAGCGCGCTATGTAGGATCTTTCTGTTCACGGGTGATGTTCCCCGTTCTGTTCACAGGTGTTTCATCTGTTCTGTTTACGAGTGAGGTTTCCTCGTTCTGTTCACGAGCTGGTTGCTCGTTCTGTCTGTATGCCGTGATCAACTAGTGTCCCGCTCTATTTTATGATTCCGTCTGCTTCTGACTCTTTTGGGTCCTTTATTGAGTGGACTTCTGCTTCTATTTTCTGACATGATTATGGACTCCTTGCGACTCCTTCTGTTTTGTTAATATTCTTAAAATGTTTTGAGCATACTGGTTGATGAAGTTGGTCATCTAGTGGGCATAGTTGTTTGCTCATTCCCCTACTCTATCTAACATTGCAGATTGATCGGCGAAGGTCACTTGCTCAGCTCTGGAGCTTAGTTTGTTTCGTTATTTGAATTCTTTTGAGACATTTGTATTTGATTTTGAGCCTTTGGGCCTCTTCAGTTAGCTTCCGCTTTTGGATATTCGTTTGGTGGGTTCTGTAATGACTTTTGGGATGTTTCAACATCTCTTTGTTATACTTTTATGCAAGTATTCATTTTGGGCCTTGTTTGGTACTTGTTTAAGTTCGTTTATTAGAGCCTTGCGCCATTATGTAATAATACGCGGCGTGTGACACCCCTAACTCCTAGGCCAGTGCTTGGGGGTGTTACATATACAACTTCCAAGAACTATAGAGACAGGATTAACGATAGAACCCCTTATGCTCAAAACTCTACCAATTCTCCACATCCAAGGGCAGTATCTGGAGCATACAAAAAGAAAAGGCGCCATTAATGTTGTATTCCCAATCTGTCTCGTTCGCTGACCACATTTAGGGAGATTAATCCCTTTTGTATAGATTTTCCATCCATGTGTCAGTTTCTGATTAGTTGGAATTCAACCCAATATCTATGTGTCTAGTTACTATATGTTCACCAGGGTTAGCTCAATCAAAACGCAACTGGAGCTGCTTTTGGACGAACAAGACCTTAGGTCACGTTCAATGACCACATTAAGGAGATTAATCTCCTTCTCACCAATCAAGTACATTATGAGACAGTTTATTAGTGGTTAGAATAATACATGACACTTTTCTATTTGTTAACCATGATCAGCTTTAGCATAAAGCTTCCATTAGCTGTAATTCAGCTTGGGATCGAACCCGACCTTATTGAAAGAAAAGAGTATGGTCTTCCCTGAGAACTAAGGGGGTGTTTGGTGGTGGCCGGTGAAAAACTGCAAAAACTTGCTTTTTGATAAAGGTGTGTGGTTAACTTACAGTGGTTGAACATGTGTACTTTAGTACCTGTTCTATACTTTTTGAAAAAAACACATTAACCTTCAAATTGCCACAAACGAACGGGCCCTAAAAAAGACCAGAGCTTGATGACCGTCTCTCATGTCTAATAGTCAAAACAACATTTCTAATCTTTTGTAAATTCCTTGGACTTGCAATTCTAAGCTTATTTTAATTTCATATATGTATTCAGAGTTAACTATAAATGGCTTTACGGAAAGTACCATAGAAAGATTACGTATATAGACCAGATCCCACTTTATACAAAATATCCGTGAACATAAATAGCAATATATTATATAATTGATACACTAAATTTGAAAGGGTTATTAACCACATGAAAGAATACATCTATTATCAAACATTTGGGTAATGATAAGAGCAAAAAATAAGTCAACTTGTTACCAAAAATGTCAGCAGCTCTCAATCGTAGAACGTTTTGATTATTTTCAATAAAATATAGAGAAAATCGACCACTCAATAAATCCAATTGGATATGTAATTCCCCAGTTGTGAGATATCGTCTTCAGTGGCACCATTCTCTTCATTCTAACATAATACAACTCTCTCAGAAGGGTCATCATATGTAACCTGTTATTTCCGAAACCTCAACGTGCCAATCACTAGACTTCAGTTTCATGGATCGCTTTTGTTTTTTTCCCTTTAGCTCTTTAGTCAACAACTGGAATCATTTTCTGATATGAAAATTTTGTCAACGCATGTTGCCAACCCAAGTTTGCTGCTTTGGAAAGAAAAATCTTTTCAGATTTTCTATATCAGGAGTCCATGTAAGCGGCAGGGATGCAACCAGCTCCTTTTACAGAAACAGATGGAGCAAGATATGGGCTGCGAGACATCATGTGGGAATCAAGGAATAGAACTATAACTGTAATATCATCATGAAAGTGCCTTCTAACTCCTCTATCAATCTTTTTCAGATCCGAATATCTCATCTCTCTCTTCTTTGCCGCTTCACAAAGTGCAGCTTTCACAAGTCTCTTTGCGATTCCCTGCATACAAAATTTAACCCAAGTTCAAAAAATTCACAAGAAAAGAGAAATCTTTAGCACAATCTGGCATAGTCCTAGCTACATGAATTCAATGGCATGACGAAGAAAAGGGTACCACAACTGACCCACTTCTGGTTTATCTACTCCAATGCTGTTTCATATCATTTTCGTATGAATTGATTGACACCTCTCTTATATTGGCTTGGTTTTTCTAATAGCAATTCTCTGATAGAAGAGACTCCTCAATTCTCAAATTATATAGCATTATTTTCCATCTCAACACAATTGCCAAAAGGCCAGGCGAATGAAGACGGTTCATCAATTATGTCCTGCATTCCTTTACGAATACTAACAACTATTATTTACATTGCCTTACTTCTGCTTCTCCTTCCTGAGAGTAGCTGCTTACCTATTAATTTGTTTAACCTGGGACCAGTGGTTTATTTATGGCTATAAGCAGAAAGCTTCACCTTCAACATGAGGCACTTCAACAAACATATTACTTGCAAATTAATTCCAATGAAGTAACTCATAATAAGGAAGAAAAATCCTACATTACGTGGATTTGAGTAGACAATATCAACAGCCTCTTGGTTGCTCACGTGGTCCCATAAACCATCTGAAGCAAAGATGACAAACTGATCCTCCGGCTGAATCTTCTGTACCACAATGGCTGGCTCAGCTAACATAATGGGTTTCTCAAATGGGTCAGGCAATCTAAATTTTGGTAGCAACGGTGGTCTATTGAACTCTGATCTCTTGAGATACGCATCTCCAATAGATCTTGAGACCTGAATGAAATGAGGAATTAATAGAAACACACAGAATCAAGGGGAATCTGAGCATTACATACGAAATACAGAGTTGATCTTTTCTAATTTCCTAAAAGCATAACTATCATATTCATATCAGCATTATCATAGAGAGAACAACTAAAACTGTGACGGACCATGAACTGATGGGATGAATAATAAAGTCACCTGTATGAGACCCTTGACCCGCCAAACTTTATGCTTCAAAACCACAATCTGGGGATCATCAGGGTGCATCGAATGCAACTCTTCCCTCACAGACTCCTGACTAGCATTGTGCTCGGATGATAACTGGACAGCCTTCACTGAACTGTCCAATAAATTTACTTTTCCTAAGACAGCTCGAGAATCACCAGCGTTGGCTATGTATAGCATTTCACTGCAAGCCACTCCCACCAAGCAACATGATCCCACAGAAGCCATTGGGGGCCTTTTCATCCATTCTTTCTCTACCAGAGAGAGAAATTCATCCTCAGTAGCCAAAAATGCTTTGGTGATAGCCTCAGCAGACACTCCCTGATCTTCAGATGTGTGTTCTGCGACAATTCATTATCACATGAGTAAAGAAACACGATAATACCTCCTTTCTAAATTGCTAGCCAAAATGTTAACCATGAGAACCAAATGATTCTTGCAGAGATGCCTTCTTTGAAAATCTCTATTTAACAGGCAGGAATATTTATAAGAACCCAAAGATCTTTTTAATTCATCGGGCAGGTGGGGGTTGGATAAATTGTAGTGGAATATAAGCATACTCTTGAAGTTGTTGAAGAGGTGATCATTCACAAATCGAGCAGCTTCTGGACCTCCATGACCATCATAGATACCAGCAAAGGTCCCCACAGGACCCCCTTCAAGAGTGCTCAGTGGACCAGACTCGAGTTGACTATGATCTTCTAGTAGATTGTTGGCTTGGACAACAGCCATTGAGAAATCCCCGTAGACATGTTGACCGAGGTCCTTATGCCAGAACAAACCATCAGAACGGCCACTTGCATCTCTGTTCCTAGAGGAATTCTCACCGTCGGTAGCAGGTTTCCAGCAAGGCGACACAATCTTCTTAAATGTCGTGGTAACCATTCCTTACATATCTATCTCTCAACCAAATGAACCAGCAATAGATATATTCCTCAGACCAGAAGCGTTATCAATTTTGGACACTAGTGCTTGTTTATCTTGGAGCTCACAACCCACATCAAAATACTCGGGAGCTAAATGCGCATTGTTATCTTCAGACACCATTAATCTGATTATGTATCAAGCACAGAAATATGAATAAAATTAGTAAATATCCATAGAGCATTGACGACAACAGAGCCCTATAGCTGCAAGATGAGCGCATGAAAAGTTCAATCCTAACAAATCGCAAAAATCTTATCTTGCAACTCTCAATCCAAATGGTAGATGTTCGTATATAATAAAACCAGAGACCCTACAGACCTTATAGCTATAGACAGAGACGCTTGTGCAGGATTAGCAGTAGAGGAACAGTAAATGCAATTGACCCATCACGAACTGTGACAAATTGAAGAAATACAAATGGCGTGCTTGCTTGATTGGGACAACGAGGATATGGTTTTGTGAGACAACAATTGGAATATCCATGTCAAACAACAAAAGAAATTACAAAGGACACGTACCATACGTTTAGTGCTGAGCAAACAAAATAACCAACATGGGCGCGTTCACAACGCTATTGAAATTGACAATCAAAATATTGATTCCAGGGAGCGTACATTGACAAAAGAACCAACCCAAATGAAACAATAAAATCAGAAAAAGATTCCAAAAGAAAATTTTACCTCTAACCAGAAGCCCTAATTGTATTTATCTCCGTTTGGTATGAAAATCAGCAGATAAACCCCATTATCATCAATAGATTGAAAACCAAGAGAACAATTCTCGACAGTAAGAATCAAATTAACAAGAGGGGGAGGGGACTGGATCTAATTCGAGAGAATAGGGGGGGAAAGAGAAATTGGGTGCAGAAGATACTACGATGAGAAGAACGAGGGTGGAAAACGATGGTGGTAAGGTGGGTGACTGAAACTCGTAATTTCCCCTATTCCCCTTTTATTTCTTCGCATGTCGAGAGAGAGAAGAAAAGGCAGCGACAGAAAAGAAAGAGAAGGGGAGAATCAGGGGAAACACAAGATGGAGGGGAAAGGGGGAGGGGGAGGAGGAGGAGGAGAGGAGGAGACAATTCCTGCGCTGGGCTTGGTGTTCCTAGTTTTATAATATTTCTATTATTCTAATTATTAACAATTTCTTTTTTTTTCTTGTTTTAATAATTTGACCTTGACCATCAACAAACCGCCCATATTTTAAGGTCAAATCCCCCTTTTTTCATTCTCCTATGATCGATCGTATCTCCTCCATTTGTAGTGTATCTCTCCAAATCGGGGATAAAATGGAGGCAAAGCAAAATACAGCCAACCTGCCAGCACAGCACAGCGCCCGCCTCCTACTCTTGCTTTCTTTACATTCCAAGTTCCAACCGTGTTTCTTCTCACACGTCTTTTATTTCCAGTAGCAAATTAAGATCACAAGGAAAGAATATTTGGGGAATGAGGGGAGATATATACATTTAATACTCCCTCACTTCAATAATATATGTCGTTTTAGAAACTTACACAATTATTAAAAAAGTAGGAAAATGACACATGTACTCTTACTTTTTACATTTCTATTTAGATAATAGTAATTATTTTTATGATGAATAATATAATTTAAAATGAAAAAAATTGTCAAAAAACTAGAATGACAAATATTTTTAAACAAAAATCACTATCTAAAATGACAGATATTAATTAGGAGGAGTACATTCCCGAAACAAAATCGGAAAGGATACCAGTGATTGATATTCGTATTTCCTAGTTTCAAAAAAAAGATATTCGTATTTCCAGAAATTTCACGCAGGATGCATTTGCAACTAAATTTTATTGAACAAATGGAGAAGGATTTATGTTTTGAATAACATTGAATCAAATCAAAGGTGATAAATATGGGAGATATTCGCAGTACAAAATTACTAATCACCGCAGTACAAATTTTTTTAAAATTATATTGACGTTGTAAACATGTAATGATGTGTCGTTGTGTTTTTTTTTTCAAAAAATGATATCTGAAAGTAAATTTACACAAGTAATTTATAGTTAATTAGTAGTGAATTTTACTAGTTATTTTTTGTTGTAATCAATATAGGATTCTTTTTTTAAAAAAAAATGTTGGATTACAGGATTTCTTACTGTCCGAACTTCCTTTTCTTGTCAAATGCTGAATTTGGTAACAATTTATTGAGCAATTTACCCCACCCTCCCATCCTATTTGTGACCAAAAAAGAAGTTATTACTAACAAAAAAATTAGTCCAGTAAGTCAAGAGTACCCAATGTGAACAACTTATCAGTTTTTTACGAATTTAACAAACTTATCAGAGAAATAGTACGACACGGCTTATCAATGATCAGCTACTTATACTTGTATCATACTACAAACTTTTGAAAAATATAAGAATATTAGGGCACATGTCTTTATCTCACTATTGCTCCACTATTCATGGTTATGATGACTCCCATGTAAAGCAATCCCTCTCAAGCGAGGGTTTTCTTTACCGCTTCATCGGTATCTTCTTCGCTATTCCACCGTTTCAACTTTTAAATCCGCTCGTTCTTGTTACCTTACTGTACACTTATCATTGCTTGTTGGATTTGGCTTCACATCACATATGGAGGATTCAAATGAAAATGAAGAAGAGGAGGAGTTCCTCACCCCTATCCGGACATGCAAAAGTGATAATTTTCTTTCTTTCATATTGCTCCTCTTTCTTTCTCTTTTAATTTGTCCTTTCAGTGTGTTACTTTCCTCTGTCGTCTCCTCCTATTTTCTATTCCTCCTCTCTCTTTCTCTATTAATTTGTCCTTTTAGGGTGCGTTCGGATGCAGCACAAATGTGCATTTTTTGACAGCATAAATATACAGCATATGCTGTTTTGAACTCCTTTATTTGTTTTTGCTGTTCGCCTAAAACAGCATAAATGTCAGCATAAATGTCAGCATAAATGACAGCATAAATGTCAGCATAAATGCCCGCAGCAAATGTTACTTTTTCGTTTTCGTGCTTTCACTTCCGTTTCTTTACTCACTTCATAATGCAATTACTGTGACTATTGATTTTTTTAAAAAAAAAAATTACAAGTTACTTTATTTATTATAAATTACATAATGCTTTAAATAATTTATAAAAAATAGTACTACATCTTTAGCCAAATTTACAAAAAATTATATTTATAATACAAATCTATAATATGTTATTTGTAATACCACATAGATTAATAAAATTAAAAAAACGAATAAATATACACACTTGTTGATATATAAATTAAAATATTAAAATAGTATATAGAAATATGGATGCATATAAATTTATTAACATACAAAGTTACAAAAATATTATATATTATTAAAAGTTATAATTTCACTAAATAAATTCACATAACATTATCAGAAAATTTAAAACGTTTTTTCTCTTTTTTGATGTAAGAATTATAAAATTTAGATAATAAAAATATATTGTTTAGGAGTTACAAGTTTTGCTTAAATAATAGAAATAAAAATTTTATTGTTTGTGATTTATTTTATTTATTTTTACTAACAAAATAAAGTTACGTAGTGTAATATAATAAATTATAATTGTAATACGAAAACGGTAAACGCACTATATATAACTAACTTAACCAAACATGCTGCATATATGCTGCACTGCCAAACAGCAGTTTTCAAAACAGCTGCATTTATGCCAGCACATTCCTGCCAGCAAATATGCTGCATTTATGCCAGCGCATTCCTGCTGCCAAATATGCTGCATTTATGCTGCCAAAACAGCCATGCCGAACAGAGCCTTAGTGGTTTTATCATATTTTTGTAAAAAAATCCAATCTTTGCATGTTATGTTTTCAATAATCTTCATCTTTGGAGGTTATGCGTTTGCTTATGGTTGTAGTTCTGTTTCAAATCATGAAAATTACATCGTCCACCCATGACGTTTGACAAAATTACACAGCCCACCCACGATGTTTCAAAAATTATTTTGTCCATCCATGTGGTTTCCACAATTTTACATCCAGCAACTTTTCTAATATTTGATCAACTTAAAAGATGGTTAAATGATATCCAAATTTGATGAAACTTTATATGAACGATATTAAAGTGTTATATTTTGATAAAACGTGAAATCCAACGTTTTTTAAGCTCATATATGATCTGTGGGACCCGATGAACGTGTCGCATGTTTCATTGGGTCCCACAGGTCATATATGACCTTAAAAAACTTTGGATTTGACATTGAACAAAAATATAACACCTCAGCATCGTCCATGTAAAGTTTCATCAAATTTGGATATCATTTAACCATCTTTTAAGTTGATCAAATATTAAAAAAGTTGCTGGATGTAAAATTGTGGAAACCACATGGGTGGGCTGTGTAATTTTTGAAACCTCGTGGGTGAGATGTGTAATTTCACCAAACGTCATGGATGGGCGATGTAATTTTTCCAAATCATGACGAATATGATGACGATTTTGAAGTGTGATTCTCCTAGTTTTTTATGCTGATTTTGGCTACGGAAAGGCAAGTCGATTTGCCGAAGTGGAAACTAATGACATGGAGCCGCTTAGGAAGATGTAAGTGCAAGTAGTAATGATCGATCACAATTTCGTGGATCCAGTGAACCTTTTCATAAGGGAACTGATTAAGAAATAGGCTATGGACCGTAAAGAATGCGAAGAAGTTTTCCGAGGTTTGACCGACAATTGAGAGAAGTTACCACAACTTCAGCCAATCGGTGGCTAATTTTGCTCTACTCTCAATAGCAAATTTGGGGAAGTTCTGATCAGATGAGTTTCGGAAGAAACACGGGGAATGAAATTTTAAGATGATGGAGGAAAAAAGAGAAGATAATTAGCGCGGGGCAGATTCTTAATGTTCTGGTATTTTCAAGTTGAATGGCATCATTCTACACTACTCATTCAGTACCCGCGTTTAGTTGTTGTGTTCAATGATCACGTCAAGTAACATGGGATGCAACTCATGATCTCCTTTGTTTGTCCTTGCGTAGATGCTTAGTATTCATGGTTTGGGAAACTTATGTGTGCAAACTTAGTAATGTCAAGCACAAGTTCTTAGTTAGGTTTAAGAAATATGTGTGTTTATGTTTGATGGTGATAAGTGTGAAATTCATTTATAAATAAGAGTTTAATCTACCTATAACTCATATTAGCTTAAGCTAGATATCACACTTAACATATGTGTTTCCTACAGTTTATGATTTTACAAAAAATGATACATTTTATGTATCAAATTCAAAAAAAAACATGAAATAAAATTCTACAAATCTCAACCTTCATGACGCAATAAATGGGGAGCAAAACGAAATCCAAGTATAGAATGTAGACACAAAACAAGATGGCATGTCAGGACATCAACTTGATACATCCGAATTTAGAAAAAATGGGTATCTTTAATATATATAAGGGTTTGGGCTTTTGTAGAGAACACTCATTATATCACACATTACACTGCAGATAAAGAGTAAGACGGCCGTAAAGACACCCAAGAATTGAAGGCTATAATACCCTTGAGGTTTACCTCCTACATCCATTGGAATGAAGAACGAACAATTTCTTATATGGACAGAGACACCTCTCCTTGTTGTGAGGCTTTTGAATCAGAATGAACACCTTAGAATCAAAATTGTAAGTTGCGTCAAAGCAGACAATATCACAGTAGTGGGATACTGGACTGTTACATTTGGTATCAAAGCTAGATCCAGATCGGTGTGCCGGTAGCCCGCGCAGACACTGGGCTTCCAAGGGGTAGAGTGGGATTACCACCCATATCGATTGGAGCAAAGAACGAATCACTTCTTATATAGTTAGGGATATCTCTCCTTGTTAGAATATCCTTTGGTTGGCCAAAAATAATTTAATTTAAATCTTTCAAAATTGCAGGTGATATTACCTGATTGCATAAAGTATTTACGAGTATGACCAGTATGAGAGAAAGATATACAATTTTGTCATTTGAGTGAGTGTGTAGAAATTATAAAGGGGATTTGGTAATTAATGCATTCAAAGACTATTTTAGTAGTTAGCCACATGATCAAATTCCATATTAGTTATATAGAATAACAAACAACCAAATAGATGGTGCCTTATGTAAAAACATCTCTATAAGTTGTATCATATAGAATATAACTTGTTATGAAACGATGTATTATGGTGAAAATGTGTTTTTTTTGAAAAAAAATGTCTTCTGGTTGGAAAGGTGTCCAATGGACGTAGACACTAAGGGGGCGTTCACTTTGGGGTAATCAACAAAGGGAAACGGAATCATTCCCTTTGTGGTTGTTTGTTTTGTATTTTTAATGATTCCGTTTCCCCACTTTAGGTTTCAAAAACCCCAATTCCCTTTGGTGATTCCCCCCAATATCCCAGGGAAAGGTATTCCCTTTCCTCCCTCTACCCCTATCATCATCTTTAGCATAAACAAATATTAATATATATAATATATAATTTATATAAATACTAAATATGATACATAATTTTTATAAATATTAATATACAATATTTTATCTAATAGAAATACAAATATTTATTTATACTTTATTAAATATAAATATAGATATCAATGAATATAATATATTATATAAATGTTAATATATAACATTTATAATTTTTAAAATAATAATATATACTATATAATAATGAAAATATATTATTATATTTGAAAAAAAATGAACACATAATATATATAAAATATAATTTAATTACAATAAAATTATAAAATAATAAAATATATATTATTTAAATAATATTAATATTATAATCATTATACACATTAGTTATAATTTAAATAATATGAACAAATATTATATATAATATATATTAATATTATAAATATTATTTATACTTTAAATGATATAAAAATAAATATATATATATATATATATTGTTTATAAATTTAAATAAATATTAATATATATTATATAATATATAAAAATATTTATATATATTATTTACAATTTTATTAAATATTGTTAAATATTATTTTTAAATACTACTCTAATAATAATATATAAGTATATATAATTTATATAAATATTTATTTATATTGTTTACCATTTAAATAAATATTATATAATATATATTAATAAATATTTTTTATAACTTAAATACTACTCCTTCTGTCCCTTCTTGACCGTCTTGTTTACTATTTGGATATGTCGTTTGACTTCAATATTTAACATATAAGATGATAATTTTATAAATCTAAGTTTTGTAGTATTCTTTAGGTAATAAACTATACATTGCAAAATTAATTTTATAAAATCATTTTATCTAATATGTTTAATAT